>CM053619.1:7872645-7898017 GCA_028646535.1 Procyon lotor | reverse complement strand
ACTCCCAGATCCAATGACTTTACTGGTGAATCCAACCAAATATTTGGAGAACAAACCACTCCTTCTTAAACTTCTCCAAAAAATTATACAGAATATTTCCTAACTCATTCAATGAGATCAGCACTACCCTGATACCAAGAAAATAACACCATCAAGAAAAAAAAAACAAAAAAATAACTACAGCCCAACATCCCTTTTGAAAACCAATGCAAAAATCCTCAACAAAATATTAATAAACTGAACTCAGCAGCATATTAAAAAATTATACATCATGATCAAATGGGATATGTCCTTGAAATGTAAGAATGGTTCAACATATAAAAATTGATCAATGTAATATCCCACATCAACTAGAGGAATAAAACCACATAACCATCTCAACTAATGCAAAAAAAGCACTTGATAAAACTTAACATCCTTTCATGATAAATACACTAAAAAAAACAGGAATAGAAGAGAACTACCTCAAATTAGTAAACACTATATATGAAAAACCCACAGTGAACATCATATTCAATGGTAAAAGACTGAAAGCTTTTCCTCTAGGTTCAAGAACAAAGCATGGATGCCCACTTCATCAGATGGTATGGGAATGAGGCAAGAAATAAAAGGCATCGAAATTGGAAAGGAGGAAGTAAAATTATCTCCATTTGTAGATGATGTGATCTTATATACAGGAACCCTAAAGACTATATAAAAAGGTGTGAGAATAAATAAATACAGCAAAGTAGCAAAATACAAAGTTCATATACAAAAATCAGTTGGTATTTCTGTGTGCAAACAATGACTAATCTGAGAAGGAAATTACAAAAACAATTCCACTTATAATACAGCTGAAAAAAATTAAATACTTAATAACTTAATCAAGGAGATAAAGACTTATAAAGTGAAAACTACAAAATAGTCCTGAAAGAAATTAAACAAGACATAAGTAAATGGAAACACATCCCACATTCACAGAGTGGAACACTTAATATTATAAAATGTCAATACCACCCAATGTGCTCTACAGATTCAATGCAATCCCTATCAAAATCCCAGAGACATTTTGCAGAAACAGAAAAACTCATCTTAAAATTCATATGGAATGTCAAATGTCTCCAAATAGTCAAAATAGTGCTCGCTTCGGCAGCACATATACAAATAGTCAAAATAATCTTAAAAAGAACAAAGCTGGAAGACACCTACTTCCCGATTTTGAAATTTACTACAAAACTACAGTAATCCAAACAGTGTGGTTTTGGCATAAAGACAGACATATAGACCAGTGGAACACAACAGCAAGTCCATAAATAAACCCTTGTATATATGGTGAAATGATTTCTGACAAGGGTACAAAATCATTCAATGGGGGAAAGGATAGTCTTTTCGACAGACAGTGCTGGCAAAACTGGATATCCACATGTGAAAGAACAAAGTTGGACACTTACTTTATACAAAAGTTAACTCAAAATGGATCAAGGACTTAATGATAAGAACTAAAACAATAAAACTCTGAAGAAAACACAGGGCAAAAGCTTCACAACATTGGATTTGGCAATGATTTCTAGGATACGACTCCAAAGGCACAGACAACAAAAGAAAAGCTAGAAAAAAGGAACTTCATGAAAATTTAAAAAATTTATACCTTAAAGGCCGCTATCCAGAGAATAAAAAGGCAACCTACAGAATAGGAGAAACTATTTTCAAATTATATACCTAATAAGGGATCAAAAACTCATAAAACTCAAAAACAAAACAAATAACCCAATTCAGAAATGGGCAAAGGACTTGAATAGACATTTCTCAACAGGAGGTATACAAATGGCCAATAAGTACATGAAAAGATGTTCAAGATCACTACCTGCTAGTGAAATGCAAATGAAAACTATGAGATACTACCTTACATCCATTAGGATGACTACTACCAAAAAGACAAAAAATAACAAGTGTTTGGGAAGATGTAGAGAAGTTGAAACCCTTGTGTACTGTGGGTGGGAATGTAAAATGGTAGAGATGTTGAAAAAACAGTATATAAGTTCCTCAAAAAATTAGAAACAAAATTACCATATGATCTAGCAATTTCACTTCTGGATATATACTCCAAAAAAATGGAAAACGGAGCCTCAAAGAGATATGCAAACCCCTATGCTCATAGAAGCATTATTCACCACAGATAAAACCTGAAGCAACCAAAGTGTCCATCAACCAATGAATAGATAAGCAAAACATAGTATATATACAATGGAATATTATTCAGCCCTAAAAGGAAAGAAATTCTGCAATATGCTACAACATGGATGAACCTTGCAGACATTATGGTAAGTGAAATATGCCAGTCACAAAAGGACAAAGACTATGATTCCACTTACGTGAGATATTTAGAGCCGTCAAATTCTTAGAGACAAAAAGCAGAATAGCAGTTCCGGGGGCTGGGGTGGGAGCAGGGAGGGATGTGAATTATATTTTAAGGGGTACAGAGTTCTAGTTTTGCAAGATAAAGAGTTTTGGAGATGAATGGTAGTGATGGTGGTGCAAGACTACAAATGTATCTGATACTACTGAGCCGTACACTTAAAAATGGCTAAATGGTAAACTTTGTGAGGCACCCGGCTGGCTCAGTCAGTGAAGCATGACTCTTGATCTCAGGGTTTTGGGTTCGAGCCCCATGTTGGGTATACAGATTACTTAAAAATAAAATCTTAATGGGGTGCCTGGGCTCAAGCCCTGCATCAGACTCCCTGCTTGGCGGGAAGCCTGCTTCTCTCTCTCCCACTCCCCCTCCTGTTCCCACTCTTACTGTCTCTTTCTCTCTCTCTCTCTCTCTGTCAAATAAAATCTTAAAAATAAATCAATAAATAAAATCTTTTAAAAAAAAGATGGTAAACTTTATTGTATTACCACAATAAAAAAGAAAAACATAAGTATGTCGTCCACAAAGGATTAAACACTAAATGCTGCCCAATTTCAAGTAGGCTCATGGTTGAAATCAGATTATTAAATTCCAAGAAATTTACTGTCTTAGTTTCCTCATGGATTTAGATAAATCATCTGTCCTTACCCACTGTCCCTTGGACAATCTGCCTTACTCTAATTCATTTAGGATGATGCTTCACCCTAATTCCAAGTTATTTTTAGAACTGAAAAACATTATTGTGAAATTTAACTAGGAAATGCCCTTTACTCTGAAGCAGTTTTTACAATCCTTCTACTTAAAACATATAGTGCACGGACTTTTATGCCAGAAAACATAAAGGAAGGAATTTCACAAACTGAAAGGGCAAAAGGAGAAGGAAAGCATAATAACCTGAGAGGGTTTTTCCATAGCCAACTTCTAAGCTTTCATTTAAAAATAGCCTCACGAGTGCCTGATCACTTTATTTTCAGCGTCCTAGCAAATTGCTCCCTGAGACACAGCTATGTCTCCTCAGGACAGGCCCACGGTAGGCAGTCAACAAACTTAATTTCAAGCACTCTTTGACTTCCCACTCTTCCCCAAACATATTTTTCCTCTTCTCTCTGAGCCTTTTCAGGCTTAAAAAATATATATTTGGCAAATTCCAGAATCTATATTAAAAGAAAAAGCACTTGCAATTGAAAGCATCTTTTATACATTCACTGTATTTGTTGTGAGTGTGTAAGAGTATAAGGACTACCTTTTAAACTTCATTAAAATATACACTGTTACATAATGAAGCTTTTTTTTTTTTCCTGGTGAGATAAAAATTAATAAGCTTAGCCACAGAATGAGGTAAAAGCAGACAAATTTTAAAGCCAATTTTAGGAGCCAAGAAATGAAAGATTTGTCTCCTTCCTTCCATGGCAAAATACTGATGGTTGTTGAGGTTGGGTACTAGGTACATGGGGGTTCACTGTACTAGTCTACTTTTGTGTATCTTTGAGCATTTCCATAATTTCTACTTCCCTCTGGACTTTGCTAAAATGGAGTTGGAAAAGTGAACAATTAGCTACACTGCAAGTATCGACTTTGCAAAATAAAATTAGCTAAGAAATACCTCATAGAACACCAAAAGGGACAAACTGACGAATGTTAAGTCACAGTGGTATCTATGTGGAGCAGCATGGTGGGTGGGGTCTTGATCTGGACCCTTCCTGGGAAGTGACACCAGGTGACTACAGAGTAAATCACCAGACTTTTCCAGGCTTCCCCTCCTGATGTATTTTCCAAACAAGCTGGCTCCAAGCCACATTCATCCTCTCCTAATCACTACCTCCGTTAGAAGCACCTGTTGAAATCCAGCTCCAGGGCCTCACCCAGTAAAGACCTTTGAAATCAGTAACACCGGAAAAGGTGAGACCTGGGAATCTAGACTTTTTATGCCCTCCTCCGATGATTTTAATAGATACTAAAGCTAGAAGCCCCTGAAGAGCTCTGTAATTGTCTACCAACAGAGATGTGCCACTCTGAGGGTAACAAGGGCTATCTGCCAACCTCCATTCACAGGGTTGGGGTACTGTCTTTTTTCTAGATTCCATCAACAGGAGTCCAGAAGAGGCTCCCAGCAAGGCCCTCCACCCCCACCGCAATACCCAATCCCACCACCCCCATCTGCCTGGAAACCACTGGGACCAATCTCATCATAATTTTTATAGCTGTTTACATCAGTCACCAGAGGAAGTCCAGGTCTCGTGAGACATCCCCAGGCTCCCAAACCACTATGTGCACTCCCTTTCCTTACCCCACCTCCCACCCTTCCCCCATATTAAGCTGTGGTCCTCCTGCTCGGTCATGAGCGAAATCACTTGCATCTTGACTCACATTTCGACACTGGACAGCCCCTTCACCTTCCTGTTCCAACAGTGTCTGGCTCCTCCTGAGGACAGACTCCCCGGCAGAGGTGGCTGCAGTGGTGGCCGTCTTCTCCCTCAAACCCTTCACAAACTCGCTCGAAGGTATGGTGGGGCCACCTTTGCTCCTCACTATTCCTTTCTCCCTAAAACTGCCCAGCTGAGCCTCTTCCTTGTCAGACTATGTCACACACTGCCCCTCCTTATAATCACCTGCTTTGCTCCTGGCCATCGCCACCCCCACACCTCGGCATTACTTATTTTTTCCAGAGCAGAAGTTTTTAATAAAGATTTTTAGCTACTCACTGTTAACTCTCTCCAGCGCATTTCCTATCACCGGAATTCTTGGAGATTTTACATACAAATGGGTGTTCCTACCTGTGCCTTAGTTTTGTGACCAGTCCTCCACCCCACTTTGGCCACTCCCATAGTCAAACAGCAGCCCTTTATAATCTTTACTTCAAACACCCCATTCTGGTCCCTTTCTCTTTTGTGAATTTATTATCATAGAGATTACATCTAAACATCTTGTCAACCCAACACTGTTAATAATTATTACTACTTTAATAAGATCTTATAACTTTTAAAAAATTAAGAGAAAACATTTACAGTCTTTTATAGCTACCCACAAGTTAATCATTTCCAGGGCTCTTTATTTCTACCTGCGGAAACGACTTATAGTCTGGAGTCATTTCCTTTTGGCCTAGAGGATCCCTTAGTATTTCTTGAAAGATAAGTGTAATCAATAGATTACCTCATCTTTGTTCACGTGAGAATATGTTTAACTTTCATTTTTGAAGGATAGTTTTAGATATAAAACTTAATTTAGAATTTGGTGTTGATGGTTTTTTCCACTGAACAGTGGAACTTGGAACTCCACTGTTCTGTGACAAGCATTCTTTTTCCAATTATAATACACTTTATTTTTTAGAGCTATTTTAGGTTCACAGCAAAATTGAGCAGAAAGTACAGTTCCCTTAGACCCCTTCTTCTCACTGGTGCACAACCTCCCTCACCATCACCGTCCCTCATCATGATGGTAAATGTTACAACTGATGAACCTACAGTGACACATCATTATCAACCAAGTCCACAGTTTATGTTAGGTTTACTGTTGGTGCACATTCTATGGGTTTTGACAAATGTATAACGACATATGCCCACCACTGTAGTATCATATAGAATAGTTTCACTGCCTTAAATATACTCTGTGCCCATTGATTCATCCCTTCCCCCCCCACCCCAACTCCTGGCAACCACAGATATTTCTACTGTCTCCATAGTTTTGCCTCTTCCAGAATGTCAGATAGTTGGAATCATACAGTATGCAACCTTTTCGGAGTGGCTTCTTTCACTTAGTAATATGCATTTAAGGTTCCTCCATGTCTCCTCACGGTTTGATAGCTCATTTTCTTTTCACATTGAATAACATTTTCTTGTACCAAAAAAATATATGCAATATTCCTGGATGTACCACAACTTATCCCCCTACTGAAGGGCATCTTGGTTGCTCGCAGGTTGTGGTCATTTTGAATAAATATGCTAAAAACATCTGTTTGCAGGTTTTTGTCTGGACGTAAGTTTTCAATTTATTTGGGTAAATACCAAGAAGTGCAATTGCTGGGTCATACGGTAAGAGTATGTTTAATTTTCTAAGAAACTGCCAAACTGTCTTCCAAAGTGGCTGTGACATTTTGCATTCCTACCAGCAATGAGAGTTCCTGTTGCTACACATCCTTGTCAGCATCTGGCGGTGTGTCAGTGTTTTGGCTGTTGGCCATTCTAATATGTGTGTATTGATATCACACTGCTGTTTTAATTCGCAATTCTCCAGCGACATTCGATGTTGAACATCTTTTTCATGTTTACTCGCCATCTGCATATCTTCTTTGCTAAAGTGTCTGTCAGTCTTTCGCTCCAATTTTCAGCTCTTCACTTTCTTACTATTGAGTTTTAAATTAAGAGTTCTTTGTATGCTTTGGATAGCAGTGCTTGATCAGATCCGTCTTTTACAAATATTTTCTCCCAATCTGTGGCTTGTCTTTTCATTTTCTTGACACTATTTTTTCCAGAGCAGTTTTTAATGCTAATAAAGTCTAGGTTATCAAGTATTTCTTTCATGGATCATGTCTTTGGTATTGTATCTAAAAAGGCATCAGTATACCCCAGATTATCAAGGTTTTCTCCTACATTATATTCTAGTTTTATAGTGCTGTGTTTTACAGTTAGGTCTGTGATCCAGTCTGAGTTAATTTCTGTAAAGGGTGTAAGATCTGTGTCTAGCTTCATTTTTGGGGTGTAAGTATGTAGCTGTTCCAGCATCATTTGTTGAAAAAGCTATCTTCGCTCCATTGTATTGCCTTTGCTCCTTTGTCAATGATCAACTGAGAATAGGTTTGTGTGTCTATTTCTGGACTCTATTCTGTTCCACTGATTGTTTGTCTGTTCTTTCACCAATACCATATTGTCTTGATTAGTGTAGCTTTACAGTCAGTCTTGAAGTTGCATAGTGTCATCTTCCATCTTCCAAGTCAGCTATATGGAGAGGTCTTTTGCCTCTCCATATAAATTTTAGAATGTTTGTCAATATCCACAAAATAACTTGCTGGGATTTTTATTGAGATTATGTTGAAATCATACATCAAGCTGACAAATGACATCTTGACAATATTGACTCATTCTATCCATGAACATGGAATATCTATTTAGATCTTTTATTTATCAGAGTTTTGTAGCTTTTCTCATATATGTCTTTACATATTTTGTTTGACTTATACTTAAGTACTTCATTTTTGCAAAGAGAGGAAGCTAAAAGAAATATTATCTTTAATTTCAAATTCCATTTGTTCATTGCTCACATATAGGAAAGTGATGGACCTTTATAGATTAACTTTGTATTCTGTACTCTTAACTGCTTATTAATTCCAGGAGGTTTTTTGCTGATTCTTTTGGGTTTTCCACATAGACAATCATGTCATCTGCGAAAAAAAGAGTTTTATTTCTTTCTTTCCAAATAGTATACTTTTTACTTCCCTTTCTCATCTTATTACATTAGTTAGGACTTCCAATTTTAGTATATGTGCTGCCGAAGCGAGCACTAGTTAGGACTTCCAGTACTATGCTGAAAACCAGTGGCGAGAAGAGCACTGCCTTGCTCATAATCTCAGTAGGGAAGCTTTGAGTCTCTCACTATTGAGTAGGTTGATGCTGGCTTTAGGTTTATTATAAATGTTCTTTGCCAAGTTGAGGAAATTCTCTTCTATTACCAGTTTGTTGAGAGCTGGGTTTGTTTTTTTTTTTTTTTTTTTTATCATAAATGGGTATTGGATTTTTGTCAAATGTTTTTTCTGCATCCATTGATATGTCACATAATTTTTCTTCTTCAGTATGTTAATGTGATGGGTTATATTAATTGATTTCTGAATGTTCAACCAGTCTTATATGCTGAGATAAATTACATTTGGTCACAGTGTATAATTCCTTTTATACAATGCTTGATTTGATTTGGTAATATTTTGTTGAGGATTTCTGCATCTATGTTCATAAGAGATATTGGTCTGTAGTTTTATTTTCTTGTAATCTCTTTGTCCAGTTTTGGTATCAGGGTAATACTGGCCTCACAGTGTTAGGAAGTATTCCCTCTGCTTCTGTCTTCTGGAAGAGATTGTAGAGAATTGGCATAATTTCTTACTTAAATGTTTAGCAGAATTCACCAGTGAACTCATTCAGGTCTGGTGCTGGTGCTTTCTACTTTGGAACATTATTAATCCCATTTCTTTCACAGATATAGGCCTATTCATATTGTCTATTTCCTCTTGCATGAGTTTGACACATTGTTATCTTTCAAAGAATTGGTCAATTTCATCTCAGTTATCAAATTTGTGGGCACAGAATTGTTCATATTCCTTTAATATCATGTCCATGGGATCTGTAGTGATGTTCCCTCTTTCTCTTCTGATATTAGCAATCTAATTTTTTCTTTTCTTCATTAGCCTGGCTAGAGGCTCATCAGTTTTACTGGTCTCTTCAAAATATCAGCTTTCGTTTTTTATTTTCTTTACTGATTTCCTATTTTTCAATTTCACTGATTTCTACTCCAATTATCATTATTATTCTGCTTACTTTTGATTTAATTTGTTCTTTTTTCCTAAGGTAGAAGCTTAAATTATGAATTTTGGACTTTTTTTTCTAATGTATGCATTCAATGCTATAAATTCCTAAGCATAGTTTTCACTACATTCCACAATTTTAACAAACTGGATTTTCATTCCCATTTAGTTCAAAATATTTTTTTTTTTTTTTTTTTAGTTCAAAATATTTTTTAATTTCAGATTTCTTCTTTGACCCACATGTTATTTAGAAATATGTTGTTGAATATTCCACGTATTTTGGGGCATTTTCCAACTACCTTTCTGTTATTGACTTCTATTTTAATTCCAGTGTGGCCCAAAAGCAGACAATACATAATTTCTATTCTTTTATATTTGTTGTGTTTTATGGCCCAGAATGTGATCTATCTTGGTGAATGTTCCATGTGAACTTGAGAATAATTTGTAATCTGCTGTTGTTGGATTAAACATTCTATAGACGTTCATTATGTCCAGTTGGCTGATGGTGCTATTAACTTCAAATATGTTCTTACTGATTTTCTGCCTGGTGAATTATGTTTATTTCTGATAGAGAGGTATTCAGTCTCCAATTACAATAATGGATTTGTCTATTTGTCTTTGTAATTCTACCAGTTTTTGCCACACGTACCTTGACACACTGTAGTTGGGTGCATACACACTTAAGGAATGTTTTGTCTTTGGGAGTATTTTTTACTCCCTTTATCATTACATAATGCCCCTCTTTGTTCCTAATCACTTTCCTTACCCCGAAGTCTGCTCTAAAATTAATATAGCTACTTCTGCTTTTTCATTAGCATGATATATCTTTCTCTATCCCTTTATTCTAATATATATGTCTTTAATATTTAAAATAGTTTCCTTGTAGACAACATATTGTTTTTTGATCCACTCTGAAAATTTCTTCCTTATAATTGTTATATATAGACCACTGACCTTTAGAGTGATTACTTATACAGTTAGATTAATATCTACCTTATTTTTTTACTGTTTTCTCTTTGTTATCATTCTTTGCTCCTATTTTTGTCTTCCACATTCTTCCCATTTTTTAGAGTTTTAACTGAGCATTTATGATTCCATTTTCTCTTTTTTAGAATATCAATTATACTTCTTTTTAAACTTTTTTAGTGGTTGCCTTACAGAATGCAGCATATATTTCTAACTAATCCAAGCCCACTTTTAATTAACACTATACCACTTCACAGATAACGCAAGTGAGAAGATACTAATTCTTTTCTTCCATCTCTTAAATAATTGCTGTCATTCATTTCACTTACACATAAACATATACAAACTGATACATTTTTCCTATTATTATTCTGAGCAAACTGTACCTATTAGACCAATTAAGAAGAGGAAAAATAAGTTTTTTATTTTACCTTCACCAATGCTCTCTCTTCTTTGACGTAGATCAGAGTTTTTTTTTTTTTTTTAAAGATTTTATTTATTTGTTCGACAGAGAGAGAGAGAGATCACAAGTAGGCAGAGAGGCAGGCAGATTGAGAGGGGGAAGCAGGCTCCCTGCTGAGCAGAGAGCCCGATGTGGGGCTCGATCCCAGGACCCTGAGATCATGACCCGAGCCGAAGGCAGAGGCTTTAACCCACTGAGCCACCCAGGCGCCCCCAGAGTTTCTAATCTATACCATTTTCCTTCTCTGAAGAACTTCTTTTAACATACATACGTACATACATACATACATACATACATTTATTTATTTATTTATTTATTGCTCTTTTAACAAGGCAAGTTTAGTGACAATAAATTCCTTCAATTTTTGTTTGTCTGAGAAGTCTATTTCTCCTTCACTTTTGAAAGATAACTTCCCAGGGTATAGAATTCTAGGCCTTTTGGGGCCACTTTCTAGCAAACTAAGCTCATATATGTAGCTTTCCAGTCATCCAAAGTTTGTGGGAGTTTATCAAGCCTATCTATGGCTGTCTTACTTCTAGGACCTGTCAAATTTCTAGCTCATCTACTGGTTCACTGCTTGCCCAACCAGGGTCACAATCTAAGACTAAGAAAGCTGCTGGGCATGGTTTTTTGTTTTCTTTCTGTTCTAAATAGCCCCAACAGTGAGATAGCTAGTCACCTTGTTGAACTACTACACTAACTAGGCTGGAGGGATGGGATGGGAGGAGCCCTGGCAGGAACACCAGAGATTCCCATTGGTCTCACCTAACGTTCGATGCTTTTTCATGAATAAATGCTTCTCAAATGTGTTGTGTGTCTTTGGTCAATTTCCAGACCTCTAAAATGGTTGTTTTTGGTGAATTTGTCCTGTTTTATAGTTGGTTTTTGGGGGAAGTTTGCAACCTCTTTATCATACCAGAAGTCTTCCCACCTCATCCCAAGGACTTAATGGGCTTTTTCCTACCGCTAGAAATTAAAACTGAGGATAATAACACAAACCTAATCAAATGGAAATTTTGTTTCTTAATTCATCCTATTTGAATGTCTTCACAATCAAATATTGCATGTCAATTAGAAACTTTCAAAAGAGATGACTTATGTGATGTGTGGCCAAGTTAAATTTAAAATGTTGAGGAAAAAAAAAACAATTTTTATTTCAAGCTTGTGGGAAGAAAAAAAAGATACTAGATCACTGTGAACTTTGTTTCTTGTTGTAAGAATTTACATTTCCTCAATTTATCCAGTATCCCTGACCTGGTGTCAGTTGTTACAGTTATCCAACCACACCTTTCTTCTGATACAATTGGGAACCAAACTTTGTTTCTTATAATTCAGTAGTTTTTTTCCAATAAATAATTTCTTTTTAAATTTCTCTTCATTTTTACCTAAGATCAAGTTTCTAGCTACCATGTTTCTATTGAGATATAAGTGACAGGTATGATAATTTCAAATTATTGATATGATACAGCAAACTGTCTTTGGAACCAGGCAGACCTAGGTTCAAATACCAATAATCAGACTAACTAGGTAAGTATCTCTAGACAAGTTACTTAATATTTCAGCCAGCTTCCTTATCTGCAAAATATGTCTGATATCTGCCTCACACAGTTATGGGTAGGATTAAAAATGATAGCAATTATCCCTACAATTACTGGGTTATCTACTTAGAAATACAGTAGGGTACACTGAGATACCACCTTACACCAGTTAGAATGGCCAAAATCAATAGGACAGTAAACAACAAATGCTGGAGACGGTGTGGAGAAAGGGGAACCCTCTTACACTATTGGTGGGATTGCAAGCTGGTGCAGCCACTTTGCAAAACAGTGTGGAGATTCCTCAAGAAACTAAAAATAGAGCTACCCTATGACCCTGCCACCGCACTACTGGGTATTTACCTCAAAGAAGCAGATGTGTTACAAAGAATGGCCACACGTACTCCAATGTTCACAGCAGCAATGGCCACAATTGCCAAACTGTGGAAAGAACCAAAATGCCCTTCAACAGATGAATGGATAAAGAAGATATGGTACATATATACAATGGAATATTATGCCTCCATTAGAAAGGACGAATATCCTACTTTTGTATCAACATGGACGGGACTGAAAGAGATTATGCTGAGTGAAATTAGTCAAGCGGAGAGAGCCAATTATCTTTTGGTCTCACGTGTTGAGCATAAAGTAAAACATGGAGGGCATTGTGAGAAGGAAGGGAAGGGGGAATGGGGGGAAATCAGAGGGGGAGATGAATCATGAGAGACTGTGGACTCTAAGCAACAAACTGAGGGTTTTGGAGGGGAGGGGAGGGGGTTGGGCAAGCCTGGTGGTGGGTATTGAGGAGGGCACGTACTGCATGGAGCACTGGGTGTGGTGCATGAACAATTAATCTTGTAACACTGAAAAAATAAAATAAACATATTTGGGGGGAAAAAAAAAGAAATTCGGTAGGGTATGTCAGAAAGAGTGAAAAGAACGAATAAAGCAGGGACGCCTGGGTGTATCAGTTAAGTGTCTGCCTTTGGCTCAGGTCATGGTCCTGGGGTCCTGGGATTGAGTCCCACATCAGGCTCCTTACTCAGCAAGGAGCCAGCTTCTCCCTCTGCCTCCAACTCTCCCTGCTTGTGCTCTCTTCTTCTCTGACAAATATATAAAATCTTTAAAAAAAAAAGGGGGGGGGGGACAAAGAAAATGGATAAATTTATCTTCCTTGCTATGTCTAGCACTCGTGGGTGGCCAAATTAACTACTTAAATTTCATCTCTCCTTATCTACTAATTAACAATGAAGTGACCTTCTTTTTTTTATCCCCCTTTCCATTGAGACAGTTCTACACAGTACAATATTCTATCACACACAACACACTGAGGAACATAAGACATTTCCCTACAAAGTTGTATTTATATTTTATTTTTTAAACAATTTTGGGGGGCACTACTATCTGAGAAACATTGGGGAAAATTAAGTACCATAGTTTTTAAATTTATATAATTAATTTTTTTAATTCTCTACCTTTTCTCAGAATAGATTCCTTTGGAAACCTTATTACTGCTGAATCTGCTAAAATACAAGTTTATACAAATAAACCGTGCAAATGATCTCAGAAAATCCAAAAAACGGCCTAAAGTCCATCTGGATACCATAAGTTAGAATACCTACCTTTGCTAGAAAATCCTTCTGGAATGTGAATATTCACCTTTAAACTGGAGTGAATTAGTACACCTATATTTTCATAAGTGTAGATTCCTTAAACTGAGGCAGTCTAGCATTACAAATGAAATGCAAATCACTGTAATTACTACATGGTGGAGCAATGGTGGAGTCAAAATGTTGCCACCATTTATTTCCTGTTCTACAATGGAACTTATTTTCCACTTTGGACCCCAGCTTCCCTACCCATAAAATAAGGAAATGGTCCTCATTCTACACACATCTCAAGACAGTTATAAGAGATAAAGAGCTAATAGTTCCTCATGTACTATAAAGTGATGAATGAGGTCCATTAGAATTACTTACCCCAGCTGCTAGTAACAGCCTCTGCTGTTGCATGTTTAACTCATATGAGTGTTTCTCAACCTGAAAATCAGATCAAGAAGCCCAGAATTGTCTGGTGCTTCACGCCAGAGCTCTTGGAACACCTGATTGTACTTGATCTATCCACATGTGGACTCTTTCTGGTGGCTTAAGGCCCCCAATTCTGTTTCCTGTCCCAGACACAAAGTGGATGTCCAATAAATATTGCAGAATGAATGATTAACAAATGGGCAGCATATGTGAAATGAGAAAACTGAACACCTGTAGCTCCTTGGGCTCCCCGCAGTACTCCTAGCTCCCAGTTTTCAGGAACTGGAACTTCAGGCCCCAGAAGCTATCCCAAAGAGTCAGCGGAGAGCAAAAGCTCTAACACTTTTGTGCAACCTACTGGATTGGGGCCTCGGGAGGTGCATGCACATTATGTAAGAATCACTATTTGTCACAATTTATAAATCTCCAGGTTAAGAAGAGAGAAAAAAGCTTGCCCCTTGTAAAGACCTGTCAACTGATAGGAAAGGAAGGACAATGCTGCTTTCAGATGCTTTTTATGTATTACAGAATGCTACAAGATAAAACGTCACAATCCTTAAATCTCTTGAAAATGTAGCAGAAATTACTAGGTATCTCAACTCCTCAAACCAGAAGTGCATTTCTATTTCTAATATAATTAATCGTTGACCTATTCTGTGACAGTTTCTAACACACATGAGGACTTTCATGGAGTAAAAAAAATAACAGTAAACAAATGTCCAAACTATACTTTAAAAACTAACTTTTAGGGGCGCCTGGGTGGCTCAGTCGTTAAGCGGTTGCCTACGGCTCAGGTCATGATCCCAGAGTCCTGGGATCGAGCCCTGCATCGGGCTCCTTGCTCGGCAGGAAGCCTGCTTCTCCCGCTACCATTCCCTCTGCTTGTGTTCCCTCTCTCGCTGTGTTTCTCTCTGTCAAATAAATAAAAAAAAAATCTTTAAAAACTAACTTTTAGCTTGTTACCATATATGGCTACTGTGTAAAGACAAATACTAATAACAATCACTAACTTTTTTTAGTGTTTGCAACTTACTGGCCTACATACTCCATACCCATGATCTCATTTCCTCCTCATAGCAATCCTATGAGGTAGGTATGATAGTAATTTCCATCTGCTAAATGAGAAAAGCACTCGAAGTCACATAGTTAGCAAGTGGCAGAATAAAGATTTGAACCAGGTATTCAGACTCTAAAGTCCACATTAGGTGCATTAAACGGGGTTAAATAAAAATAATATTAGTAATCCTTTAGTTGGAGCCTTTAACAGGAAGAATTTTAATACTGTCTAGATCCCCATATTCAGCTGCAATCACCCAAACAAATACAAAGGCCCTTATGCAAGAATTGAATGTAAACAAGCTAATTGCTTAATAGGAACTCAGTACAATTTCCTTGATTCAGTTTAACTAATGTTTTAAGCCAATCTGGACTATAATACCATACTCACAGAGAATTTTGAAGCAACAGTAATTTCCTAATATACTTTCCAGTTTAAAACTGCTAAGTACTACTGATAGAAACCTGGAAAATCATACATCTCCCTTCAAAACATAGTGCTCCCAGTACAAACATGACCTTACTTAATAAAATAAAGCTCTAGCTACAGCAAACAAGTTCAAACTACTGGTAAGCAACGTTCCATTATTTCAGCTGCTATCAGCAGACCTCTCCCTCCACAAAGCAGATGAGTAGACAAGTCTCAGGTTACCATAACTTAAGGAGATGGGAGGGAGAGCCCAGGCAGGATCTAAAAGCATTTATTCAACTTCCTACCTTGGTGGGTGGCAAGTAGCTTCCAAGCTAAATTTACTAGCCATTCAACCTCAATTTCCAGCCTCAGGTTTACTGCTTTCCAGAATAGATTAATGGAGAGTTCATTTCTGCATTAAATTAACATTACCTACCAAAGAAAAGCTCATATGTCCATAACTAGGGTTACAAACAAAAGACCCCAAATAGAGTCACATTTGCTAAGCCCCACATCACCAAACCAAGTCTTAGCTTAATTAGTTTCAGACTCTTCCAGAAGTGTTATCTTAAACCAGTCAATCAGGAATCACCTGGTCAGCATTAGTGGGGTTATCTGTCTGACAGACCTCCTGCCTTCTCCTAAAGGAAAGTGACCTCGCCAAAACCAATCCACTTTTTGCTAGTATAACTTCCTTGTTCCCACTTTCTTCTGCTTATACAAGTCCTTCATTTGTATAGCTCCTTGGAGCTCCTTTCTGTCTGCTAGATGGGATGCTGCCTGATTCATGAATCACTGAATAAAGCTAATAAAATCTTTAAACTTTACTTATTTGAATTTTGTTTTTTAACACTGGGTAGAACTAAGAAATGACACTATTGACATTAAGGAGGACAAGACAAGTCCTGGAAGGGTTAACTACAAGAGACAAGAGTTTTGGCTGGAAACTACCAGGAGGACCAACATACATTTTTCTTTAAATCAAGGTACAAGAAATTATGGGCTACATTTGACCATTTGAAGGCATCCTAACTAGGCAAAACTACATGGAACTCACTTAAAAGTCATCTTCAGAATAATCCCCATTCTGTGTGTGCTCTAGTCCAACATTTTACCGCACTGTAAGTATATTTTTAAAATTGACTTTTCTCCATTGCCAAAGGGAAAGAGATCTTTTTTCCTCCCTCTTTTTACTTCGAGCATTTATTTGAATAACTGGTATTTATAAAACTTTCCTCTGTCCTTTGATATGTATGCAAATCTTTTTAAAGGTTAAATAAGCTAGCTGCAGAACCCAGGAATGTTTTTCTGAAGGTCCTAAAAGCCATCTCTTTTAAATGTAAATACCCAGGAAGACAGGGCCTCCTTTCCCAGTCACTGTAGGAGTTTAGCTACACACCTTTACTCCCTGCACAGGGAAGATTAGAGAGGTTTTACTTTTCCTTCAGATAAAGGCAATTAATTAGTACAGATGGCCACCCCAATTACCAGGTGAATTTAGGAGGAACTACGAAACCATGTACATCAAATGGCGCTGTCAAGTCTTCTTACAAGCTTACCATTAACCTTGAGACTGTGTGTGTGATGAATTGTAAATGGTAGAATTTCTTTTTCATTTTTGTACTCCCATCAGCAGAGTACTTGTGATGTATCCCAGCCTGAGTTAATGCTTCTTCAGTAACAGAACCAGGTTCTTTCGTTCCACATTTGTGGAGACCATTTCTTAGGTGGGTAGATCTTAACTTTTCCCCAACATAAATGTGGAGAAATTTTATTCCATGCTGGGCTACCTCACTGTCACTTTCCCAACCTTGATGGTTCCCGCAATACCAAAAAAAAAAAAAAAATCCTCCCCGACAAGAATTTTTTCAGGGACTTAGCCCATTATTGTCATCTGAGTGCCAGATCCTCCTCTATCACTGCCTTTGTGACACTTCCACTTGGATTATTTCAAAGACATCTTTTTCAAAACTGAACTCATGTTCTTCCTCCAGGGGTTCCTATCACAGAAGCACAAGCTGGAAAAATAAAGAATTGGCCCTGACACCTCCCTTTCCATTCTCATCCCAGAGTGAAAATATGAACAGGCCCTATTGATCGTACCTCCTAAATAGCCCTCAAATCCATTAGCTTTTGCCTCCTCTGAGGAGCCAAAGTGATCTTTTAATAACACAGACCTGCTGATGATACTCCTGTGGCTGAAATTCTTCAACGGCTTCCCATCATTCTTAGGATAAGCCTTAAATCCTTGGCATGACCTATGGGGCCTATGTGGTCGACCTCAGCCTACCTCTTCAACCTCATCTCCCTCTCTCCCTCCCTCTCTGACCTTCCAGCCCCAAATGGGAGCTTAAGCTCCGTGAGGACTGAGACCATGACTATTTGCTCATTCTGTATCCCTACCCAGTGCCTAGCACATAATAAATGCTAAATAAATATATGTTGAAGAATAATGTTGCTAAAACAACTGCAGCACCTTAAGGGTACCTCGGTGGCTCAGTCAGTTGGGCATCCGACTCTTGATTTTGGCTCTAGTCACGATCTCAGGGTCATGGGATCTAACCCCATGTTGGCCTCCACGCTCAGCAGAGTCTGCTTGTCTCTCTCTGCTCCTCCCTCTGCTCCACCCCCTGCTTACTTTCTCTCTCTCTCTCAAATAAATAAAGAAAATCTTTCTTAAAAAACCTGCAGCATCTTAAATGAAGGGCAAATAAAACATGGTGAAGGAAAAGAATGTCCTTATTCGTTACCCTAGGTGGCTAACAAAGGGTGTGGACTATAGTGGGGCTATAAAATGTTTGTTAAAACATTTAGCAAATCAGAGACAATATGATGAAACAAAATATTGGCACTCAGTGTCTATTTAGCTTTGTAGTACAAATTATCAATGCCAATAAGTCTCCCATTTAGGTATTTATCCCTCCTCTCATCCCCAATCCCCATTCTGTGGGTAACCAGAGGTCTAACCACATGTTTGAAGAAGGAGCTGGAGTCCAATTAGTGCTGGAAAATAGATACGGGTTGTGGAGTTAATTATAAATTCTGAGAAGCAAATAAACCAAGACCGGAGAGTGATACTGCTCTTGGGATAAGACCCCTACCAACACTTTGTGTTAAACTTGGGCAACGATGCCCAACATTGGCCACGCAGTAACTGTAAGACTCAAGCTCCTCCTGTTCTCGAGGCCTCGCACATGCCCTTCCCTCCCCCTGGTAGCTCTTCACCCTTCTCTTTGCCCAATTTAACTCCAACTCAGTCCTTAAAGGTCTCAGTTAAATATTTCAACAGAGCCTCCCAGTCTCTCCTCCTTCCCTCCTGCTGCTAAACAGCCCCATTTACATTCTCACAGCGCCCTCTGCCGTCCTCCACGGCACGTGCCACAACCGTAATTAATATTTAGTTTGTAATTCTTTTTCGGCCTATCTCCATTGTTAGTCTTGGAAACAACCTGACAACAGGGCTTGGGCCTGTTTTGGCCATCACTGCGTCCCCAACACCTAGCACACCGCTAGAAGAGAAGAGGGGTGTTCTGCTAATGAAGGAATGAATGAAATACATAGATGAGCACTAGTTATTGGAGTACATAGAACTGGTTCCGCCCTTACTAGCTCTGTACCTTTGGATAAATTTCTTCCCATCTCTGAGCCCATTTCTTCCTCTCTAAATAAAAACAACTATTCCTACTTTACAGTTATTGTGAGAATTGAAAAATCCAATAAAATGTTAAGCATAAAATCTGGCAACAACACTCAATGATGTTAACTATTCAATGAATGAATGTTAATGAATGTTAACTATTATTATTATGGAGAAAAAGAGGAAAGTATGTTAAGGAAGACACATTCCATGCTCTTGACTAGAACACAAACACAGCTCCCTTTATACAAACATACAGTTGCAAATCTGAATAAAATATTTTAAGTACACTATAGGAATATATTATCTAAAAGAACCCTAAAGAAGAGAACCCTAAAGAAGAGAAGGAAGATGTGAAAGCAGTAATTTCTTTCACATCAGTTATAGCAACTTCCTTCAAGATGTGTGTGCTATGGGGCACCTGTGTGACTCAGTTGTTTAAGCATTTGCCTTTGACTCAGGTCATGATCCCAGGGTTCTGGGACTAAGTCCCGCACCAGACTCCCTGATCAGTAGGGAGTCTGCTTCTCCCTCTTTCTCTACCCCTCACCCCTGCTCATGCTCGCTTTCTCTCTCTCAAATAAATAAAATCTTTAAAAAAAAAAAAATGTGTCCTAAAGCAAGGGAAACAAAAGCAAAAATAAACTATTGAGACTACATCAAAATAAAAAGCTTCTGCAGAGTGAATGAATCAAAACTAAAAGACAACCTACTGAATGGGAGAAGATATTTGCAAATGTGCAAATAACATAGCCAATAAAAGGCTAGTAACCAAAATATATGAAGAACTTATAAAGCTCAAAACCCAAAAAACAAATAATCCCATTAAAAAATGGGCAGAAGACATGAACAGACATTTTCCAAAGACATCCAGATGGCCAACAGACACATGAAAAGAAGCTCAACATCACTCATCATCAGGAAAATGCATATCAAAACTGCAATGAGATAATCACCTCACATCTTTCAGAATGGCTAAAACCAAACACAAGAAACAACTGTTGGCAAGGATGTGAAGAGAAAGGAACCCTCTTGCACTGTTGGTGGAAATGAAAACTGGTGCAGCCACTGTGGAAAACAGTATGGAGTTTCCTCAAAAAAATTAAAAACAGAACTACCCCATGATCCAGGAATTGCAATACTGGGTATTAATCCAAAGAATATGAAAACATTAATTTGAAAGGATATATGCACCTCAATGTTTACTGCAGGATTATTTACAATAGCCAAATTATGGAAGCAACCCAAGTGTCCATTGACAGATGAATGGATAAAGAAGATGTGGTATATATATATACAATGCACTGTGTGTGTGTGTGTGTGTGTGTGTATGATATATCCTGTGTATATAGATACACGATATATAATATACATATATAATATATATGCAGATTGCATACATTTATTGTATATGTACATGTATAGTATGCTTATTATATATAATATATTGTGTATGCGTGTGTATATATACATCTATACATACATACAATTCAGCCATAAATAAGAATGAAGTCTTGCCATTTGCAACAACATGGATGGACCAAAAGAATGGAACACTAAGCAAAATAAGTCAGAGAAAGACAAATACTATATGTTTTCACTCATGTGTAATTTAAGAAACAAAACAAACGAACAAAGGAAAAAAAGACAAACCAAAAAACAGACTCTTAACTATAGAAAACAAACTGATGGGTACCAGAGGGAGGTGGGTGGGACGATGGGTTAAACAGGTGAAGGGGATTAAAAGAACACTTAATCTTGATGAGCACTGACTAATATACAGAATTGCTCACTATATTGTACACCTGAAGCTAATATAACACTGTTAACTACATTGGAATTAAAATTTTAAAAATAAGAAAAAAATTTAAATAAGAATTAAAATAAAAGAACCCTCAAATAGATGTTTATAAAGCCAAGAATCCTTCTGGATGTGAAGTGATCATGCATTTATGTGGCTTGCACATGCCTGTATACAGTGTCAGGTTCTTCAAAGTACATCATCAACCCATTAGTGCAGGGCAGCACGGTTCCAAACCTGCACTTCAAAACCTAGAGGGCCTCAGTCCAGCTGTGCTGACCTTGGCCCAGGATGCGCAGATAAAACAGGCTTTTGCCTTTAAGAGCCCTTCCCTCCTAGCAGGAAACTCCAAGACTTAATGAGAAAATAAATATCCCTTCATTCCAGCGGTCTCCGGCACCTGAGGGTAACCTTTCTCTCCCTTCCTGGTGTATTCTACATTCCCCAAGATAACCCCCTTTAACATTGTTTCTGTTCTCTCTTAGATTCTCCAAATTTAGACACATGATTCAATCTGAGCCTCAATTTCTTCATCTGTAAAAAATGGAACTAAAATAGTACTTCTCTGGGCGCATGGGTGGCTCAGTTAAACATCTGACCCTTGATTTTGGCTCAGATCATGATCTTAGGGTTGTGGGATAGAGCACTGTGTCCGGCTTCGTGCTAAGGGAAAAGTCTGCTGAAGATTCTCTTTCTCACTCTCCCTGGGCTCCACTCCCCGCCCCCAAAGCACATGCTCCTGTGTGCTCTCTCTCTCTCACATAAACAAATCCTTAAAAAAAGATAAATAAGATAGTACTTCCCTCTTGGGTAAATGGCTCAGTATATGCCATAAAATTAACACATGGCAACTACTGTTTTAGTGTTTCTACCAGATCCCTAATCAATCTACAATCCAGAAAAAAAATAACAAAGATCCTTTCCAATAGTATAAATGTTTTGTTTTGTTTTCTCCAAAGTCTGTGTTTTCTACAATAAAAGAAACCCTGAACCCAGGGATAAAAGGAATGATCCTAAAGAAACTTCAAATGTTGTAAAGGAAAATTATAGAACAAATTAGGTGGTCTTCTGTTTCCTGAAAAAGATTAATTCAGCAAAACATAATTTATGCATATCCATCTTTATAATGCCTCCTTTTAAAGCGAGCCCTATGGGGACTACATAAACTACAATCAGCTGTTAATCTGGGCTCCTCACCACACTGTTTGGGGATAACAGAAGGTCAGTCCAGAAAATCCCAGCAAGAAGAAACACTCAGCCTTACTGGTCACTCCTGACCAAGGCCCAGTCAGGACCCTACTTCTTCCTCCCATCTCAGCTCCTTCCCAATAAGCCTCAGGAGAAATAAAAAGCATTATTACCTTAGGAAAACGTTGAGAGACCTCTGTATGTTCATAAGCTATATTATGAGAAGGCTCCAGTTTACCTTTTAAATATAACTTCTCTAACAAGGCAACCCCTGTACTAGAATGAGTAGGTTTTACACAGAGGCCCAGTTCTAAAAGCCTGCCTCCCCCACCTATTTGTTGGGTGTAATCTCAGCTTCCTCAACTCCACTGAAAGTATATAATGATACTAGCCACTTCACTCTTTGGTGGTGAAGAGAGGTATCTACAAGAGACAACAGTCATAAGTTAGATCCCCTCCCTATCCTTCTGAAGAATTAGATCATTTTTACTAACTGTATCTCTGGATCACCAAGCTAAGGATCCCTTGTTCCACGTGCCACTCCTTTCAGAAACTGACTTCCTCTTTGTTCTCCTCACCACCAACCAACCCCCTTCCCACCTCCACACAGGAAGACGCGAAAAGCACTTTCTGCCAATTGCACTACAAGAATCAAGAATAAGCTCACTAAACACAGGTGTATATGAAGCCCAGAAGTAACTTCTCAACTCTCAGATCACTGTACAAGGGCAATGAGAAGAGAATTCTATAGGTACTATTTATTGCGTAGCTACCATGTGCCAGACACTAGGCGTGGTGCATTCTACTGGCAATCTCATTGACGTTTCACAACCATCTCATGAATACGGGCGTCTTATTCCCAATATTACTGCTGGTATATTTAAGGCTCCAAGGATTTAAGACATTTGCCCAAAGTCGCACAGGCAGGAAGGGGCGGCGCAAGGACTGGAGGAGTAAGAGATCTGAAACAGCCCCCTCCCGCGGGTGCTCCACAGTCAACACTCTCCGCTGCCTGGTGACAAAACGGCATCTCCTTTGCTAATGCTAGGTCTCTACCGCCCGGCTCTAGCGCCACCAGCCTCCAGCGCTCCAGCCTGGGTCACGTCCGCTGCCGCGGGGCTTCACGTTGGGGGGTGCGGAAGGGGGGAAAGGGACCGGCCCTAGACCGCGCGGGTCCGCCGCCTCATTACAGCCCCTTTCGGCCGCACACACCGTCACCGGGACCTCAGCGAAGGCGCCGGCTGCCCCAAGAGAAAGCGCCAGAGGCATGACTCGAGTGTCGGCGCGGGAGCTGAGTCCTCCCTCGGAGCTGGGGTGGGGGTGGGGGGCGGCCGGCCCAGGATGCGGCGTGCCCCTCAGGGTCCGCGGCCTCCGCTCGCACGGCCTCTACACCCGCTTCTCTCCCTTCGCCCGCGCCGGGAACGCACTGGAGTCGAGCTACACCCACGCGCCTCAGTTCCGGGCCCGTCCCTCCGCCCCTCGCCACCGAGGCTGCTTCCTCCCCAGCCCCCTACCTGGTCGCTTCTGTGACCATGGTCAATCAACTTCATCCTCCCGCCTCGGAAGTGACGCGAGACTTCGCTCGCCCAGCCCGCGAGGCTCCGTCCAATCGCGGCCCTTGGGCTGCGCGTGCGTGTGGGGCCGTGCGTTCCTGGAGGGGCCGGAAGGATGCGCTGGACACCGAGACCTGAAAGGCGAGCTGTTCGAATCTTTCCGAGGGAAATTCGGAAGGAGGTGGTTATGGGTTTCGTGCACTCTCTTGGTGGCGTGTTGGGGAAGGGGGGGGAAGTGGATACACTGGAGAATGTATGCCCCAAGGTATCAAGACTTAAAGACAAATTAAAACATTGATATACAAGAAGATCAATGGAAAAGAGGCTAGAAACAAACCCACAGACATGTAGTCATATTTTTCCCCCTCAAAGGAGCCACCATAAAGCAATAGGAAAGTTATTTTCAGTAAATAGTGCTAGATCGATTGAATGCCCATATGGGGTGGGGGTGGGTAATGAGTCTTGACTCCTACCTTGGACAAAAAATCAATTCAAAAGTACACCTAAATGTGAAAGATACGACTCTAGAAAATAACTGCACAATATTGCGACCAAGGGTTAGGGAAATACTTTTTACCAGGACACAGAAAGTATCAACCCTAAAGACAAAGGTTGACAAATCGGGCGTCCTTAAATTTAAGACATGGAAAGACAGAAGAGAGTACTATGCAAGGAATAGAGGGGAGAAGATATTTGTAATGCATATATCTGAAGAATGATTTTTATTCAGGATATATAAGTAATTCTTGCAAGTAAATTTTTAAGAAGATCTGAAGTGGTTGATGGGGAACCATGGGAAGAAGATATTGAAAGAGTAACCGAGGAGAATTCTCATAGTTCAAAATTCAAGAGATGGCAAAGGTGTATAAGTTGAAAAATCTCCCTTCCTGTTTTCCAGGTACCCAGTTCTCTTCCCAGTGGGTAACAATGCTATTAGCTATGTTTGTCTTTCCAGAGCTGTCTTATACATAATCCAGCAATTATGTGTACATTCAACATTTTTCCCGTTGTCCCTTTTACAGACAGCATACTGTAACACTGCTCTGTACATTGCTTTTATTCACTTTAGTCATTTCATATTTCAAAATCTTTAAAAAAAAAAAAAAGAAAGAAACAGGAAACTATTTCTAACTAAATGTTAGTTATCTTTTTTTAAAATATTCTGATGGGGTAGGGGCGCCCGGGTGGCTCAGTGGTTAAGCCTCTGCCTTCGGCTCAGGTCATGATCTCAGGGTCCTGGGATCAAGGCCCGCATCATGCTCTCTGCTTAGCAGGGAGCCTGCTTCCCTGTCTCTGCCTGCCTCTCTGCCTACTTGTGATTCCTCTCCCTCTGTCAAATAAATAAAACCTTTTAAAAAAAATATTCTGATGGGTTTTTTTTTTTTTTAAGATTTTATTTATTTACTTGACAGAGAGAGACACAGGGAGAGAGGGAACACAGGCAGTGGGAGTGGAAGAGGGAGAAGCAGGTCTCCAACTGAGCAGGGAGTCTGATGCTGTGGGGCTCGATGCGGGGCTCGATCCCAGGATCCCAGGATCATGACCTGAGCTGAAGGCAGACGCTTATCGACTGAGCCACCCAGGCACCCTGTTAGTTATCTTTTTAAATATGTTTGAAATGTTTTCCTTAGACATTTTCACAGGAGTTTGTATACCCTCCTATTCCCTGTTCTGGAAACTCCAGACTTTTTTTTTTTTTTTTAAGATTTCATTTATTTATTTGAGAGAAAGAGAGACTGGGAGAGAGAAAGAGAGCAGGAGCAAAGCAGAGGGAGAGGGACAAGCTGACTCCCCACTGAGAGGGGAGACTGATGTGGGGCTTAATCCCAGGATCCTA
>CM053619.1:7825504-7872145 GCA_028646535.1 Procyon lotor | reverse complement strand
TTCTGGAACTTGAATTGCATTTATGTTAGGCTTTGTGATATTATCCCATTGGTCCCTGGGTTATTATTTGGCTTTTATTTTCCCTATTCTTCAAATTGAGTGATTTCTATTGATCTAACCTCAAATTCACTTGCTGTTTCATCGTCATCTGCATTCCGCTGTTAAACCCAATCCAGTGAATTTTTTATGATAGGTGTCATGTTTTCCAGTGGTAGAGTTTCCTGTTGGTTCTTTCTGGAGTTTCTATTTCTCTGCTGAGGTTTCCTATCTTCCCATTCACTGTGACAATATTTCCCTCTATGACAGGAGTCAGCAAATGACAGTCTGTGAGTCCAATCTGCTATTTTTGTAAACACAATTTTACTGCAAATCAGCCACTCCCACTCCCTTTGTTACATATTATTTCTAACTGCTTCTGCGGTACAACTACAAAGTTGAACAGTTAGAACAGAGATCTTATGTGGACCACAAAACCAAAATTACTTGCTATCTGACCTTTTACAGAAAAAAATTAGTGACTTCTGCTTTACATCTTTGAGCATAGTTACAACTGACTTAAAATTCTCGTCTACTAGGCAGTATCTGAGTCATTCTAGGATTAGTCTTCAAGGATAGTCTCCTTTCTTGAGACTTGGTCACTCCTTACTGGTTTTTCATAGTGGAGTAATTTTTTTTTTTTAATATAGACACTGAATACTATGTTGTGGAGATTCTAAACTCTATTCCAATCGTCTGAAGAATGGGTTTTTGTTTGTTTGCTTGTTTGTTGCTTAATTGTCTTAACTTTAAATGCTGTCTTTTTGGATGGCAACTCAAATCTCAGTTTGTTTTTTATTTTTATTTTTTTTTGCTGAGCTACTCTGGGGATAAGCCAGAGACTGGGATCAGTTAACATACAGAATTTAGGGTTCCTTTTGTCTGGCTCCTGTTTTTTCCAGAATTCCTCTGTCACTTGTGACTAGCTCTGGTTTGTCTGAACTCTGGATCTTCAGGTCAGAACAACTATAGGTTTACTATTGAAGTTTTATCCCCCATGCAAAATAGACAATATATGCTTACCCTTAAGGTAAAAGATGTAAAAACAGGAGATTCGTTACAAGTTGGTCCTTCTCCCAGGAGTTGACTGCCCTCTGGAAACCATCTGCTTTTGTTTTCTCTCTGATACCTTGTGGTCATTGCCTTTGCTTTGTTTTGTCTCTTCCTTTTAAAAAAAATTATTTACTTATTTATTTGACAGAGAGAGATCGCGAGTTGGCAGAGAGTCAGGCAGAGAGAGGGGGATGCAGGCTCCCTGCTGAGCAGAGACCCTGATGCGGGGCTCGATTCCAAGACCCTGAGATCATGACCTGAGCTGAAGGCTCACTGAGCCTTTAACTCACTGAGCCACCTAGGCATCCCTTGTTTTGTTTCTTTTGTTGTTTTTCAGAGTTTCTAGTTCTCTGCAGACAGATCAGTTCCATTAGGAGCTTTGCTCTGCCACAGCAGAGACAGAAACCATTAAAATCGCTTTTAAGCTATAGGTCTCATTTCTGTTTTTCCTTCCTTGTAATTTGCTTCAGAAATAGAATAGTTTGTCTTGTGAATGTTCCCCCTTTGTATATTTTGCTATTGAATCACCGTCATGTAATTTTATTCTAAAAAAATTTTTTTTCACCTTATTTCCTCAGGTCTCTTTTTCTGCTTTTGAAGAAATAAAATGTTCCTGGCACTGGTATATTCTTTTTGTGAGGTATTGCACTGAGAGGATATTCCATAATGTATCCATCCAGACTCCTGATGGTTATTTCAAACAATGTGGCAATTTGCTGACCTGGAACATCCTCCTTTGTGCAAATATGTAACCATATATGGTGTAGTTTTGGTTAGTCAGATGGTACGTGTATTTGTCTTTTTGTGGATATTGCCCTCCAAGCTTATTCCAGTTTACCTTCCCAGGATGCTTGCCTCTCCAGAGATTTGTGCTATGTAATTACTTCTTAAAATGTGTGCATCAGTTTCCATAACAAATTCACGCAAGCTGGGAGGTTTCCCACAACAAAAATCCTCTCTCTCACGCTTCTAGAGCTAGAAGTCTGAAATCAAGGTATTGGCAGGGCTGTGCTTTCCCTGAAAGTTCTAGGGGGGAAATGCTTCCTTGCTCCTTCTACTTTCTGGTGGTTGCCAACCCCCTCTGCCATCCCTTAGCTTATAGCTACACCACTCCAACCTTCGCCTCTGTTTCATATGGTGTTCTTCCTGCACGTCTGTGTGTCTCCAACTTCCCTCTGTCCTTCTAGGGACGCTGGTCATTACATTTAGGGCTCATCTTAATTTAATATGACCTCATCTTAACTGGATCATGTCTGTAAAGACCTTAGTTCTAAATAAGGTCACATGCACAGGTCCTGGAAGTTAGAACTCTAAAACCTCTTTGGGGTGGGGTGGGAGGGGGAACACAATTCAACACACAATAAAACTCTCTAAATCTTTGACATGTTTTGTTTTTCTCCTGCAGCTAAGACCTTCATTTCTGATGGTGTGATTTCCTGATGCTTACAGCTGGGTAGACACAAACCTGGATATCACATTGCCTATTGGAAACTCTCTTCAGGAGTCCAGGCTTTTCCTGCTAGCCTGGGCTCCCATCTCCATCTGGGGTCAAATTAGCCATTTGTCACGAACAGCATCCTGACTTCCTTTTTTTTGGTATCAGCAATTTTGGGAATCTTACTTCTCCCTCAGTGAAGCCTCACTAGGATTATATGTCAAGGTGCCCTGCATTCCCCTAGATATGGGGGGTCAGGTCAGTCAAGTTAAGCCAATCAAAATCTTCCTGCAGGGCCTTTGACACACATACACACACCCCCAGACCCCTGGATGATGGAAAAATAGGTGGAATAAAGTCCACTTTGTGTCAGGCTTTCCCATACCACTGTCGGGTTTGGTGATTTTGCATACTTCTAAATCAGAAGTATGCAAAAACTCAGAAAAGGTGTAATACTCGTGGTTACAGCTTATCATAATGAGAAGATATGGATTAAAACTAACAAAAGAAAAAGGTACAATAGGGCAGAGTAGGGGAGAAGCCGGGGGTGAGCTTCTAGTTGTCCTCTCCCAGTAGAGTCGTATGGATAGTGCTTTTCTCACCACAATGTGTGACAACCACAAAAAGAGTTGTCAACCAGGAGAGCTCACCTGAAATGTGGGTTTTTATTGACTGGCAGTCACAAAGGCATGGAGGGTACACACACTAAACTTAGCTCCCCATATTCCAGCCCCAACTCATTCAGAGGTCAAACTGATATGTGTGGCCCAGGGCTTCCAGCAAATGAACACAGGCATTTACCATAAATCACACTGTCAACAGAAACTACGGGCATGACCAAGATTTTAGTTACACACAGCACTCTAATCAAGCAGGATAGTCTAAGGACTCAAGAGCTCCTGGAGCTGTCCCCCCGGGAGCTCTCAAGGGCCAGTCCTTCTTTTGGAATGTGTAGAATCTGAGTAACTCAAGCCTGCCAAGTTAATCCTTTACTTTGTCCATACTTATTCCTTGACACTCAAGGTTTTCTGAAAGGAGAGGGAATTTCAGCTGTACTTCTGAGAAGGGAGATTTGTGGAAAAGATACATACCTTTGTAACAGGATTTTTTTTCTCAGTAGGTGCCCGTGGCTCTTGGTCACACCACTTTGAAGAATGAAGAGGTGGACCAGACAGAGTGGTGGGCAGCGAAGCAAGGTTTATTGAGCGATAGCAAAGTGATAGTACAAAGCTTCCAAGGAGGGAGGGGACCCTAGAGGGTTGCCACCAAACTTCCTATTTTTTTTTTAAAGATTTTATTTATTTGACAGAGAGAAACGCAGCGAGAGAGGGAACACAAGCAGAGGGAATGGAAGTGGGAGAAGCAGGCTTCCTGCTGAGCAGAGAGCCCGATGCGGGGCTTGATCCCAGGACCCTGGGATCCTGACCTGAGCCGAAGGCAGCCGCTTAACGACTGAGCCACCCAGGCGCCCCTCCACCAAACTCTCTAAATCTAAAGTTTTTATGGGCTTGTTGGCGGGCTGTTTTAATCTGATTAACCCTCCCTACACCTGTCATCTGATCAGGTTTTTGTCACCTCTCTATTGCAGGGGAAATGGTGGAGGGCTCCTTCAGGGTGGTGTAAAATCCTTTTAAGAGAGGTTTCCTCTTAGGGTGTTGCCCCTTCTCCCTGCCTGCCTGCCTTCCAACTGTCCTTCCTCACCTTAAGGGAGGTAGACCAGCTTGTCTGAGTGGTGAGTTGGAGAAACAAAGTTGCACGTATTCAGCCCTCTTGGATTCACTTTTGCAGCTCTGCCTGCTTGCCTTCTCATGTTATTTCTCAAACACACCAGACCTATAAGGCTTGAGGGCCTCTGTCCTTGCTGTTTCTCTGCCAGAAATGTTCCTCTCCCACATATCTTCATGGCTTCCTTTCTCCCTTCATTTGGGCTTTTCTAAAATTGGCAGGGGCTAGTGCACATTTCCATGATTATTCATAGCAGCAATCATTTGAATTGGGATGAAGTTGGGAGGCTAATGTGATGACCAAGTCAGGGATGTAGTCCCCAGCTGTTCATTTCTAAGAGAAAAACTGAGCTCAGCAACCTCACTGAAGGACATTTAGAAGACTTGAATCAGGGGCAACCCTTTTGGGACCCCTCTCACTCTTGAGAGTTTTCTCTGTATCTTCACTTAATAAACTTCTATCACTTAACTCACAAAAAGAGAAAGAAGACTTGAGTCAGAAGGAAAAAAGCACCTTCTCTCCAGAGACTGGCTCTCACAGGCTGTTTAGAGAGCCACTATTTCCCCGCCCAGTTGCAGCCTTTTCTGTTGGTTGTATCCCCAAAATTGATATGTACATGTCTTAATCCCTGATATCTGTGAGTGTGAACTTATTTGGAAATAGGGTCTTTGAAGATGTAATAAAGTTAAAATGAAGTTATACTGGATTAGAGTGGGCCCTAATCTGGTGGCTAGTGTCCTTATAAGAAAAGAAAATAAAGACATAGGTGCACAGAGAGGAGAAGGCCATCTGAAGATGGAGGCAAAGATTGGAGTGATGCATCTATAAGCTGAGGAACACCAAGAATCATGGAAATCAACACACGCTAGGAAGGACTATGGAAGAGGCTCCTTCAGAGCCTCTGTGGAGTTGAGTTTTTAAGTAGATTACCGTTCCTCCATGACAGGCTTCATTTTAAGCCAGAAAAAGGCCTAAGGGTATGGGCGTGAAACTATTCCTGGAATTTAACTTCCCTGTGTGACGCCTAGCCCCTGAGTTGTTCAAATGCACCAATGAAATGCATAGATTTAGGTAATTGCCATATAAAGAATAAGGAACTCGCCTACATGTGTAGTGATGTATGTGCTTGTTTACCCGAGTGCGAGTGCGTAAAAATGCTGCGGAGGGGAGAGGCGGGGCTTCTCGCCTTAGCACTGCGCTGGGTCGGATGTGCGGGTGAGAGCCCCAGCTAGCTGGAAATAAATCCTCTTGCTGTTGCATCCAGCCTGCCTTTTGTGGGTTCTTTTGGGAGGGTCTCGATCCGGACATAACAGTAACTGTCTGATAGAACTACTCAGCTATATTTATTCATGATCCTTCAAGAAAAGGGAAGAAGAGCTCCAGTGGTGGCTCGGATGTTAGGGAGCCGATGGGGCATCTGCCTCTGTGAGCCCAGAAGTGGGAGCCAGTGGGACTACTGCAGGTCCAGAGGGTGAAGCATCAGGCCTTGGAAGATTATTCTCAGGCCTTGAAAATGAATTGATTTTGCCCTGCCGGGTTTTGGCTTGCTTGGGACCCATGGTCCTTTTATTCTTTCCAATTTATCCCTTTGGAAATGGAAATGTTGATCCTATGCCTGTCCCACTTTTGTATTCTAGAAGCAGACAGTCTATTTTTCACAGACCTATGGATAGAGAGGAATTTGCTCCAGGTTGGACCATACCCAGAGATTCATCCATACCTGGTATAGATGATTTAGAAGATGAGATTTTGGACTTTTTGATTTGATGATATTTTGTAATTGGAGTTGATATTGGAATGTGTTAAGGCTTTGGGGATGTTAGGATGGGGTAAATATACTTTGCACATGAGAGGGGCATGAATTTTGGGGAGCTAGAAAGCAGACTGTCGTGGGTAGAAATCTGTCTTCCCCCCCAGAAAAGATATGTCAAAGTCCGGTTGCTTTAAGCCCCCTAGTTTGTGGTAATTTTTTATGGCAGCCCCAGGAAACTACTGCAGGTGTCAACGTGAAAAGGGTTGTCAGCAAGCCAGTCTCCAGATAGGGTCCAGCATAAAGCATGCGACACTGGTCCCTTAGATGAGAATTCCTAAGAGCAAGACAAAATTCTTGGTTCTAAAGAGCTTTGATCCTGGGGTGCCAGAAGCATTACACACTAGGCTAACTGCATCCAAGGATGAAAATGGATTGTAGAAATGGAGAGGTTATGCCTTGCCTCTAATAGCCATCAACCCCCACTTCTGTAGCAGTAGAACCAACCCTCAATCTTTAGCTTGCCACATGACCACTCAGAAAACAGATTATATCCTAGTCTCTTTTATGAGTAATGTTGCTATGTGACTGAATTCTGGCAAGTGGGATCAGAGTAGAGATAACATGTATTAGTGTCCTTTAAGGGGCAGGGCTAGGCTTTTTCCTCCCCTTTCCCCCTTTCTTTTTCCCAATGGCTGTAGTGGAGATGGCGGTCTGCCATCTTGTACTGTGCAGACCTGGGAATGCCCAAGGGAAGGCTGAACAACAGGATGGGAGAAACTTGGATTCCTGGCCATTGGAACATTCAGACCAACCTCACAGTTCTTATACCCAGATTATTTTGAAATTAACTTAATTTTGCTCATGCTTCTGTTGTTTCTGTTACATGAGCCAAAATTACATTCTAACGTATATTAATATAATATAATATAATATAATATAATATAATATAATATAATATAATATATCTAATATAGACTGAGAATTGGGGGATGAAATCAAGGCCAGATAGCAGCGGCAGGGAGAGAAGGGACAGCTCAGCCTGAAGCTGGAAGCAGGTAGAGGTAGATTTGGAGCACATGACTTCAGTCATAGGGAAGGACAGCTGCAGGAGCTGGGAAAGCTGGCATGTCTTAGCTATAGACTTAAAAATATAAGTAATAGTCTAAAGTGTGTGAAATGCATTAAATAAATGAAGCCAGGCTGGGGTTTAGCAGACTTAGATGTGTCTCCAGCCACCACATGTCCTATGCCCTAGAACCTCACAGGTCATGTGGTCTTGTGTTTTCAAACTGCAAGTCTCAGGATGCCTGGGTGGCTCAGTTGGTTAAGTGTCTGCTTCTAGCTCAGGTCATGATCCCAGGGTCCTGGGATTGAGTCCTGCATCAGGCTCCCTGCTTTTCCTTCTGCCTGCTGCTCCCCCTGCTTATCCTCTCTCTCTCTGACAAATAAATAAAGTCTTTAAACAAGACAAAACAAAACTGCAAGTCAGGACCAAACAATAGACAGGAAATGGATTTGCAGACAAATCTTAATCTAATGGAGGATAATATATCAAAGAGTAGGATGAAGTGCCGTTTTGTGAAATAGTTATTTTGGTTATTATATCTGTGTGTGTGTGTGTGTGTGTGTGTGTGTGTGTGTGTGTGTGTGTTGTGTTGCTCAGAAAGCATGTTCTTTACTGTAGATCTGGTATTCAATGAAACCAAATGCTTTCCTTCTCCCAAAGCGGTGTAGCCCTTATGAAAGGGTCAATGCATTTACATTAGCAATAATATGTGCTCCCGTGTTCAAATCTCAGCTATGTGCTTATTAGTTGTTGGATTTTGGGATGCTCTGAGCCTCAATTTCCTCATCTGTGTTATAGGATAATCAGAGTACCTGCTTCATAGTATTAATTACTATGAGGATTAAATGAGAGAACATCTGTAAAGCATCTAGCATATCACTTGGCATATAGTAGGCTTATCTTCCACTTCCTCCTCATTGTTGTCATTAGTCAAAGTGGTCATTAATTATTATTACTATCAATTGGACCTTAAACTGATAAGGAATAAGTGTTTTCTTCCTGGAGATTGAGAATGTAAGATATATATAATGAAAACCATAAACTTGGGTTTGGGATTGGAAGGCTTATATTACCTTTTGCTGCAAACTTTTGAATCAGTGAGTGCTTGACCTGGAGCCCTAGGGAGCTCGCTGGCCAGTCCCCTCACTTTATAGGAGGCCTAGACAGGGGAAGACAGTTTAGCCACCCATGAGTTAAGGCTTACCACAATTGAGAATAGATTTGTGTCCTGAGGTCCTCCTCACAACTGTCTCCAGGGACCCCTCCCCATCTCACCCCTGAGCAGTGTCTCCTGACCTTGATAAGCAACTGTCCATATCATCTGCATCCCTGGACATTTTCTGTTACCTTGTGCCCCCACACAGCTCACTTGCCACCTCCCATCTGGTCTTGGACCAGGCTATGGAATGTTTGTGCCCTTAGGATGTATTCCAGGGCCCTATCCATAAGCATGGTCCACTCATAGCCTCACAAATTGATCCTATTTGTTTCACCTGGCCACTTGCAGTTCAACATTTGTGAGAGAATACAGAGATGAAGAGCTTATTAGCAGCTATAGAGTCTCCTTTTTTCTCTTCTATCTGGTAAGTATTCCCCAGGATTCTCTGGCAGCTTAATTCTGGGAAAAATACCACTTGATATTCCCATCAGTTAGCTGGTCTGGAAGGAGAGTATATTAGTTTTCTGTGGACTGTAATAAAGTACTAAAATTTAGTGGCTTAAAATACAAGTTAATCCCCTAGAGAATATTTCTGGAGGCCAGAAGTCTGATACGGGTTTCACTGGGCTAACTAAAGTCATGGTGCTGGCAGGGCTGGCTCCTTCTAGAGGCTCTAGGGTAGAATCTGTGTCCTTGCTTTTCAGTTCCTAGTAACTGACTGCATCCCTTAACTCATGGTCCATTCTCATCATCACAGTTTCTTCCATTATACTATCTCCTACTACTAACGGACCATCCTGCTTCCCCCTTATAAGGACTCTTGTCCTTATAGGACATTGGGCCCACCTGGATAATCCAGACTCTCCTCCCATCTCAGGGCCCTGTGGATTAAAATATCAATATCTTTGTGGGTTATTATTCAGCTCACCACTTCGGTGCACTTTGGAGTTCCAGGAACTAGCTTAAAATTCTTGCCTTTTCCCTACTACCTTTGCTTTCTGAGCTCTTTCTTAGAAAGGGAGACAAATGATACCTACAATTTCATTAGATAAAATTAAGTAAGATGATATCTATAAACACCCAGTCCAGTGTCTGGCACACATCAGGCCTTGACACATATCAGGTTTCTTTTGTCTCAGGTTGGTTTCCAACCTGACCACTTCCCAAGCCTGCAGCCTATTTCCCAGTGTGGGAGGCAGCCTGATGACGCCATTAGTACTGGCCTCACCTGGTGATCCCTGGTGTCTTAGCAGGGCTCTGCACACAGAAAGACACTATTATTGTTTATTGAGTCAAACTTCATGCAGACAGGCTGGGAAGATGGCAGAGCAGGAGGACTATAGGCTTGCCTCATCCCATGAACAGAAGCAGATAGCACTCACTACAAAAATAGCCCAGAAAATGAACCAAAGACTGGCAGAACAAACTCTATAACTAAAGGTAGAAAAGAGACCACATTGAAGAAAGTAGAAGGGGCAATGATGTGGTTTGGGAGTTAAAGGGACCTTGACTGTCCATGGTCAGGAGAGAGCACAGGTCACGGAGAAAGGCAAGAAACAGACCATCACACTGGGGAGCCTGCACAGGGAAAATGAATCCCCAAAATATCTGGATTTGAAAGCAAGAGGGGCCAAATCTCGTGAGGGGGCTTAAAGCCTAGAATTTAAAAAATCAGTGGGCTTGGCTGTGGAAGAGCTGGGAGGGTATCAGGAAGCTGAGTCCCTACCCTTAAAGGGACAGCACAACAAACAGTCTTTGGAGATAAAACATGGAAGCAGAAGTTTGAAAAATGTCCAAGGCCCATGGGAGGGAGAATGATGCATTCATCTCAGAATGTAGCCTGGATAGGCAGGAATCACGAGGAGAACCTTCCAAGAACAAAGGAGCTGGCAGGCACCATTTTCCTCCCCAGTCACTCAGCATAAACACACAACTACCTGCAGGAACCAGCAATGCCAACACTTGCTACCTAACTCATTTATATAAACCCCCCTCCCCCAACCCCACCAGTGGATGGGCATATCTGCCCTTTCTACCTAAGTTTGCCTAAGGCCTGATGTTGCAGGCCCCCTCCCCAAAAGACCTGCAAACCCCACCAACAACTTGTCTCCTGACCCATGCCTTTTGTGGGGCCTCCCTTCTGGCAGTGATGGTGCCAGGTCTTATTTTGAAAGCAGACCAATTCGTACCTGTTAAAAGGCCCCCCACCCAGGCAGGGAGCAAACACTGCCCACAACAGGCAAAGAGAGCCTCTTCAGACAACTGGACTGAAGGAAAAAGCAGCCAGGACTCAACAGCAGGGCACATGCACACACATAGGAGACACTCCCTGAAGCACCAGGTCCTGGGGAAGAGGGGACACTGCACTGCAGGGCCCTACAGGACCTCTTCTTCATAACATCATTACCTTCAAGAGCAGGAGATATAGCTGACTTTCCTGACACAGAGATTTAGACAGAGGAATATATTCCAAATGAAAGAACAGGACAAAACCACATCAAGGGACCTAATTGAAAAGAATATAAATGATATACTCTACAGAGAATTTAAAGTAATGATCACAAAGATACTCACTGGACTTGAGAAAAGAGTAGAGGACATCAGTGAGAGCCTTAACAAAGAGATAAAAAAGAACCAATCAGAGATGAAGAACACAATAAATGAAATTTAAAAATACACTTCATGGAATGAATATCAGGCTAGAGGAAGCAGAAGAATGAATTAATGAACTGGAAGACAGAGTAATTGAAAGTAATCAAGCTGAGCAAATGAAAGAAAAAAGAATTATGCAAAATGACAACAAACTTAGGGAATTCAACAACATCATCAAGCATAATAACATTTGCATTATAGGGTTCCCAGATGAAGAAAAAGAAAGAAAAGGGGGTAGAAAATTTATTTAAAGAAATAAGAGGTGAAAAATTCCCTAATCTGAGGAAGGAAACAGAGATCCAGATCCAGGAGGCACAGATATCCCCAAAATTAACCAAAGGAGGTCCACACCAAGACACGTAGTAATTAAAATAACAAAAAGTAGTGATTAAAACAATTTTTTTAAGGCAGGAAGAGAAAAGAAGACAGTTACATATAGGAGAAACTCCATAAGACTAGCAGTGGATTTTTCAGCAGAAACTCTGCAGGGGTGAAGAGAGTGGCATGATATATTCAAAGAGCTGAGTCAGAAAACTCTGTAGTCAAGAATACTCTATTTGGCAAAGTTATCTTTCAGAGTAGATGGAGAGAGAAAGAGTTTCCCAGACAAACAAGAATTAAATGAATTCATTACGACTAAATCAGCCCTATAAGAAATGTTAAAGGAGACTTTGAGTGGAAAGGAAAGACCATAAGTGAGAGTATAAAAAGTTGGAAGCACAAAAGCAGTAAAAATAAGTATGTCTGTAACATGGAAGGGAGAGGAATAAAGAATGGGTTCAAACCTAAGAAACTATCAACTTAATATATACTGCTATATGCAGAAGATATTATATATAGATGTAATGGTAACCACAGATCAAAACCCAGAGATAGATATGCAAAGAATAAACAGAAAGGAATCCAAGTATATCACTAAAGAAGGCCAACAAACCATGAAAGAGAAGAAAGGATCAGAGAAAGTCTATAGAAACTATTACAAAACAAGTAATAAAATGGCAACAAATATACATCTATCAATAATTACTTTGAATATAAGTGGACTAAACACTCCAATCCAAAGACATAGGGTGACAGAGTGGATTAAAAAAACAAGATCCTTCTATATGCTGCCTCTAAGAGAGTCATACCATACTTAAAGACACTTGTAGAATGAAAGTGAAAGAATGGAGTAGCATTTATTATGCAAGTAGATGTCAAAAGGAAGCAAAGTAGCAATACTTACACCAGATAAAATGGACTTCAAAACAAAGACAGTAACAAAAGACAAAGAAGGACACTATATAATAGTAAAGGGGATAACTAATGAGAAGATATAACAATTGTAAATATTTATGTACCTAACATGGAGCACCTAAATACATAAAACAGTTAATAACAAACAGCAGTTTGGAACTAATCAGCAGTAGTACAATAATAGTAGGAACTAATTAGCAGTAGTACAATAATAGTAGCGGGCTTTAACACCCCAAATAACATCAACGGACAGATCATCAGGACAGAAAATCAATAAGAAAACAGGGGCTTTAAATAATACTCTTCACTAGATGGACTTAACAGACATATTCAGAACATCCCACCCTAAAACAACAGAATACACATTCTTTTCAACTGCACATGGAACATTCTTCAGAACAGATCACAAATAGGTCATAAACAAGTTTCAACAAATTAAAAAGATCAAAGTCACACCATGCATATTTTCTGACCACAATGCTATGAAACTAGAAATCAACTACACGTAAGATCTGGAAAGAAAACAAATACATGGAGGTTAAGTCATATGTTACCAATAATGAATGCATCAGTGAAGAAATAAAAATTTACATGGAAACAAATGAAATGAAAACATACCAATTCACAGTCTTCAGGATGTAGCAAAAGCAGTTCTAGGAGGAAAGTTTATAGCAATAAAGCCTACCTCAAGAAGTAAGAAAAATATCAAGTAAACAACTTAACCTTATACCTGTAAAAAGAAGAACAAAACCCAAAACCAACAGAAGGGAGGAAATAATACAGGTTAGAGCAGACATAAATTATATAGAAACTAAAAAAAAATAGAAGTTTTTTTTTTTTAATTTGACAGAGAGAGAGAGAGATCACAAGTAGGCAGAGAGGCAGGCAGAGAGAGAGGGGAAAGCAGGCTCTCCACTGAGCAGAGAGCCCAAGGCAGGGATCAATCTCAAATTCCTGAGAACATGACCCAAGCCAAAGGCAGAGACTTTAACCCACTGAGCCACCCAGGTGCCCCTAAAACAGATAAATGAAACCTAGAGCTCATTCTTTGAAAAGACCAACAAAATTGATAACCCTGTAGTCAGACTCAATAAAACAGAGAGGACTCGAGTGAACAAAATTACAAATGAAAGAGGAGAAATAACAACCGATACCACAGAAATACAAAAAGAATTGTAAGAGAATATTATGAAAAATTATATGCCAACAACTTGGACAATATAGGAGGAATGGATAAATTCCTAGAAAGAGATAACCTCCCAAAACTAAATCCAGAAGAAATAGAAAATTTGGACAGACTGATTATCAGTAATGAAGTTGAATCAGTCATCAAAAAACTCCTAACAAAAAAAAAAAGTCCAGGACCAAACAGCTTCACAGGTGAAATCTAGCAAACATTTATTTTTTTTTTAAGATTTTATTTATTTATTTGTCAGAGAGAGAGAGAGAGAGAGAGAACAAGCAGGCAGAGAGGCAGGCAGAGGCAGAGGGAGAAGCAGGCTTCCTGCCGAGCAAGGAGCCCAATATGGGACTCGATCCCAGGACCCCGGGATCATGACCTGAGCCGAAGGCAGCTGCTTAACCAACTTAGCCACCCAGGCATCCCTCTAGCAAACATTTAAAGAAGAGTTAATACCTATTCTTCTTAACCTATTCCAAAAATAGAAGAGGAAAGAAAACTTCCAAATAAATTCTATGAGGCTAGCATACCCTGATATCAAAACTAGATAAAGACACCACAAAAAAAAGAGAACACAGGCCAATATCTTTGAAGAATACAGATGGGAAAATCCTCAGCAAAATACTAGCAAACTGAATCCAACAATACATTAAAGAAATCATTCACCATGAGTCAGTGGGATCCTGGGATGTAAGTTCAGCATTTGCAAATCAATCAGCATGATACATCACATCAATAAAAGAAAAGATAAAAAGCATATGATCATTTCAACAGATATAGAAAGAGCATTTGACAGCATACAACATCCATGATAAAAACCCTCAACAAGGGGCACCTGGGTGGCTCAGTGGGTTAAAGCCTCTGCTTTTGGTTCAGGTCATGATCTCAGGGTCCTGGGATGGAGCCTTGAATAGGGCTCTCTGCTTAGCAGGGAGCCTGCTTCCCTCTCTCTCTCTCTGCCTGCCTCTCTGCCTACTTGTGATCTCTCTCCTCTCTGTCAAATACATAAATAAGGTCTTAAAAAAAAAAACCCTCAACAAAGTAGGTCTGGATGGAACATGCCTCGACATAAGAAAGGCTTTATATGAAAAGCCCACAGCCAACAACATACTCAATAGTGAAAACCTGAGAGCTTTTTCCCCAAGGTCAGGAACAAGACAAAGATGTCCACTCTCGACACTTTTATTCAACATGGTACTAGAAGTCCTAGCCACAGCAATCAGATAAGAAAAAGGAATAAAAGCCATCGAAATTGGTAAGGAAGAGGTAAAACTTTTGTAGATGACATGATACTATATATAGAAAACTTTAAAGATTCCGCCAAAAAACTCCTAGATCTGATAAATGAATTCAGTACAGAAATCAATGTACAGAAATAAGTTGCATTTCTATATACCAATAATGAAACAGCAGAAAGAGAGATTAAGAAAACACTCCCATTTACAACTGCATCAAAAGTAATAAGATACCTAGGAATAAACCTAACCAAAGAGGTGAAAGACCTGTACTCTGTAAACTATAAAACACTGATGAAAGAAATTGATGATACAAAGAAATGGAAAGATATTCCATGGTCATGGACTGGAAGAATGAATATTGTAAAAATGTTTATACTACCCAAAACAATCTACACATTTAATGCAATCCCTATCAAAATACCAACACCATTTTTCACAGAGCTAGAACAAACAATCCTGAAATTTGTATGGAACCACAAAAGACCCCGAATAGCCAAAGCAATCTTGAAAAAGAAAAACAAAGCTGGAGACGCCACGATTCTGGCCTTCAAGTTATATGTCAAAGCTGCAGTAATCAAAAAGCATGGTACTGGCAGAAAAATAGACACATATATTAATAGAACAGAAGAGAAAACCCAGAAATACACCCATAATTATATGGTTAGTTACACATCAACAAAGGGGGAAAGAATATTCAAGGGGAAAAAGACAGACTCTTCAACAAGTGGTGTTGGAAAAACGACAGCAACAAGCAGAAGAATGACACTGCACCACTTTCCTACAGCGCTCACAAAAATAAACTCAAAATTTAAGGACCTAAATGTGAGACCTGAAACCATAAAAACCCTAAAAGGGAGCACAGGTAGTAATTTCTCTGATATTGGCAGTAACAACATTTTTCTAGATACGTCTCCTGAGGCAAGGGAAATGAAAGCAAAAATAAACTATTGGGGGCGCCTGGGTGGCTCAGTCATTAAGCGTCTGCCTTCGGCTCAGGTCATGCGGCCAGGGTCCTGGGATCGAGTCCCACATCGGGCTCCTTACTCAGCAGGGAGCCTGCTTCTCCCGCTACCATTCCCTCTGCTTGTATTCCCTCTCTCGCTGTGTTTCTTTCTGTCAAATAAATAAAATATTTAAAAAAAAATAAACTATTGGGACTACATCAAAATAAAAAGCTTCTGTGCAGCAAAGGAAACTAATCAATAAAACTAAAAGACAACCTACTGAATGGGAGAAGATATTTGCAAAGGACATACCCAACCAGGGGCTGGCATCCAAAACAGATAAAGAACTTATACAACTCAACACCAGAAAACCCCAAATAATCCAATTAAAATGGGCAGAGGACATGAACAGACATTTCTCTAAAGAAAACATATGGATGGCCAACAGACACATGAAAAGATGCTCAACATCACTCATCATCAGGGAAATGCAAATCCAAACTGCAATAAGATATCACCTCACACCTGTCAGAATGGCTAAAATAAACACAAGAAACAAAGGAGTTGGAGAGGATGCAGAGAAAAAGGAACTTTCTTGCATTGTTGATGGGAATGCAAACTGGCGCAGCCACTGTGGAAAACAGTATAGAGGTTCCTCAAAAAGTTGAAAATAGAACTACCTTATGATCCAGTAATCACACTACTGGGTATTTACCCCAAAAATCAAACACTAGGAACACCTGGGTGGCTCAGTCGGTTAAACATCTGCCTTCGGCTCAGGTCATGATCCCAGGGTTCTGGGATCAAGTCCCACATCTGGCTTCTTGCTCAGCAGGGAGTCTGCTTCTCTCTCTGCCTGCTGCTCCCCCTGCTTGAGCTCGCTCCCTCTCTCTTTGACAAATAAATAAAACCTTAAAAAAAAATCAAAAACACTAACTCAAAGGGATACTATGCACCCCTCCATTTACTACATTATTTACAATAGCCAAATTATGGAAGCAGCCCTAGTGTCCTTCGATAGATAAATGGATAAAGAAGATGTGGTATATATATAATGGAATATTACTCAGCCATAAAAAAGAACAGAATCTTGCCATTTGCAAACATGGACGGAGCTAGAGAGTAGAATGCTAAGTGAAATGTCAGAGAAAGACAAATACCATGTGATTTCACTCATATGTGGAATTTAAGAAACAAAAAAACGAGCAAAGGGAAAAAAGAGAGAGAGAACCAAGAAACAGACTCTTAACTCTAGAGAACAAACTGATGGTGACCAGAGGGGAGGTTGGTGGGGGGAGGGGTGAAGCAGGTGACAGGCACTGAGGACACTTTGAACCATGAGTGCTGAGTAATGTACAGAATTGCTGGATCATTATATTGTACACCTGAAACTCATATAACAATGCATGTTAACAATACCAGAATTAAAATTTAAAACTTAATAAAGTGTACTTTTAAAAAATAAAAATAATCAAAAATTTTTCAAAAATTTTAAGAAGAATGAGCAACATTCATGCATTCATCCAACAAACATTATCTAACATCTATGAAATAGCAGGAACAGGTGCTTTTGAACCACGGTGACATATTATGATGATTTGAGGTGCTTAAAAAATATCCATCCCTTTCTTGCCCCAGGACGACTATAAGGAGTCTGAAGGGCATGGGGTGGGGACAAGAGTCCTTCATTAAAAGGTTCCCTGGTGATCTTGAAGAGCAGCAGAGGGGAGAGGGGGAGGGGGCTGCAGACGGCTGGTCTGTGCAAGGACACCCACTCCATGCTCTCCTATCTTAACAGGAGGGGACACAGACCATCAGAGAAGATTTGGTGCTAGGAACAAAATGAAGCAGGAGGGGAGGGGTAGGCAGGTCGGGTGTTGGGCAAGTGTACTGATCCAGGCACAAGTATTTACTGAGTGTTAGGCACGGGTTAGGCCTTGGGTCCCCATCAGTTTAAAAAAATCTTACATGCAAGGAGCTTGCATTCTGGTACAGGGAGAGAGAAAATCAACATGATAAAAAAATAATGTGATATGCAAAACTATAAAACAGAGCAAGAGGCATCTGAAATGCTGAGTGAGGAGATGTCTCCAATTTTAAGTAGAATGGTCAGGAACTGCTCCCTGACCCAGACTTGGTGAGGGAGCAAGCCATATCTGGGGAAGAGCTGTCCAGGACTCCCAACAGCAGGTGCAAAGGTCCTGAGGCAGAAGTATTCCTGGTGTGTTAGAGGGCCTGGAAGGAGTTAAGGGTAGCAAGAAGACAGCAGGAGGAAAGAGTTGTGGAGGGACGATGAGTGGAAAAGACTTAACTTGATTTCTTGGGTGTGTGGTAAAATACACAAAACGTACCATTTATCACTTCAGCTACTTTTTTTATTTTAATGTAACACTTTAAAAATATGTTTTATAGAGACGAAATTCATGTAACATAACATTGGCTATTTTAAAGTGTACCCTTCAGCAACAAGAAATGCATTCATAGTGTTGTGCAACCACCATCTCTATCTAGTTCCAGAATGTTCTCGTGGTGCCGAATGGAAACCCCATTCCCCAAACCCCAGGAAGCAGTCACTCCCAGTTCTTCCCTCCTTGCAGCCCTTGGCAAGCACTAATCTGCTTTCTACCTCTATGGGTTTACCTCTTCTGGACATTGCACAGGAATGGAATCATACAATATGAGGTCTTTTGTGTCTGGCTTTTCTCCCTTAACATAAAACCTGAGGCTTCATGAATGTTTCAGCGTGGGTCGGAATTCTGGCCTTTTTATAGCTGAGCAATAGGCCATTGAATAGACATATCACAATTTTTTGCCTGGACCATTGCTCTGTTGATGGACTTCCGGTTGTTTCAAGGACTAAGCTTTGCTTTTTTTTTTTTTTTTAAGATTTTATTTATTGGACAGAGAGAGAGAGAAAGAGAGAGAGCACAAGCAGGGGGAGTGGCAGGCAGAGGGAGGAGGAGAGGCAGGCTCCCCACAGAGCAGAAGGATCCTATGTGGACTCGAACCCAGGACCCTGGAATCATGACCTGAGCTGAAGGCAGTTGCTTAACCAACTGAGCCACCCAGGCGCCCCTAAGCCTTGATTCTGCGTGAGGAGTGGGCCACTGCTCTGAGCAGAGGACAGGACCTGGTCTCTGTTCCGACAGGATCCCTTTGACTGCTACGGAAGAGCAGACAGGGAGGGACACCTTTTGGGATTTGGAGCCATCATCCAGGGAAGAGAGGGTGGTGAGTTGGCCCCGAGTGCTAGCAGCAGAGGTGCTGGCTGCACCCCTCTTCTGGAAGCCACTCAGGGCAGGAGGATGGAGGGCAGGGCGGGCACCCCGCCAACAAGCCCTCTCACACCGTCTGTGAGGCCTCCTTCAGGGGCCAGCTTTGCTCGCTGTCCAACCAAGTCTCTAATGCACCAGAATGCCACTGGGTTTGGAAGAGGGGTCTTCTCCAAACCGTAGGAGCAGTGGAGGACAAACGGAGAACAGGGCCCTTTATCATCCAAGCAGGAAAACTTGGTGCCCTGAAAAGCACCTGTGTAGGAGAGAGATAAGAGCCACGGGCTCCAGCCCCCATCCCAGGGCCTCTGAGTCACTTGACTTCAGTGGTAAGGGGTGGCCATGGGGTGTCCCTCCTCTCGACTCCCCAGCTGCCCCCTGGACTGTGACAACATGGAAACGTCCATCACAGCCACCACACGGCTTGGCTCTTACTGTCCTTGGGTCTCAGGCACCCCGATGCCAGAGGGCAGGCAACCCGTGTTCCACCGGGTTCCACCGTTAGAGCTCCCAGCAGAAGTGAGCAGAGAGGGGTCTTGCCCTCTTGTCGGCACATCCTAGGTCCCTGGTCCCTTGGAGGAACTTACGAGCCCTGCACACAAAGGTATCACAGGATGACTGGGTCCCGCTTCCTGCGGAGCAACAGGAAGCCTCCCACTATCCAAGTGTCAAGGACACACCGAGAAGGACTGCAGGGTGGACCGGGAAGTTTGCAGCGGACTGATTTCCTGCCTGGTTGGCATTCATGGGGCCAGAGCCCAGGAAAGTGTGTGGTGTGCTGAATTTGGCCTTGATAGACACATTCTTCCTCTATTCTTAGCCCACCCCACTTCTGGGTCCGAGAGGCAGCCACTCCTTCCTCCTCTCCTGTCTTGCCAGAAGCTGATGGGGTTAGCACGCTTAAGGCAATCCCTATTTGTTTTATTGTGGGACAACAATGGAATTAACAGGTGTGAAAATCAGAGGGAGACCCCACTTCTGGTCCACTACGTGGATGGAGCCGCAGGGCACCGTGGGAAGTGAGGCCCCCAGCATGAGAATAATGAAGGCACCATCTACTATTAATCACTTACATGGACAAACATTTTAATTCAGCTCAAAGCATTTTTGGGTTGAGGAACCCCTTCCCGAACCATAAGTATGGTATAGACTGCCCAGTGGGGGGAGGAGGGCACAACACAATGGCCCAATAGGAGCAGGGTCTCATGATCCCCCGGGGCAGGGTATAGTTTGGGGCTATGAAAGAATATAACCCTCTCTCTCCCCTTTCCACACCTGGCGATCGCCAGCCCAAACATCCCACTCCTCCCTTATCCCATGACCTACTCCCTGCGTGCCTGCACGTAGGGGAGAATGCAAGTCTGCTTCCAGATAGTTGCCGTCCCTTTGTACTCCTTTCCCACGCTTGGAGGCATCCATCCTCGCTTTTCTGATTAAAAAAAAAAAAAGAAGAAGAAAGAAAGAAAAGCAATGCACAGGATTCAGCGGCTGCTGCTCTCCCAGGCAGAGGCAGCCCTGCCGGCCGCTCAGAGTGGTGCCTGAGGACTTTATTTCAGTGCAAGATGACTGGAAGAATTTCCCCTTAGGGACTGGATGGCATGTGACCTTGGGCAGGTGCTCAAACTTGTCTAGTCCCAGGCCCCTCCATCTCTAAAGAGGGGGTTGATAGGACCTCCCCATGATGCCCGACACACAGTAGGTACGTAATCAACGCATTGGTAGTAATGATGTAGTTCACTTCTGTGTGATCCCAGCCGGTCTGTGTCTTTGTGCTTCCAGATGGTTGACCCAAATGCCTGACTCAAGTTTTCCACATGCTGGGTGTGGTCCTAAATTCTTCACTCGGTGTAACTCATTTTCTTAATCCTCACCACAGGTCTTTGAGGTGGATGATGTTGTCACCCCGGTGTTACAAATGAGGAAACTGAGGCATGATTAATTTGCTGGAAGTCACACATCCATAAGGACCGGAGATGGAGTTGAACCCAGGTGGTCTGGCCCCAGACCTCTGCCCTTACCCCCTATGCTCCGCCATCTCTGCTCAGGATAGAATGGGAAGCGAGGACAGAAAAAGGGTCAGGTGAAAGCCCAGAGAGTAAGCAGCAACGTGATAGGGACAGTAAAGGGAGACAAAGATTTTCTGGCTCACGCATTCAGCAGCATGTATGTAAATGTGCCTTGGTGTGCACACATACGCACACACGTATCTCCTTTCTTGGAAGGGGCAGGGGAGCCTTAGGCACTTAGGGAAGAAGACACAGCCAGCCCAGTGCTGAGCTATCCTTCCCTCCCCGGCTGCAAGGCTTCACCAGTTTTCAAAGTGCCAGAATGCCAAAGACAAGAAGAAACCACTTTTGAGGGACCACAAAGATGACATGGAGACAGGAGTACAAAATAGAAGAGAGAAAGGCAGAGAGGAGAGAGAGAGAGAGAGAGAGAGAGAGAGAGAGAGAGAGAGAGGAAGGAGGGGCTGGCTGCCTTGTAAAGGAAGAGCCATTGTCCCTCCTGCATCCGTTGGCAATGGACAAGGACACCCTTGCTAGGCTGCAGGGCATCCAGCCCAGAGTGCTGCGTGTTCAGACTGCTAAAGGGGTCGCAGCCCTGGGCAGAGGCAGGTCATGACACAGCACGGGTGGTCCCATCACCAGAGTCTGGGGACCAGCCAGGGGCTACAATTTGCTTGTTGGAATCTTTAGCAGGCTGGTGAGTGGCAGAACACAGTGGTCCAAAAGGACTTCTCACTAAGGAGATAATACTTTCATCAAGTTCTGAATAGGCTGCGGCAATTTCTGATACAGACTGTCATATTTTGCCCCTTTTAGAGATGTATACTCCCAACTATTTTTTTAAAAAAGATTTTATTTCTTTTTTTTTGAAATTAAATCCCTTTATTTCGGTGTCTATTGTACATAAGTTACAAATCCTCACTTCTGCCACTCTGCTAGAACTTTTCCGGGAAAGCCTCCATTTCTTTCTTGATCCTGTTTTCTACCAGTAACGCGAAGTTACTGTCTGTGTTTTGAAGGTTATAGCTGACAAACACCTGTCTGTTCGTCTTCCTGGCTAAGCGCTGCGCAAGGCCGGTGGAGGTGGTGTCAGAAGTGTCTCCGAGGAGGGAGGTAGACACGGGGATGGAATCGTAGCGGTTGCATATGGCCACGGCGAGGTTGCGCAGGTGCGGCGTGGCCCCCACCCACAGGAACAGCGAGTCCGTCGGCCGCATGACATGGAAGGGGACGAGCTGCTCCCACAGCCTCGCGCTGAAGTTGTGCAAGGAGATGTCCCCGCCCGCGGGAGCCCGCGGCCCCTCCATGCCCCCCGGAGCGCCCCGTCCCGCTAGCCAAGATTTTATTTCTTTATTTGAGAGAGAGAGAGAGAGAGAGCGAGCGAGCATGAGCAGGGAGGAGAGGGAGAGGGAGAAGCCTACTCCCCGCTGAGCAGAGAGCCCATCAGGGGACTCAATCCTGAGAACCCTGGGATCATGACCTGAGCTGAAGGCAGAGGCGTAACCAACTGAGCCACCCAGGTGCCCCTACTCCCAGCTATTTTAGAAAAAAACTTCCTTCTGCCTTTTCTTCTATACAGAGGTAATTTTAATAGCCAATATCTTTCAAGAGGTCCCAGTTTGCTAGCGCAAATGAGCAAGATTTTCATTTCGTGAAACTGAATTAGCAACAAAACAACAAAAATGACAAGGGGCAATGAGGATGTAAGGTTGTGGCTGGAGCCACATTCTCACTGACTTCAGGACTCCATTCGAATTTCGTTCCACGCAAATGACACACTCCACATTCACTGTGACCTTGAGCAAGTGAGTTCCCTGAGGCTCAGGTTATGTAATCCTAAAAAAATGAGATAAAACCACGTTACTCATAGGCTTATGACAAGGTCAAATGAGACGATTTGTGCAGAAGCGCTTTGACATCTATAAAGGATAACACAGAAGGACGGTAATACTTCTCTTCACCGCTTTTTTTCCTGTTACTAGAAATAATTATCCCAAGTGCTATAGACCAATCTCTAATTCGGCAATTTGGATGACTCAATGCAAAAGAAATGATCTAATAATACATTTTTGTAATCAGAAATATTATGCAAAACTTAGAAACAAAGTAAAAGGGGGCACCTGGGTGACTTAGTTGGTTAAGCATCTGACTCATGATTTAGGTCATGATCTCAGGGTTGTGAGATTGATCCCTGCCTAAAATTCTTCCTCTCGATCTCATTCTGCTCCTAAACACCCCCCCGCTGCTGTCCCCTGCACGTATGCACCATCTGTCTCTCTCAAAAAAAAAAAGGAAGAAAGAAAGAAACAAACAAAGTAAAAGATGACTTTTAATGTGCTAGACATCTGCTCTCTAAGAAAACATAGCTCTGCTTATCCCCCTATTTATTCAATTAGGAACCAGATATGTTACAACTCTCTAAGCTTAAAGATTACTGATAGAGTGTAGCAAGGTATGACGATTTTCTTTTATGACCAGCAGAAAAGTCTACCCCAAAGCTTACAGCTGCCTTTCCTTGGAGAACAGCGGTTCTCAAAGCATGGATCCCTGACCAGCAGCAGCCGCATTATCTGGGGATGTGTTAGAAATTAAGTTTCTCAGGTCTCACTCTCCGGTCTTACTCTGGACCTAAGAAATCACAGACTCTAGGGGTGAAGCCCAGCATCTCAAGCTTCCTCTGTTGTATGCTCCAGTTTGAGAACCACTGCTCTAGGACATTAGCCAAGTTTTAAAGTAATAATTAGAAAACTTTGTCTCATTGTTCCCTTTTTTCCCCTGACCAAAAACCCCCCATTTTTCCATGTGAGCTTTTGATTTGTCTATATCTTCCCGTTGTTCCCTTGCTACCAAGTTAAATAAAACTTTGCTGTGTGCTATTTTTGTTGTTAAATTGATATATTTGACATATAACATTAGTTTTCAGTGTACGATAAAATGATTTGATATAAGTATATATTGCAGAATGAGTATGATAATATGTTTCATTAGTATCTATCACATTACAAATTTGCCTATCCTCCATCCCCGTCTCTGGTAACTACCAATCTAATCCCTGTGTCTGCGAGTTTGTTTGTTTGTTTTTTGGTTTTCTGCATGTTTTTCTTTTTTTTTTGATTCCACATATAAATGAGATCATATAGTATTTATCTTTTCTGACTTATTTCACTTAGCATAATGCCCTCAGGGTCCATCCATGTTATTGTGGATGATAAGATTTCCTTTTTTTTTTTTTTAAGATTTTATTTATTTATTTGACAGAGAGAGAGAGCACAAGCAGGCACAGCAGCAGGCAGAGGGAGAGAGAGAAGCAGGCTCTCTGCTAAGCGGGGAGCTCAGTGTGGGGCTCGATCCCAGGACCCTAGGATCATGACCTGAGCCAAAGGCAGCCACCTAACCAACTGAGACACCCAGGAGCCCCAGGATTTCCTTTTTAAGGGCTAAATAATATTCCATTGAAGATGATAGAGTATTTCTTCAAATACAATGGAATATTATTCAGCCATAAAAAGAAATCCTGGGGTAGCCAGATGGCTCAGTCAGTTAAGTATCTGCCTCTTGGCTTCAGTTCAGGTCATGAGCTCATGGGTCATGGGATCCAGCCCCAAGGTGGGCTCTGCACTGAGCTGGGAGTCTCCAAAGGTCTCAATCTTTGCCCCTCCCCCAACTTAGGCACATGCGCTCTCTCTAATAAATAAATCTTTTCTAAAAAATTAGAAAAAAGAAATCCTGACATTTGCAATACTTAAGTGTTTTTCAGTACTTTCAATGTTGTTCCACTGTCTTGTGGCTTCAAAGGTTTTTGATTTAAAAAATATATCATAGTGCTCCTGTCTATATTGTCTTATTTTTCTCAGATGCTATCGAGACTTGCTTTTTTTTTTTTTTTAAGATTTTATTTATTTATTTGACAGAGAGATCACAAGTAGGCAGAGAGGCAGGCAGAGGGAGAAGGGGAAGCAGGCTCCCCGCTGAGCAGAGAGCCCGATGCGGGGCTGGATCCCAGGACCATGACCTGAGCCGAAGGCAGACACTTAACTGACTGAGCCACCCAGGTGCCCCTTCACATTTATTTTACTTGGGATTCAATGGCAGTTTTGAATCTGTACATTTATATCCTTCACCAAACTGGGGAAATTTTCTGCCATGATTTCTTCAAATGTATGTTCACTCTCATATTCTTCCACCTCTCCTTCTGGGACTTGAATCACACATACTTCAGGCCTTTTGATATTGTCTCACAGGTGTGTGAGGCTCTGTTCAGTTTTCCAATATTTTTTCTTTGTTCTGATCAGATCATTTCGATTGATCTATTTTCAAGTTTACTTACTGTGCTGTGTCACTTCTTTTCTGATCTTGAGGTGACCTTTTTATTGGAGATACTGTGTACTTCAGTTCCAGTTCCTCCATTTGGTTCTTATACAGAGCTCTTATTTCAGGGCTATTGTTTCCTATCTTTTCATTCATTTCAAGGATGTTGTCTTTTACTTCCCCAAGCACAGTTATCATAGTCACTTTGAAGTCCTCCCCTGCTAATTTTAACATCTCATGCTTCTTAGGGTTGTTCACCTCTGACTGTCTTATCTCTTGGAAATGACTCATATTTTCATATTTTCCTTCATATGTCAAATAATTTTGGGTTGTGTCTTGAATGTTATAAACGTTATATTTTTTAAGTATGGATTTTGTTATATACCTCCAAAGAGAGTTGATATTTTGTTTTTAAAAGGCACTAACTTAGAATTTAACTATTTCTCGGGCAGCAGCTTTAATCTCTGCTCACTTCTTTTTGTTCTACTTGGGCTGCTTGGAATTAGCCATGAATAGCTAAGTGGTCAAAGCTTTGTTCATGCATAGACTCTGGGGCTCCCCCCCCCTCACTTTTCAATGGTTTGTTCTGTACTCTTTTGCTTCCTCAGTCCAGAAAGGGAGGGGTGTCTTTTGTTAGAGTTTTAGCTTCCCTGTCTGGGTTCCTCCAAGTGTAGCCTGTCCTCAATAAAAAAAAACAGGTTACTTCCTTTGGGCAAAGTCTTCCAAGGGTCTGCTCCCTCTGGAATCTGCTTGATTTGATTTACTCTCCAATGCATTTAGGTGTCTCTTTTTGTGTTCTGTCCAGAGATCATAGTTGTTATCAGAGGGAGAATTAGTGTAGGATATTACTTGACCGTCTTGGAAGCACAATTCCACAGGTGTTTTAAATTTCTTTAAGTCGGAAAACAAAAATTAAAAAAATATGGAGAGACTAACATTTTAGACCATATTAGTCTCATGGATTGTGGGAAATACTGTTTAAGGCAAATCCCTCACCATGTCAATTATTTTTGAAAACTGGCCAAATCCTACTCATCCTTCTCTGATTATGTGAGGCATACTAAACATTTCTGGATCCCCTCCACTACGACTGCCAGGCAGGGTTAGGGTAAATGTGTCTTGGAATGTTTCTTGTTTTTTTTTGTTTTTTTTTTTAAGATTTTATTTATTTATTTGATGTATGGAGAGAGATCACAAACAGGCAGAGAGGCGGGCAGACGGAGAGGGAGAAGCAGGCTCCCTGCTGAGCAGAGAGCCCGATGTGGGGCTCCATCCCAGGACCCTGAGATCATGACCTGAGCCGAAGGCAGAGGCTTTAACCCACTGAGCCACCCAGGCACCCCAAATGTGTCTTGGAATGTTTTCATGTTACCTAGACTTTCCTTTATCTCTGCAATCTCATATTATTGTAATCGCCTGCTACTGTTGCTATTTATCCCACTACATCATGGGATTCTTTTTTTTCATTCACGTAGAGTTGACACACAATGTTACTTTAGTTTCAGGCATACAGCATAATGATTCTGCAACTCTTTACATTATTGCTATGGTCACCATAGGTGTAGCTATCCTCTGTTAGTATACTGACCCTATTACAATACCATTAACTATTCCCTATGTTGTACCTTTCATCCCCATGGCTTTTTCACCATAACTGGAAGCCTATACTTTTCACCCCTTTTTGCACATCCCCTCCCATCTCCCACTCACTTCTGGTGACCACCAGATTGCTGTCTGTATTTACGGGTCCATTTCTGCTTTTATTTGTTCATCACTTAGCGGAATACCTTCTAGGTCCATCCATGCTATCCCAAATGGCAAGCTCTTCTTTCTCCTTCCCCTCCTCCTTCTCCTCTTCCTTCTCCCTCTTCCCCTTTTCTTCTAAGATTTTATTTATTTGACAGAGACATCGCAAGAGAGGGAACTTGAGCAAGGGGAGTGGGAGCCGGAGAAGACTTCCCCCTGACCAGGGAGCCCATGTGGAACTCGATCCCAGGATCTTGGGCTCATGACCTGAGCGGAAGGCAGATGGGAAACGACTGAGCTACCCGAGCCAACCATGTGCCCTCTAAATTCCTTTTTATGGCCATAATATTCTATTGTGTATATATACCAATCTTTTATCCATTCATGTATTGATCGACTCCTAGGTTGCTTCTGTATCTTGTCTATTATAAATAATGCTACAATAAGCAAAGGGGTGCATATATCCTTGAGTTAGTGTTATTTTCTTCCAGTAAATACCCGGTAGTGGGATTACTACAGGCTCATGTGGTATTTCTATTTTAATGTTTGAGTTACCTCCATACCGTTTTCCACAGTGACTGCATCCACTGACATCCCACTCTGGGATTTTTTTCTTATTTAAGTATAATTAACATAAAATGTTACATCAGTTTCACATGTATAATTATTCAACAATTCTACACATTTCTCAGGGCTTATCAATTTAAGTATATTCTTAATCCCCTTTTATTTCACCCATGCTCCCAACCCACCTTCCCTCAGGCGCCCACCAGTTTGTTCTGTTTTTTGAGTCTGCGTTTTTTTGTTTTTCTTTGTTCATTCGTTTTGTTTCTTCAATTCTGCGTAAGTGAAATCATAGGGCATCCATCCTGGGATCCTCAAAGTAGGACATGGTCTTAATCATTTCAATGTCCAGCAACTACCAGACAGGCCACAAAGATGGGAGAGGCCTGCAGAGTCCCAGAGGAGGGACACCCTTCGCCAGCAAAACTGACAGCGAACCAGGGAAGCACCGCGTGGGGTGGGAGAGCCCAGAGTGGGGCTCCGCACGGATCGGGAGGCCAAAACGGACCGCAAGGATTTGCAAGGCCCGGCCCGTCGCTCCGCCTCTTTGCGGCAGAGCTCAGGCCAGTGCAAACCGGCTCGGCGCCCCGACGGACATTCAGCGTCGCCCAATCCTCGGCTGGCCCCCGCCTCCGCAGTTCTCCGTGGGAGACCGGGCCGGGCCAGGGGCCAGCTTCCCGGGAGGCCGCTCCGACCCAGGCGGCCCGTACTGACGGTCCGCACTGACCACCGCGGCGGGCGCCGCGGGGGCGGACCCCGGACGGCTGCACGCCCTCACCGTGCACTCGCGCGCGGATCGCCCCGGAGCCCGCGGGCGCGGGAGGGGACGGGGCGGCGGGGCTGCGGGGCGGGCCCGGGAGCGGCCGGAGCCTGCGCACTGCGGCGCCCGCGGCCGGCCGGGGATGACGTAACCTCCGCCCGCGGCCTCCGCGCCCCGCCCCGCCCGGCGATCCGCGAACCGGGCGAGCGCTGCGCGGGCGGCGCCTGGCTGGCCGCCGCCTCCCCCTGGACGTCCGCGCGGCCGGGTCTTTGTCCGCCGGCCCCGCGGCCGCCCGCGCTTTGTTCCCGGCGCCCGTCCCCCGGCCGGCCGGGGCGCGCCGCCGAGCAGCCCCCCGCGCCGCGCTGGCGTCGTCCTCGTCCCCCTCGCCGCCCCCCGCGCGCGGCCGGGCCTTGCCCCCCATGGTCTCCCGGCCCGAGCCGGAGAGCGAGGCCATGGACGCGGAGCTGGTGGTGACGCCGCCGGGCTGCTCGCACCTGAGCAGCTTCAAGGTGGACAACTGGAAGCAGAACCTGCGGGCCATCTACCAGTGCTTCGTGTGGAGCGGCACGGCGGAGGCCCGCAAGCGCAAGGTGCGACCCCCTCTGCCCCCGGAAAACTGCGGGCCGGCCGAGGAGCCGGGAGACCCCTCTTTTTGCAGCGTTGCCCAGCAAGCGGGTGGCGGTGGGGCTTCTGGGCGCTGTTGGGGGCGAGAAGGAAGGGAGGGCCATTAGCCTCCTGCGGACCCCTCCCGGGCTGCGCTCGCGGGCGGGGTGGGGGGGCCCGAGGGGGCTCTTCTCCTTTCTTATTCCCTGTCCCCTCCCCCCTCCTGCTCCCCTCCTCCGCCTCGGTCCTCCCGCGGCCTCTCTTCCCCTCCCCCGTCTTCCTCCCCCGCTCCGCTGCGGGGGTGGGGACGGAGCCGGGGCGGAGTTTGGGGCGTGTCCAGTTCCGGGGGTGGGCAAGTGCGGCTTTGGAAAGGGGTGGTTTTCTTCTCCCGGGTGGCGGTGGGAATGGTACGGAGGGTGATAAGGTGTCCGAGGTTCCAGCGCTAGGCCTCACGGAGGAACCCTCCGGAGCGGGGGCGGGTTCGGGGCTGGGGCTGGGGGCAATGAGAAGGACAGAAAAAAAGGACAAAGACTCTGCAGCCTGTTGGGTGGTCTGCTGTGGGTCCGTCCCCTGCCACCATATTGAGCACCCATTAATCTGGAGTGTGAATTAAGGCCTACGTGGGTCGGGGAAACGGAACCGTGTGTCGCGGCCTGGAGTTGTTATTAGGGTGAAGCTACAACTGTGTGGTGCTTGGGCAGAACACCGCACCGGCTCCGGGGTCTGCAGGAGCGAATGCAGCGAGGTGGCATCGCCCCGCCTCATTTCAGCTCCGGACGTGGGTGGAGGGGGGTGAGCGGGGCTGAATAGTTGGAAATGGAGCAAGTCGAGGCACTGTTTACACCTATATCTGGGAAAGCCATTTCGTTACCAGCACGATGTGCTTTGGAGAATCGCTTGTAGCTACAGAGGAGTGGATTTAAAAGAAAAGATCTGTTTGATGGGAGGGTTGGACTGTGGCCTGCCTTCTCTGTTAAGAGGCTTTAGTAAGAAACTGATCACCTCCGTGGGACGTTGAGGAAATTAACATTTAGTGTTATCTTTTTCAGATAAACGTCCCATTAAGCTTGTTAATGATGTGGAAATCAGAAAGTAACGGTACTATTTGAATAAATCTTGTTACAGTGTAACGCGATTTTACAGTTAAGTGAGGTGTGTTACGCTCTTTCCACTTTGTAGCTTTTATTTAAACGTTTTTTTAAACATCTCCTGAGATTGGAGTGCCTGGGTGGCTAAGTAGGTTAAAGCTTCTGCCTTCGGCTCAGGTCATGATTTCAGGGTCCTGGGATCGAGCCCCGCATCGGCCTCTCTGCTCAGCGGGGAGCCTGCTTCCCTCTCTTTTTCTGTCTGCCTCTCTGCCTACTTGTAATCTCTCTCTGTCTCTCTCTGTCAAATAAATAAATGAAATCTTAAAAAAATAAATAAATAAACATCTCCTGAGATTGTAGGGATTGAGCACCAGTTTTTTTCTTTTTATTAGCGATGATGTTGGGAAGTATTACCTCTTAGAATGAACTAAAATTAGAGATGACTTCTGTTAGCATCAGAGTGAGAGATTCTTGTTAATGGAATCTTGTGCTCCTAAAAAATCCTGTTTGACACTGATGGTCTTCAGGTGTTAATCTTGTTACTGCTCCGTGTCCTTAGTTTATTGGTTTAGATTTATATGGTGTGTGGAAGATTCCTCTCCACATTGCATTCCTAACTTTAGGAATCCCCTGCTTTTTTCTTCTCTCTCCCCTCCCCTTCAAATTTTTAACAAAGCTAGGGAGTCAAGTTTAACCGATTATTAACTTTGTCTCCTTTCTTAAAGGAAGGAAACACTTTTTCTTTTGCTATAGTGTCTTGGATTAATCCTTTAATGCCAGTTACTTAGTTTGGAAGCTGTTGAACCACATCTGTTACTCCTAAGAACTTGAACTTTTGACAGACTAGAGGTGGAGGTAAATACTTATCTCAAACTTAAGATCTGTCAGTGTTGCAAAATCTTTTTGGTAGTATACCAGCCTGAAATCCTAATGTCCTTCATCTTTTCTGCTCTATATTTGGGAGAGGGGGTCATTTTTGTATCGCTTGGATTCTATCTAACTGTATGGCTAGCACTCTCTAGTGGCCCAGCCAAGGAAGAGCTGGTTTGACAAATGGTTTAACCCTGATGGTTAACAATGAACAATGCGTGTTTCGCAGTGTGTAGGATTCTCAGTTAGATCTGTAGGCTTTGTATATTTTGGGTTTTAGCAATATGAAGTTTCCTATAAAATATTTCAACTGAAGTTATAATCTCAGTAAATAAACAAAGGTGCCTTTTGAGGTTGAAGTCTCAGCAACAGTGTAACCATAGAAACAAAGCTCTGGCTGGATAAACAGGAGAGCTTCGAGCCTTCTCTAAGTAGAAGCGGGTTACCGTTTTTGTATCCACCTTTGATTCTTCTTTTGGTAGGTACAGAGTAAGAAGAACATGATCAGATTTGGTAACTTTCTGTCCAATTTAGGCTTGAATTGCAGTAAGACTTGCGTAGGACTGAATGTGAAAATGGTCCCATGATTTAGGACTCAGTGCTGCGAAGTCAACTCTGCTTTTCTTGCAGGTGGTGAATGTAGCAAATATGTTACCATTTTAGGGTTTGTGTGTGGAAAAGAAACTGACAATGACAACATCAAGAGTTTACAGTGCTGTTCCTTATTATGACTTAACAAAGTCTACATTGTATATTGAACATACAGATCCTTGGGAGGACAGGGAATAATTCTTAAATATATCACTCTTCTCTTTTTGAACTTTTTCTGTGACTCTAAAATTTTGCAGCAGCTTGTCCTCATAAGACAGCCCTCTTGGAACACCTGGGTGGCTCAGTCCATTAAGCAGCTGCCTTCGGCTCAAGTCATGATCCCAGGGTCCTGGGATCCAGTTCCACATGGGGCTCCAGGCTCACCTGGGAGCCTGCCCCTCCCCCTGCTCTTGTGTTCACTCTTGCGCTCTATCTCTGACAAATAAATAAAATCTTAAAAAACAAAACACAGTCCTCTCTGTAGCTGTGAGAAGTACTTTTACCAAATATATTTTGACACAAGAAGTCGTCAAACCTACTGTAATTTTGGATTATTACAGATTCTGGTTTAGTTCGGTCAGTAATCTGGAGGATAGTATAAACTACTTTTGAAGGTTTCTGTCCGAGGCACAAAATTTGAAGCCTAAAGCTTCTGGGTAGCAATTCTTAGGGAAATATTTTGAGAAAGGGAGTAGAGAGAAGGAAACTTACCTGGGAATAAGTGAGAGGCAGAAGGGCTCTAAGATGCAGTAGTCATACCTTACTTACTCTAACATTTTCTTCTGTTTGACCTTTGTGGTCTTCACACCACCATTTAAATGTGGAATGGGTACCCTCTGGAAGAAAGTGTTATGATTCTCTGTTTGTTTGTTTTTTAGACTCTCAGTTTCTCTTCATCCCAGGATCAACTCTGAACCTTGGGTTTCTGTCTTGAGGAACGGAAATCATAATTGTCAAAAGGCCCTTAAATAGTAGGTGTCACACAGCCAGATAATAAATATCTGCCTTAAAATTTAGAGTATTTGTAGATGTCCCATGATCATTCTTACACATGGGGTAATTAGAGCCTGAACGTACATAAAGGAATGCATAAATCTAGATGCTTGTCAGTTTTACCTGAGGAAGAGTAAAATGCATGAATGAATCTTTATTTATTTCAAAGATTTAATTTATTTGACAGTGAGAGACAGTGCGAAAGAGGGAACACAAGCAGGGGGAGTGGGAGAGGAAGAAGCAGGCTTTCCACTGAGCAGCAAGCCCACCTCAGGGCTCGATCCCAGGACCTGGCATCATGACCTGAGTCAAAGCCAGACACTTAACGACTGAGCCACCCAGGCACCCCTGAATCTGTGTATTTAAGAAAAAAAAAATACAGAAGTAACAATATGAACATATTCTTTTTTTTTTTTAAGATTTTATTTGTCAGAGAGAGAGAGCGCGCACAAGCAGGCAGAGTGGTGGGCAGAGAGAGGGAGAAGCAGACTCCCCACTGAGCAGGGAGCCCGATTTGGGACTCTATCCTGGGACTCTGGGATCATGACCTGAACAAAGGCAGGTGCTTAACAGAATGAGCCACCTAGGCATTCCAATATAAATATATTCCTAATGTGTAAAAATAAAACACTTTATAGGCATATAGAATGTATACAGTGAATATTTTCTGGCCCTGCTGTTAAGATATGTTTGCTGCCTGGGTCTTTGAGATTTTTTAAAAAATTATAGGGTTAGCTGGGTGGCTCAGTTGGTTAAGCATCTGCCTTGGGCTTAGGTCACGATCCCAGTGTCAGCCCTCAGGGGGCAGAGCTAAGAAACAAACTTGTGTATATGAGTTCATGTACATACAAGTCTATGGTTGCTCATCTCCACCCTTATTAAACTAGAGCTGAGTTCATAGTGATGTCTCCAATGCTTATCCAATACTACATGGATCATTCTAGCCTTCTCCTCTTGCTTATTCGTACTTCTCTGAAACTTATCCACCATCCACATACTTACCTGTTGAGTTTCAGTTTACTCGTATAGTGGTATGGGGACCAAGGGTAGTTTGCTGCCAGATGTGATACTGGCATAGTGTCTATTCTGAATGAAAAGTTCCTTAAAAATGGCCCATGAAAGAACATTCTGGCAGAGATGGGGATTTTAGAACCGAGAAAGCTGTATAACCTTCATTACTTTTTTACCAATTTAAGGCCCAGCCCCAAATCTGTGTTTAATTCCTTATTAATTGAAGCTCCCAAACATAAGTTTTTGTCCTGTCAGTTCCACTCAGATTTATTGTCTCTCTGCCAGCTTTTGTCATTTCTTTGGGTCTTAATGTCAGTATTGGTCTCTGTGCACATAATTAAACTTTGGTTTTTGATTTTGTTAATCTATCTCATGTCAATTTAAATCTTAGGCCCCCTGGAAGAATCTTGAAGGGTAGAGGAAAAATTTTTGCCTCCCAACAGCAGTTTCAGAATTGTTGCTCTTCCCCTCCTTGGGGAGCAATGTTATCACCTGGCTTACATATGGCTCCTTTAGCCTTTCGTTTTATACCCTCCACTCATTTCCATGTTACCTAGATATGTTGTCCCTTACACTCAACATACATAGGCATTATTGCATACGTTTATTTGCAATGAAGTCAGATATTCTTGTCATGGCCTGGTTGCATCCTGGCATCCTCTGACCACCTAACCAGTTACTCACAGATTTGGATATATTATGGTTTCCCTTTGTGGTGTGAAAGTTAAGAAGATTAAGTAGGAAGTATGTAAACTCAGTTTGCAGGTACTGAAATGACCTATCTTAACAGATATTTGAGGTTTGTTTCTAGCCGCTCACCTTATGTTGACTGATACCTGCAGCAGAGAGTGCAATTAAACTAGATTCAGTAGCTTTTATTATTACTTGTCAGCAGCTCTGGTAAAAAAAACTTTGGGGAATAAATGGAAAAAGGTTAAAAATGAGGGTTTAAGATAATCTGATCACACCGTACTCACACTTACAACTGACAGTTGGAAGATGATGTAGAATTTAAATTGAGAAGAGCCCAATGGGGAAAAAAGTAGCCCAAGGCAGTTAGTACCATGGGGATTTTGCCCTTGCTTCTGCACAGAAGTGTGACTCACGCAGGTCCTCCGTCTCTCTTGAGTGTCACTCATTTCTCCTTTATGATAATAGTACTTCATACTTACATAGCACTTTGTATTTTATAAAGCATTTTAGGGGCACCTGGGTAGCTCAGTGGGTTAAAGCCTCTGCCTTCGGCTCACGTCATGATCTCAGGGTCCTGGGATCGAGCCCTGCATCAGGCTCTCTGCTCAGCGGGGAGCCTGCTTCCCCCCCCCCCCTGCCTGCCTCTGCCTACTTGTGATCACTCTCTGTCAAACAAACAAATAAATAAATAAAATCTTTTTAAAAAAAGGCATTTTAAATACATAATTTCACTTGATCTTAGTACTCATGATACATCTTTTAAGTAGGCATGGCAGGTAAGTCTCCTAACCTATCCAAGGGCACTGATCGCGAACACCAAGTCTGGGCCTTGAAATTAGGTTACTTTTTAGGTTAGAGTCTGCAGTTTGTGCTCCCACTGAATTATTCTGGAATGTTTTACAACATCATCAAGTAATTCTCTAATCTTGGCAGACAGCGACCATATGTCGTACAAATTAGACTCAATTTGGACACTTGCTGGAGACAGTATAAGATTGTATAGGTTAAGGGTTTGGTCCCAGAGCACTGCTCCTGCCTTAGACACTGGTCCTGAGTCCAGATAGGCACCTGTGCTCACAACTGATTAGGACGCCTTGTTCCGGTGGAGTCGGAGTACACCACACTCCCAGTGCGCATGATGTAGGAAAGAAGTTAGGGTTTGAAGCCAGTGGAAAATTTTGAAATTTTCCAATTTCAAAAAAGAATTCTTGAAATGTCTTTGGTGTAGAAAGGTGATTTTATTAAAGCACAGGGTCAGGGCCCGTGGGCAGAAAGAAACTGTACTGGGGTCGGGAGGAGTGGTCCATGATATACTTTCCAGACGGGTGGGGCTTAGGGACAGCATAAGTCTCTGTGGAATTTTGGAAGCGAGGTTTCTAGGACTTTGAGGGGGCTAGCTGTTGTTGGGAAAAGGTTATTTATTACTAATAAAACCTCAGGAGATCCCGCAGATGTATATCTGTGGGTTATATGCTTGGGGGATGATTGCCAACATATGTTTTGGAGGGGGTAGCAATGAAGGAAGTTTCCAAAGGAATTTTTTAAATTAATTGATTAATCAATTTTTTTAAAGATTTTATTTATTTATTTGACAGAGAGAGATCACAGGTAGGCAGAGAGGCAGACAGAGAGAGAGAGGAGGAAGCAGGCTCCCTGCTGAGCAGAGAGCCGGATGCGGAGCTCAATCCCAGGACCCTGAGATCATGACCTGAGCCGAAGGCAGAGGTTTAACCCACTGAGCCACCCAGGTGCCCCTGATTAATCAATTTTTAAAGATTTTATTTATTCATTTGAGAGAAACAGAGACAGCACATGCAGGGGGAGAGGCTGAGGGAGAGGGAGAAGCAGACTCTCTGTTGAGCAGGGAACCCTATGCGATACAGGGCTTGATTCCAGGACCCTGGGATGACTTGAGCCAGAGAGAGACACCCAACCGACTGAGCCACCCAGACGCCCAAGGAAGTTTTTTAAAAGATTATTTGTTTATTTGAGAGAGAGCACCTGTGCTCTGGCACATGAGCAGAGGAGAGGGGAGGGTCAGAGGGAAAGAGAGAAGCAGACTCCCTGCTGAGCAGGGAGCACAACAGGGGGCTCAATTCCAGGACCCTGAGATCATGACCTGAGCTGAAGGCAACTGCTTAACCCACTGAGCTGCCCAGGTGCCCCCAAAGGAATTTTTATATGTTAAAGTAGACTTAAAGGATCCTGGGGGTCAGGTGGCCTCAAATTGCCTTTTGCCCTTAGCAAAGTATTAACATTGAGGCACTTGAGTTCTTAGAGGAGTGTCACTGTTTCAGGGACTTGTCAATGGGCAGTGAAGTAGTAAGGAAATTTAATAATTTTTCTTCTGCCTTTGTTCCTTTTCCATATCACATGGATGCATTAACCAACCCAGAAGCCCTCTGAAGCCTGTCCTTTAGTATTTTTATGAAGGCTTCATTACATAGTTATGACTGATTAAGCAGACACTGATTAGACCATTACAGAGGCCTGATTGATTAAATCATGGGCCTGATTGATTAAATCATTGGCGATGGTGGAGGTTGGAGTGGGGCTGAAAGTTTCAACCTTCTAGTGATGGGATTGGTTCCCTGGCACCCAGACCCCTTCCCGAGGCTATCCAGAAGCTTTTCAAAAGCCATCTCGTTAACTTAAACTTAGGCTGAATTGAAAGGGACTTTTTTGAATAACAAAAGACACCTTTATCAATAGGATCACTTAAATTCCAATGGTTTTAAGACCTTTGTGCTTGGAACTTGTGTATTTCTTCATTTAGTTGTCTCACTGTCACTTTTGTGCCTCGAGGGAGTGGACTGAATAGATACATTTGAGGAGAGATTCAGAGGCCGGAATGTGGCTTTCTGAGTTTGGGAGATTTGAGGAGATTGTTTCATTTAAGTCCATGTGGAAAACGGAATACTGATCCCTGTCCCTTTGCTTATACCAGAGTCCATGAGGGTAGAAAAGTATTCGGGGCCCTTGAAAAAGTCAATGGAAAGAACGAAAACCAAGAAAACTTCCCTTCTTCCAGTTGTCAGATGTTGATAAGACCAGTGGTGATGGGTTGTCGTGCATGAGCTCTCGAGGTGCCATCTCGTGGTTGTCGCTTTCTTTCAGCTGGGCTCAGAATTCACCGTACAACTGAGTCATCCCTGACTTCATGGGCCCATTCTGCCCCCTCCCCATCCTTCTGGGGGGGGGGGGTGAGAAAGGCCATAGAGATTTGGGTATCCAGGGAAATATTGTTAGTATTAGGGCCAAATGAATGGACTTTCTGTGCCTTTCTTCTTTGTGGGCTCAGGACTGCTTATTTTCTTTTTTAATTTAAATTCCAGTTAGCATATACCGTAATACTAGTTTCAGGTGTGTAATATAATGGGGCAATACTTCCATACAATTTCCATGCTTATCACAAGTGCCTCCCTTAATCCTCATCTCCCTACCCCCTATGGTGACCACCAGTTTTTTCTCTATACTCGGGAGTCTGTTTCTTGGTTTGCCTCTCTCTTCCCTCCCCCCCACTTTGTTCATCTGTTTTGTTTTTTAAATTCCACACATGAGAGAAATCATAGGGTATTTGTCTTTTTTGGACTGACTTATTTCACTTAGCGTAACCCTCTCTAGCTTCATCCATGTGGATGCAGACATAACTGTTAAGTTATTCACCCCCGTCTCCTTTTCCTATCGATAAAATATAGCTGTGTTTCAGGATTTCCTTGCAGGCTACTGAATCGACTTGAATTAGTTTATGGGAGAAAGGGATTTAATACAGAAATCATTGCAAGGGCTTCAGGAGCAGTAGACTCTGGGTAGAGTTTCCTGGAACCCCTGTCACCCCTGTCACCCCCCAGAATTCCGCTGCCTCTACCGATCCAAGGGAGGAGCCTTGCCACCCCTGTGCCTCTCCCTGGCCCACTCAGACCAGTAGTGTGTGCTGCAAGGGCGTCCTAACCTTTTCAGTGTCAGTAGGAGTGGGTTTGAGTCATACTAGCTAACATGAACCCAGTATTCTTTCCTGCAGCTCTTTTAACAAATGACCACAAACTGGGGGGTTTAGAACAAGTACTGGAGGCCAAAAGCCCACAATCTGATGTTGGCAAGACCATGGCCCTCCAGAGGCTCAAAGGGAAGAAAACTTCCTGGGCTGTTCCAGCTCCAGCCCCCCACCTTCCTTTCCTTCCAGTTTCTGCCTGCCTTCACTTGGCCTTCATTCCCCGGTCCAAGGTCTCTGTGACCTTCCCAAGGACATTCAGGATGGCAGTTAGGGCCCACCTACATAATCAAGTGTAATCTCATCTCAACACCCGTAACTTAATTACACATGCAGAATTTTCCACCTAAGGTAGCATTCTCAGATTCTGGAGATTAAGACAGGGACACACCTTTTGGGGAGCAGCCGGCAGCCCACTACTAATCCCTAACACTGGACCAGCACTGTCCTCAGTACATTAAAAAGCCTCCAGTCATATAATCCTCATGGTAGCCTGTATGAGGTAGAAACGTGTCCACATTTTAAATGTCAGGACACAGGGGCACCTGGGTGGCTCAGGCATTAAGCGTCTGCCTTCAGCTCAGGTCATAATCCCAGGGTCCTGGGATGGAGCCCCGCATCGGGCTCCTTGCTCCGCAGGAAGCCTGCTTCTCCCGCTACCACTCCCTCTGCTTGTGTTCCCTCTCTCGCTGTGTTTCTCGCTGTCAAATAAATAAAATCTTTAAAAAAAAAAAAAAAAGCCAGGACACAGAGACAAGGAGAACCGTGTAACTAGCTCGTATCTCCTAGCAAGGGTGATGGAAGCCAGAAGGGAGCCCGCTCCCGTGCCCTTGAACCGAAGTTGAGTGGGTCACCAATGAGCCGCAGCTGAATGCAGGATCTTTAAAGAATGAACTGGGAGGTGCTGGCTGCGAGGAAGTCATGGACATTATTTTCACTTGTACTTGGCAGGACTGATCACTTGCCTTTATTTTATCCTCAGATTTGGTGTCAGACCGATACATGTGGGGACTTCGTGTCCTGCTTCTCGGGGCATCCTGGGTTATGTCCAGCCGCTCTGGGTTCCGCGCTTCACCTTCGGGGTAAATGAGCTCAGGACACAGATCTTAACGAACTCCTCGCCCAAGTCAGTAATTGTTCATTTTAGGATCTAGAACTGTGCCGTCCAGCACGCCAGGCACTAGCCCCGTGCGCTGTTTGTAATTACTGTGTGGTAGAATAAGAAACCCAGTTTCTTGGTTGCCTGCGTGACCTCTAACGGTAGCGGACTGTGCCGATACAGACACTGACAGAAGACGGCGTCCAAGACAGATTTCAGCCTTCTGTGGTTAGTGTCTCGTTAGTTGGCTGCTTGGTCACTGTTGGGATAACTGGCCCCACAGCCGTTGACGCCGATCAGCTCAGTCACAGGCCCGCAGCGGCGAGCAGATCCGCCTCCCGATGAGCGTCCTAGGTGGTACCCACTTGAACGAGGTCACCCGGAGGAGGAAGTGAGGTCCTTCCTTTACAGGCTCTCCTTCCCCTCCTTCGGAAGAGCAAGGCTTCCCACTTTGAGTTGATTCTCTTTTCTCCATCGGAAGTCATACCCCTTGGAAGAAACATTTATCCTATAGAATCAGGTGTGTGGTTGTTCTTTTAAACTTCACGGCATTTGGTTTACATCTCAGTATAACCACAAACCGCATCTGTTATCGGTGTGTTTACTATTTTGTATCATGGCTTTTTGTCCCTCCTGTTAAGGCGTACTCCTCGATGAAGTTTTGTAAAGCGAACACGCTCCTGTGCTTGGGGACAGCACCCAGCACCCCTCATGATGTCCCCTGCGAGCCCTTTCCTGTCCCCCCCCAACCCCCAGGAGTGTCTACCAGCCGCCCTTCCACAACCAGCAGGTGACCTTTGCCTGCCTCAGTACTCTCTACGGGTACTGAGCCTGCAGTGTGTACTTCTTCGTGGCCACATCCTCTGTGTTCATTTGTGGGTTTCATCCTCCTGTGGGTTCCTTTATTGCTCTGGTCATCCCATTCAGTGTCTACACCACAGTTGATCCTTTTTGCCTCTGCTGACTATTTTTATTTTCAGGTTTGGGTATTACAATTATGATATACTCTTTTATGTGTCTTCTGGTGTCCTTGATATATGTATTTCTCTCATGTATATCAGTTTCTTTTGGGGATGTTAAGGTTTGGATGAGGTGGTGCTTATTGGCCAGACTTTTCTGTTCTAAAGGTAACCTTTTTCCTTTTAATCAACAAAAGTGATCTCCAGGCTGATACTTTGAAACCAAATATCCAGTGCTCCATTGTACATATATGTGCAGACATATGTAGACACGTACACACATGTACACATGCATATAAGTAATTTAATGTATTTTTTATTGAGGTGAAATTCACATAAAAATTAACTTTGAAATGAACGATTAAAAAATAAATAAAATGAACAAGTCCCTGTATTCATGATGTTGTCTGGTCACCACCCACCTCCCCCAAGTTTCAGATCACTTTTTTCCCCCAGGATTTTATTTTTAACTGATCTCTACACCTAGCATGGGACTTGAACTCACAACCCTGAGATTGAGACTGGCATGTCCTCCGACTGAGCCAGACAGGTGCCCCCAGGTCACTTTTTTTTTTTTTAATATTTTATTTATTTGACAGAAACAGAGCGAGAGAGGGAACACAAGCAGAGGGAATGGTAGCAAGAGAAGCAGGTTTCCTGCCAAGCAGGGAGCCTGATGCGGGACTCGATCCCAGGACCCTGGGATCAAGACCTGAGCCAAAGGCAGACACCTAACGACTGAGCCACCCAAGCGCCCCCCCCAGATCACTTTTATCTGATCCCTAGTCTCTCTCTCTCCAACCCTTGCAGCCTCTAATCTCTGTTCTGTCCCTATGAAGAGCTAATATTCTTCATATTTCATGGGAATGGAATCACACTACATGACTTTCAGTGTCCAGCTGGTCTCACTTAGCATTATGTTCTCAAGATTCATCTGCGTTGTAGCGCTTTCAGAAGTTCATTCCTCCCCACCCCTTTTTTTTAAAAAGATTTTTATTTATTTATTTGACAGAGAGAGATCACAAGTAGGCAGAGAGAGAAGGAGAAGCAGGTTCCCCGCTGAGCAGAGAGCCGGATGCTGATCCCAGGAACCTGAGATTATAACCTGTGCTGAAGGCAGAGGCTTTAACCTACTGAGCCACCCAGGTGCCCCGGATATACTATATTTGTATATCCATTCATCCATTAATGGAGATTTGAGCTTTCTCTTCTCCCTTTTAACTATTGTGATCAACCCAGTACTTTTCTTTGTGTGGTTTTAGCATCTGGTGATGATTGCCTGAATCCATTATTATGATGTTGATTAGAAAATGGAGATTTTGCTTTTGTATTTTTGTCTTTTCTAGTACTTTGATTAGATGGAATTCTCCTGGGAAGAAGACGGTTAGGACACTGTGTGTATATGTGTGTGTTTCTGTAGATTAGTATCAAACTGGGCTTGGGAATTCTTACTTATTCAGTATATAATCCATACTTGTTATTCATTTTTCTGCTCAAATTGTACCAGAATTGTCTAGTGGGAATTCCTTATGTGGGCTCCCATTTTTCCTCACATGTCTTTCCTGGTGTTGGAGTCAGTGGCTTATAAGAGGTGTGTGTTTATGTTCATTCTTGTTTAGGGGGTACAAATTAAGAATTGTTCATGGCTGGGGTGTGTGGCAGGTCATCGGTGTTTATGGATAATAGATTCATGACCTACATCTGTGGTGAACGTGTCAGGGGAGCCCCAGTTAATAAAACCTGATGTGTGCCTGAAAATGCGTATCGAGCATGGGTTTTATTTATTTGCTTAATTTAAAAAATGATTTTACTTATTTATATGAGAGTGTGTGCACATGTACACATGTGCAGGGGGAGAGGGAGAGAGAGAATCCCAAGCAGATTTCCACACCCCGTGCAGAGCCCAAGACAGGGTCAATCATGACCTGAGTCGAAATCTAGAGTCAGACGCTTAACCAACGGAGCCATCCAGGTGCCCCGAGCATAGGCTTTCTTTAAATGAAAAAGATCTAGCTGAAAAGTGAATATGTGTGTGCATTTATTTATTTATATTTGAGGCTTTCTTTCCCTGACCTGGTAGCATCAGGACATGATAAGTTTCTGTGTTTTTAGTCGGAGCTCTCTGCTTTCTTATAATTGATATAGTGTTTTATGCAGCTGAGTTCTTGAGGATCTTTTTCCTCAGGCAGATTTCTCTTTCATGAAATTCTGTAAAAGAACAGGTGTTATATTTTTACATTTAAAGTTTGGGGGTTAATTTTGATATTTAAAAAAAAACTTCCTGTGTGTTTGGGGGTGCCTGGCTGGCTCAGTTGGTTGAGTGTCCAACTCTTGATTTTAGCTCTGGTAGTGAGATTGAGCCCCAAGTCAGGTTCCATGCTCAGCAGGGAGTCAGCTTGAGGATTCTCTCCCTCTGCCTCTACCCCCACTCACACTCTAAATAAATCTTTTTCAAAAAGGAATTTTGTGTTTTAAGGGAAAATTGTGTTATGTAATTATCCAATAAGCTTATATTTTCAAGGTACTGCTACTCTTGAAATTTTTTTGTTCTATAAATAGCATTGGATTTACTGTTTTAAGTGCAAAGAGGAATTTTTAAAAAATCATTACAATGCCTTTAAAATATCCTGAGTGATGGGACGCCTGGGTGGCTCAGTTAGGCATCTGCCTTCAGCTCAGGTCATGATCCTAGAGTCTTGGAATGGAGTCTGCATTGGGCTACTTGCTCAGCAGGGAGCCTGCGCTCCCCCTGCTTGTGCATACCCTCTCTTTCTCTCTAGAATATAAATAAAATCTTTTTAAAAAATTAAAAAAAATACCGAGTGATAAAAATAAAGGACACCTCTTAATCTTTCCCATTCTTTGTAATTGTAGTGAGTAGTAAATGGATTCTTGCTTGTGGTTACAACTAAGAATCTCCACGAATCTGTTGCTTACAGTATTTATGGCTAAAGGGAAATATTCCATGATACCTGGAAGTATCATTTGCTTACATCAAATATAACTATGTGTAATTTAAAAATGTCCCCTATATTCCTGAAAGTAATTATGGTTACTTAATTTCTTTGATTTATCACTGGAAGAATCAACAGATGATACAACTACTATTTCTACTGCTGTGGCATTTTAATCATTTATTTATTTATTTTTTTGTTTTAAAGCTTTATTTATTTGAGAGAGTGCACGAGGTGAGGATGGGCCAGGGAGAGGAGCTCGTCTAGTTTGTCTTCTGACTTTGGGCATTGGCTGCAGAGCTCTGTGCTCTTTGAGGTGCCCTCCCTGCCCAGCTCATCTGCCCTGGCTCTGCTTCCTCCAGAGGCTGACAAAGTTACCAGTGTCCCCACATGGCTTCCCTGCAGGCTTTTGCCACCAGCTAGGTGAAACCAATGATTCGTGTTTTAGGTAAATATGGTTTGAGCCCAGCCCCCACAGCCTCTCCTCCCTCTATGCCCCCCATTTGAGGTGAATGCACAGCCTGTCACCGCAGGGCTTGGCACTTGACATGATCCTGTGCATGCAGAGGGAAGCTCGGGCTGCCTCCAGGCTGAGGGGACGCCTGGGGTTCGGCACGTCCTTGTCCACATTCTGTGTGTCACACATATACACACGCACACATCCAGTGGTCACAAGCATAAACACCACCGGGTTGTCCTCTCAGAGGCCGGAAATTCACTTTGACACCTGCAGGGAGTTTAGAGTTACTACTACGGTGTGGAGGTTATATTGTGCTAGAAAACCGTGTGGTTTGGGGTGGTTTGGGTGTGTAAGAATTACCCCTGCTCCTATCGGCTGAGATTAAAAGTTTAGGTTTCTGTGGTCTAACTCTTGGCAACAAAGTTTCTTTTTCTTGTTCATCTGTATCACTTTGACTCATGTCCTTCTCTACTGGGTGTGAGCTGGAACAGCAAACGCACAGTAATGTCCACAGTAGGGGTGGCGAGGCTGAGGGTTGCCAGTTTGAAACGGGGACAGGAGCCAAGAGGATTGGTGGCACCCGGTCTGGACTTGGGCGGAGACGGATGGCTCCTAAAGCTTCCGTGTGGCAAACATCTGAGCAGCCTGTGGGTTTTGGTCTTTGAGATTGTGGGCTGAGCTTTCTTACACGTGGTGCTGATAGTTTTGAGCTAAATGAGCTCTAGTACCTTTTGGAGCGGTTGACAGGATTAGCAGAGCGCCCTCTTGTGGACAGAGACTGATGAGACTGTGATTTTGCTTCCTCCCCTTGCCTTGTGGGTTGTGGATCAGTTTCCTTGGCCACCTTCTCTCGGAGGGCACCTTGTTTCTAATTCTCTCCTCTCCATTTCAGGCGAAGTCGTGCGTCTGCCACGTCTGTGGTGTCCACCTGAACAGGCTTCACTCCTGCCTGCACTGTGTCTTCTTTGGCTGCTTCACAAAGAAGCACATCCACGAACATGCCAAGTCCAAGCGGCACAACCTGGGTGAGGCTCCCTCCAACGCGTCTTCCTGGTGCAGCAGACCCCCACCTGCTCTTCTGTGCCCTGCCCTGGGGCTCGCGGTGCCCCTCTTCCCCCAGGGCCGCTGTGAAACCCTAGTGAAGGTCCAGGCCTGTTGAAACATGTGGGACTCACGGGGGGATGCACCTAGATTGCCTTCAGGCATTGGAGTTGAAGTTCATATTTTATGTAACTTGAAATGATAAACTACAAAGGCTCGCTGTTCCAGGTCTTTCATTAGTGCAGCCTCAGAGCCATCTTTCCCTCTGAAAAGCACGGTTAGGTACTCGGTGAGGTGAAAATTCACAAAGACCTCGGAGGCAGTGTTGGGTTATTGATGTCAGCATGGATGACAGTCCGGCTGGGTGGCTTTCGCTGTTTTCTGTAATGGATTTTCACTGCTCTCCATAACCCGGAGTCATGGAAAGGCTAAGAGCAGGGTGGTGTCAAGGTATATTTATGTTTCTTTCGCTTACAAGTTCCAACTGCCCCACATTCTGGAAGTTACCTAAAGCAAAGTTTTTTGTCTTTATTTCTTTCGGCTTTATTTCCGTGCTCCCTATTGTTTCTCTCCTTCAGAATAATGTTTTAAGTAATGGCGAGGTTCTTAGGCTGTCCTTAGCAAAATCACTTCTGAAAGGTCCAGGACAAAGAAACTTCATGGGGGCTCAGCGATTCTAGTTGAAGATCATTTTTGGCGTTTTAAAATAGTACAAATGGGATGTACCAACTGAGTCATCCCTCTCGGACGGCCACACTTGTAATGAGAACTCACAGAAAGTTCTGGTAAAAAGGATGCTTGGAACAAGGGGCTCGAGTTGTGATGAGGAGCTGATTGGCTTTTTTGGAAAGAGCGCTAATGATGCCAGTAGTGCGCTCATGAATTATGTCCCACGGAGGAATGAGGTCGTCAGTGATCTCTTAACACTGGCTAACCCGAGGGAAAGGACCCTGCTCAGGACAGCGTGGGTGTGATAAGGTTGTATAGTATTTACTTAATGGAGAAATGTGCTTTTACGATATAGATGAAGAGTATTCCTGCCGTGTCTGATTCTCACATCAGACCCATTTGGGCCACTCTGCTGTTATCCCTGGGATGTGATTTCCTGTGGGGAAAGGGTTATGGAAAATTGGAAATATATTTGCACATTAAAAGCTATCTGAAGAATCTCACTATTACCCAGAGTCATCTATAAAAGTCGCTTCAGAAATTTATTCATTTCATCCACCTCATTGATAAACCCTGCCTCTACTTTTCTAGAATGAATAAGTTTTAGAAAGTTTACTCTCAGAAACAAAACCTTGAAATGGGAGAAAGGTCCAGTTCTTTGCTGCGTGCGAGTCCATGAATTTATTGAAGACCGTGTGTGTATGTGTTCAGCCAAGGTAGCAATTAGTTTTCTGTGTCCTGGTGGGGAGGAGGGCGGCGGGCACAGGAGAGGGAAGCTGAAGTGAGAAGGTGCCCCAGGGCAGCCCGAGCAGCCCGACTCCCACCGCGTCCTCTGGTCTCCGCCTTTCCAGCTTGCTGAGAGCGCCTTCCCGCCCTCCACCCCGCGCATCTCCCCTGCCGCTCCTGCTGTCCTCTCCCAAGCAACTTCTAGGCTGTCAGCATTTTGGTTGTCATTTCCTACAGGGCGTTTTACAGGATGTCCAAGGGCAGAGCAGTTGAGCAGTGGTGTGGGGGCTGTGGAACCTGATTTCTTTGTCAAGTTCTTCCACCTCCCAGGGGGTGTTCAGTAGTATAATGCCGGGACCGGAGGGGGCGCCGGGGGGCTCAGTGGGTTGGGCCTCTGCTTCGGCTCAGGTCACGATCCCAGAGTCCTGGGATGGAGCCCCACGTCGGGCTTCTTGCTCAGTGCAGAGCCTGCTTCTCCCTCTCCCTCTGCCTGCTACTCCGCTTGCTTGTGCTCTCTATCAAGGAAAAAACCACAGTCTTTAAAAAATAGTAATAATGGAGGACCAAGGCAAGATGGCGGAGGTGTAGGAGGCATGGAGAACACTGGGATCCAGAAAGAGGCTGAAAACCACTCTAAAAGCCGGCAAACACAACAGCAGAGAGAAGAGAATAAGAACAGCAATTCTAGGAGCAGAAAATCAACCACTTTCAGAAAGAATGACGAGGCGGAAAAACTCACCACAAAAAAAAGAAGAGACAG
>CM053619.1:7805069-7816484 GCA_028646535.1 Procyon lotor | reverse complement strand
CATGAGTCTGTCCTAAAAATCATCTTCAGATGCATTGCTGTGCAAACGTTCATCTGACAGAAACACGATACGGTGATTGTGACCCACTTCTCTGACGAAACTCCGTTCCACCCACCGCGAGAAGTGCGTGGCTCTTCTTGCCACAAGCAGGGTGTTCCGAATCCTTCAGGCTTCCTGGTTCACGTGGCTGGGTTGTGCTTCTGTGTGGTTGTAAGCGTCGGGTACCTTTCGGCTTATTTTCCTTTGTGGCTTCCTCTGTGTATTTTCCGGTAGCCTAACATTTTGTCCTATGAATTTGAAATTTTTCTGGGTACGATTTTCTGCCTAATCTCTCTAGGCAGTTCACTGTCAAAAGGGACCCAGTAGGCATCCCTTATTCCTAGGTAATAATTGAACTTTTTAAAAAAAGATTTTATTTATTTATTTGACAGAGCAAGAGATTACAAGTAGGCAGAGAGGCAGGCAGAGAGAGAGGGAGAAGCAGGCTCCCCGCTGAGCAGAGAGCCCGATGCGGGGCTCGATCCCAGACCCTGAGATCATGACCTGAGCTGAAGGCAGAGGTTTTAACTCACTGAGCCACCCAGGAACCCATAATTTCACTTTTTTGAGAAGAAACATATATACAGATAGACACAGTCTCTCCCCTTTGGCTGTGTGAAAGCTCCATAGTAGGTATTTACGATACATATTAACATGTGTTGTGTTCATCACCTATGTTTTGTATTCATATATCTGCCGCCGAAGATGTAAATAAAACCCATACTGAACTAGACAGCATGGGAGTGGTACTTATGTGGGGTAGGTTTTTGGAAAGCAGGGCTGTTTGTGAGGTTGCAGAGTGCAGGAGCTGATGGGGAAAGCAGCCGGAACGGACTCCTGCAGAGACGCTTTCTGAAGTCGGGGCGCCGTGTGGGTGCAGTGCTGGGGGAAAGCAGGCATTCCGTGGCAGCCCGGGGCGCCCGCCACGGCAGGGCCGCTCAGTTCTGTGCGGGCAGAGGGGAATCCGTACCTCTCCCCAGTGACTGGGCATTAGCTACATCTTGGCACCCAGATAGGAGCCCAGCTGGGCTTAGGGAGTGGAGAAAAAGAAGAGCATTGAAAATAAGCTAGCTGGGTTGTCTCCTGCTTTCCTGCCAAGTGTCCCTGTTCGAATCAGGGTCCTTCTGCGCCCTCGTGATCGAATCGGCACTGCCGGCTTCACGAGCCTCTGGGCCTGTGGCGCGTGGAAGCCTGCAGACTTGGGGCACAGGTGCCCGTCACACAGCTGCAATTTTTCCCCAGGTGACGATAACGGGAAGAAGGCCAACAACCCCAACCACTGCAACTGCATCATAGACCAGATCTTCACGGGCGGGCTGCAGTCGGACGTCACCTGCCAAGTCTGCCAGTAAGTGCGGGGCTGCCCGCACGGCCTCGAGCATTCTTCTGGAACACGAGGGGCTGCCCGGGCCGTGCCAGCCAGACTGCAGCGCTGGGACCCCAGGGCCTGCCCGCGACGCCGACCTGGTTCTAGGTGCTGCTTACTGAACATCACGGGACGTTTTCAGGCAGCAGCCCTGCTGTGTTCTGAGCGGGTTTTAAAAGTTTACCCCTGAGAGCCAGAAGTTCAGTCAGTGCTGCACGGCTGTGCCTCCGCGGTGATGGGGATGAATAGGTGGTTTGGTTCTCACAGAGGAACCTCTGCAGCAGGACAAGGCGAGCCATCAGCCGTGTTGGGATGAAACAGCTCCGGCAGAGAAGACCCACAGGGGAGCAGGGTCCCCAGGGCCGTCTTTGTTCCCATCCACACCCGGCGGGGGGTGCTCTGAAGCTCCCCCCATCTTTGCTCTACAGGAGCTAAATAAGCGAGCCCTGCCTTCCGGAGGGACTGGCGCACACATGGCCGATCCTTGGCGCCTGTGCTCCCAAGGGTGTTGCTTTTCACATCGCGGTTTCCATTTCCGTATTCTCCAGAGTAGGCTCCCTGACTGTTCACAGCTGTAGGCTTGGCTCGGCGTGCAGGAGCTTTGATTGCAGGAGGAGGCGGCACTGATGGGGGAGGTTGCAAGAACCCCTCCCCCCCTTCAACCTCTGCGCACATTCCTCTGTTTTTTATTCCATCTCAGGGTTTTAAAAAACCCTGGTCATGATGCACTCAAGTTGTTTTGGAACCTCTGCCGGATTCCCACGTGCAGCTGGTAGAGGATCGAGGAGATGGCGTGGGGGAGCAGTTTGGCCTGGGTCACACACGCAGTGTCGGGGGTGCGGACGCCGTCGTGGGCAGGGCTCCAGTGTTTAGACTCCCGTTTCAGGGAAGCGCCTTGTTGGCTCTGTGCTGCTGAATTCCAGCAGTGGGAGGCTGTCTCAGGTTTATGTCCTGTTTAAATATCTGGAGCGAAGCTCCCGGCCTGTCCTTCAGCCTGTCTCTAAGAGGGAACCGGCTCTGTTCAATCGAGCATCCTGTGGCACCGCTCCTGCTCGGCGCGTTCTCCACGGGCAGCGTGCTTGGGGCTCTAAGTTACTACCCGGACTCCGAGGCTGCCGAGGTAGACCCATCACTCTGGAACTTCTGGATACGGGGCCCAGGTTTCTGTTTTCAGAAAACCCCGAAATGACCATGATGATCTTCTAGGTTCGGAAACCGTTGCTTTCGGGGCAGCCTTTATGTGAAGTGGTTTACCTCCTGTTCCTCCGTAGGGCCCCCTGGGGAGCCAAGGACGCGTGGGGTGGGAGCTGTGTTGGGTTTTCTGACCTTCCAGGTCCTTTGGGTGGCGGGGCAGAGCTTCGAGAGAGGCTGTGGATGCCGGGGCCAGGTGCTGCCTTGGAGGCTGCGTGGCCGTTCATTCTCACCTGTGTGTTTATCTCCTCTTGCTTCTAGCGGAGTCTCTACCACCATAGACCCCTTTTGGGACATCAGTTTAGATCTGCCTGGCTCTTCCACCCCGTTCTGGCCCCTGAGCCCTGGGAGCGAGGGCAGTGTGGTGAATGGGGAAAGCCACGTAGCAGGAACCACTACGCTTACGGACTGCTTGCGAAGGTAAGAAAGCCGCCGGCCGGCGCCTCTGGAGACAGAGAACCTTGGCCGGCACTCGTCTCTTCTGCCTTCAGGCTCTTCAGGGTAGTGGTTGGTCAGGGGAGAGTCCAGAGAAATTCAGGGCCGTCCGGGGCCCCGGTCGAATTTTCTGTCACGTGTTCGGTATAGAAAATGAGGCAAGACAGGACAGCCTGCGGGCGGCTGCAGGTGATGCGTGTCTGTGAGCTTTGCGGGGAGCCTGTATGTGTCCCAGCCGGGCAGCTGGGTCACCATCCGCGGCTCATAACCTGCCCCGGGCCCTCGGGTGGGCCAAGCTGTGGCCGGGGGGCCCTCCCTGCAGGCGACCGGCTGGTGTGGTGCTGTGCCCGACGTGGGTGCTGGGGTATAGGGTTCCTTGGCTGTCAGCGTGTCCAGTAACCAGAAACCTTTGCTAAACTATTCCAGCAGAGTTCAGTGTTTGACAGCCTTTATTTTCTTTCACGTTAATTAAAGGTCCCCGCAGGTGCGTCCTTGGGCAGAGATGTTCTCATGAAGAGAGGCAGGCTTCTTGGTTTTTAGCAGGCTGTGTGGTCAGCGGGCTCAAAGGTGTATGTTAGGAATGTTTAAACATGTCTGTTCCATCACCCTGACAGGTTCAGATGTAAATGGGGCATCAGACCTGTAATTTGGAAACCAAGCAAAACGTCAGAACTGAAAAGCCCACCGTTTTCGAAGGGGGTGTTTACAATTCTGTTACACTTCATTGTACGTTTTGGCAGACCTGAGGTTTTGCCCACCAGGCGGGCACGGAGGGGCAGCCACACCTGCCCCACGGAGATGCCCACGGAGCTGTCCGGTGAGGGGTCATGTGGGGCTGGGTCCATAGCTGAGTGGTTGAGGAAGGGCAGAGCACATTCATCCTGAGTTTGCGTTAACAGCAAAGACACCCTTTCCAAGTTATGTTGAGGGCAGATTGTGAAGCCAGCAGGAGGAAGTCAAGGTAGATGGAATTCTGTAGCTCCAGACCCTCCGAGTTCTCTGGTATTTCACGAGGGTAAGCAGTTGGGGGGTGGCTTAGGTGGCCATCACCCCTCGGGAACTGCCTCGAGGGAATGCTTACCCCATACCCCTTGAGCCCTTTAGGGAGGAGAGAGACTCAGCGGGAGCATGGGCAGCTCTGGTGATGGGGGAACCCTTGGCCAAGCCAGTCGCTTTCCTTGGTGTCCGCGCTCCTCCTGCATTGGCCTCAGGCTGTGCCCTTGGCTCTTGTCACTGTATTGCTGTCTCCACTCTTTTACTGTCTGCTGTATTTCCTCGGTCCAGATTGAAACGCAGCCTCTTCAGGGCAGGGGACTGCCTCGTACTCCCTTCCTGCCCACCGTCACACCTGCGTGGTGGTGGTCCTCCACCGGACGTGTGCATGAGGGCGCACCAGGTCGGAGCACTCGCTCTGCTGAACTTACGCGGGTAAAGGGACTGGGTAGTTCACCGCATGCCCAGGAAGGCTGAGGAGGACCCAGCTCAGCAAGCACGTGGTCACCGTGCGAGGCTTGCCCGCTGCCGGCCTGCTGCTCTCGGGTGCAGTGGGGCAGGGGCTCCCAGCGAGACCTTCCTACAGATGCTTCTCCAGAACGACTTTTCCAGATAGCAGAGTCCTCATTACCGTTATCCAGCTGGTCGAGCCTAGGCCAGGTGCCCAAACTTCCGTGGTAAACTCCCACCAAGGAAGATGGGCCCTGCCTCCCACCTAGGTTTGGAAAGTCCCCAAACATTCGGGGTGGCATGGATAGAAAGCCGAGAAGGTAACGGGAGTTGACCTCTGTGGCCCTTCCAGCCTTTACTCCCAGTTATGTGAATTCGAAGCCAAATCCTCTTTGTACCTGATGTTGTGGGACATTTTCTTGGTGTTGAAGCAGGTTTGGTTGACCCGTTTGGTGTCAGAAAGTTAGCGAAGTTTGGCAGAGAGGATGAGGATTTGGGGGTAAGTGTATTTTAGCTCGGGGCACTGCACGTGAATACCAGGAACTTCCCAAATAATACAAAATGAGAAAACCTCAATAATGACTTTGGACTCTGCATTTTAGACTTCACTGGCGTACATCTGTTGAAATGCACGTCCTCAGGAGAAGCAGTGTGCTCACTGATCAGGTGCTTAATTAATAATACTTAGCAGAGTGGTTATAACTGGCTGGCACATGTGTCTCCAGATTTCAGGGTGAATAAAATGTCTACACCCCCACTCTGACTTGACAAGCCGCAGAAGACTGCATCTCGGGAAGCTCAAACCGGTCACGGAACAGAGTTCCTGTGGCCCAGGCCCCAGGCGCTTCCTTGGCTGTGGAAGGCGCATGGGGACTCCTTTAAGGAAGTGTTCTTTGCAGCCCTGCTTGGTAGCTTTGTTGCCTCAGGCACTTTGCTTTCCACCATCGAACAGAACACCCATTTTCTGAATGCTTGCTGGATGGGCAGAGTCCTCGGCCTGATTTCTGCTGTGGGCTGGCATCGGGCTTCCGGCTATAAAAGTCCTGGTTTTTCCTCAGCGCACAGTCTGAGTACTTGTCACACGGCCTGAGTACTTGTCCCTGCTGTGGTCAGCGCTGACTGCAGAAGCTCAGCTAGATGTCAGGGAAGCGGTTGTGGCCCCTGGTGCGTTCCTAAGCAGTTTGGTTGGGCTGGGGCCAAACGGATTTGACTTGGAAAGCTGGATTGTGGGCCACTGTAGCACTGCTAGTCATGCGAGTCATGTAGCACCAGCCTTCACTCTAGACATGGGCACCTTCTGCTCTCTTCCGGTGGCCAAACTGCCCTGATAGTTTCTATAAAAAAGTATCCCGTACAGCTTGTTCAACTCAGGATGCAGACTAGGCGGGCACATCACCTTTGGATGCAGATCCACAGCTTCAGCCCCCTCTTTGGTTGCCTTACCGTTTCTGTGTTGAGAAGCCAAGATCGTTTTTCACAGAATTATCCACCTCGTAGACTTCGCCGATCGCATTTGTGGGCTAGTTCTTGCAGGGTGAGGCAGACACGCTCAGATGCCTTGTCCCATGTTTCTTCCTCCCTACGAGATCTAACGGCTCCCCTCGGCTTCCCACTTCTGGGGCACCTCCCAGGGCAGGCGGGGTCAGCTGTGGTCAGGAGGGGACATCATCTTGCCCTGGGGAGATGACGGAGCTTCTGATGGATAAACAAAGATTTCCAGACCCAGTTGTGAAAGGGTGAACTTTGTTTTTCAGCTTCAAACTTAAAAAATTTGGCATAAATCGTATTGAAACGTTTGTTTTACGGGTAGCCACCACCTGTGCCGCAAAAGCTTGCTGACCTACCTAGCGCAACCTTGCGTCGTGGTGGGTCTTCATCATTCGATAGTGATCATTTCCCCGTTTTTAAAATTTAACTTTCACTTTGGGATGCAGAGTCACATGCAGCTCTCATGACTGGGTACCCTCTGCTGAGTTGCTCCCAGTGGTAACATCCTGTAACATCACAGGGCAGTGTCATCAGGGTATTCACATGGATGCAGTCGGGATGCCGGACATCCGTCCCCACACGACCCTCCCCCGACCAGTGCCTCGTAGCGAGAGCCCTGGCAGCCACACAGATCTTTCCTCCACTTCTGGAAATTCAGCGTTCCGAGGATGTTATGCAAATGCAATCATAGAACATATAACCTCTTAAATCTCCCAGACGCCCCACCATAAGTCTCTGGAGGTTCATCCAGCTTGTGCGTTTCCATAGTTTGTTCCTGTTTGCTGCTGACAAGTATTCCAGGGGGTCCCGTAGCCGTCTCTTTGATGGCTGTCCGCACAGCCAAGAGCACTGATCGCTGCCAGGTGTTGTGGCTGTTACGCACACAGCCGCTCAGAACGTTTGTGTGCAGTCTTTTGCATGAACCCGAGTTCTCGTTTTTCTGAAATTCGAATTGCTGGGTCTTATGGTTAGAAAATTATTACTGTGTCACCGGGTATTTAATTAAAAAAAAAATTAAGATCGTTTTTAAAGTGACAAGGGGAAGAGATGAAGAATAGTTTTGTTTTGTTTTTTTCCGTTGTGAATTTATGAACACCCCTAACTGATGCATGTTTTTAGTAGGGAAATTAAACCACTGAAAGTGATAAAATAATTATTTTCTGTCTTTTTTCTCTCTTACCTCTCATGTCTTTTTTTTTTTTTCCTTCTCCTAAAACTCTATTATTCACGTGTCTCATAGATTTACCAGACCGGAGCATTTAGGAAGCAGTGCCAAGATCAAGTGCAGTGGCTGTCATAGCTACCAGGAGTCTACAAAGCAGCTCACCATGAAGAAACTGCCCATTGTAGCCTGTTTTCATCTCAAAGTAAGTTTTCTAGAAAGCGGACTCCAGCGGCGGACTCTGATTTAATCCCCGGTACAACTTAGAGCCTCTTGGTTTGGTGTAGAGAAGTACACTTTATAACTGCAGTGACTCAGTCAAGAACACGGAAGGCACAAGAGGGTTGGATGATGGGACTCTGCCCCCGTCCTCGATTGTGCTGAGAGATTTGTAGTGAACCAGAGCGGTCACCTCGCAGTGAGAGTGGGACGGTACTTACTCTCTTGGGGGCGGGGCTTAGGCATCTCCTCCTCGTCCTCCTCCCCAGATCCCTCACCGTCCCCACAACCCCAAAGTTTTCTGGTTTTCTTTTACTTAAAAGCAAACAAGCCCCCAAGTGTTACGCCCTAGCCTAGGGGTCGGTCAGCTTTCTCTATAAAAGGGTCAGATAGTAAATATTTTAGGCTTTGTGGCCACATAGAATCTTTCTTTTATGGTCTTTATTTTATTTTGTGATCCTCTCAGCAAAAACCCGCCACCATTCCTGGCGTGCTGGCTGGATTTGGTGGCCCCAGTCCAGTCAAAGGAATGTCTTTGGTGAAAGGAACAGTAGGTCCCGTTTTCGCCCCCGGAGCTCCCGGATGTTTGTTCTTTCTCCTTCCACCGTGCACTTCGCTGGGTTTGTTGTAAGATTACTGTTTTGCACACTTGGCGCCAGTCACTTGGAACAACCCCCTCGTTTCAAGACTCCACTTTTGAACCCCGTAAGGTAGATTCGTATGGACTAATGTTGCATTACTGAGTCTGTAAGCTCTGGATGTGGCCGAAGGGCAAGTCAGAGAGGAAATGAAAAGCCCACTTGTGGGGGTGTCCCGGGAAGCACCGTCGCAGGAAACTCCTACGGCTTCATCCTCTTCCTTCTCTCCCTTCTCCCGATCCCTGTAGCGATTCGAACACTCGGCCAAGCTGAGGCGGAAGATCACCACATACGTGTCCTTTCCCCTGGAACTGGACATGACCCCCTTCATGGCGTCCAGGTATGAAAGGGTTTGGGACGCCGTATGTGTGACCAGGAGGGCGCCGTTCCTCCCCGGGGTCCGGGATCAGCTCCGGGTCCGCGATGAGCCGGAGTAGAGGCTGCCAGAAGCACATTAGCTGAAACGGAATCGTTATCCTGGTCTTAACCCGGAGCCCAGATGAGTTTCCTCCTCTGTGCTGCCTCAGCTTCGGCTTTCAAACCCTGGCGGTCCTTTATCCTCTCTCAGACGGGGCGAGCGATCGCCGTGGGATCCCAAAAGGCGGCGCTGCCGCTGATGGGGCTGGTTTGGGGTACACTAAGCAGTTGGCGTTGCAGTTACAGATTCAAATCTTGATATCCCAGACCACTTAAAATGTGCCCTCCGAGCACCGAGACACTCGGTCACGCGTCAGACGTGGGTCTCTCCTGCGGCCTGCGCAGGTCCCCACGAGCTTGGCCGGAGGCAGGCAGGGGGAGTCCGCTCCATCTGTGGCTCTGGGCGCCTCCATTCTCAGCTCCGGCCTCCCTTCCCTCACCTCCCCCTGGAAAGCAGAGCTGCCGGAAGAACTAGAGAGCGTGTCTGCAGTGCACCGAGTGCCGCGTCTGGCAGAGGAGGCCCCGTGGGTAGTGGTGGCGTCGTTCGAACCACGCGTCTGCTTGGTTAGTTGTTTTAAACGATGCTGAGGAAATGCTGCTCTTTATTACAGCAAAGAGAGCAGGATGAATGGACAGTACCAGCAGCCGACGGACAGTCTCAACAATGACAACAAGTAAGTGGTGCCTCGTGGGTGGGCTCTGGGCGTCTCGGGCGTGAGCAGGGGGCGGGGGACTCCTGGGGGTCCGTGTGGGGAGGGCCCCCTGATGGCACAGCCCCTCTTGCTTTTGGCCGCTGGCCTGCTGCCTGTCTTGCTGCTCCTCCGCCCCTGTTGAAAACGCTGAAGCCCTCTTGGGGAGGGACTTTGCACATGTGCGCCGTAGAGCTGCCTGAGGGAGGAGCCTGCCCCCTCCCCCCCAATGGAGGAGCCCGGGCCCCTCCCCCCCATGGAGGAGCCTGCTCCCACTGCCCCAGCCCCTGCGTGTGAGTGGGGGGGGGGTTGTCGTGCTGCTGGAGCAGTGCTAGCAGGAGAGCTCCGTGCTGGATTCGGGGCCCTTTGGCCTCTGCCTCCCCCAGCGCTGCAGTGAGGCCTCTGTTCTTCCCTTTACCCTGGCTTACCGGCTTGGCTTACCGTTGCTGTGGGAGAAAGAACAAAGGACGGCAGCTTCCAGCATCCCCAGGGCGGCTTGCTGTTCCCACTTTCCCTGAATAGGGCTCCCTCAAAGCAGCTCGAGAGCTGGGTGGGCTGGGCAGGCCTGCATGCCCGCTGGGCTCCCGCTCTCGTTCCTGGGGTGTTTCCATTCGGGATCCGTGGGCTACGCACTGTGCAGGCTTCTGGCTGCTTCTGATGGTGATCAGATTAAGCTGACTGCCTCTTCCCTCCCCACTCCCGCGCTCCCAAACTAGGTACTCCTTGTTTGCCGTAGTGAACCACCAGGGGACCCTGGAGAGCGGCCACTACACCAGCTTCATCCGGCAGCACAAGGACCAGTGGTTCAAGTGTGACGATGCCATCATCACCAAGGCCAGCATTGAGGACGTGCTGGACAGTGAGGGGTACGTCCGGGGTGGCAGCCAACTCCCCAGTGCACATCCATTCCAGTAACCTGGCTTGTTCTGGACAGGGTGCCAGCCTGGGTGGGTGGCTGGATGGGCAGGGTCGCTCAGTGAGCACCCTAACACCGGGAATGTGGGGGTGGTGTCTTCTGTTGGCCGTGGCTCGAGCAGCCACGTGAGGTCTTGGGGAGCTCCTTTCTTCCTGGCCCGTCGTCATCCACCCTTTGCCTTGCCGCGTCCTTACTTGGCTTGAGACTGTCCGCAGACTCCCCCGCAGCAGGGATGGGCCGAGCCGAGTCGTGGGGAGCTCTTGAGGCATGGGTGCTTTGTATCGCTGCCAAGCCGTGGGGCGCCCCTTGAGAGAGTCTGTGTAGAAGAACTTTGTGAGAGGATGGCTTTGTGGGCAGTGAGGAGGCCTGAGGAGTCTCCCCGGAGTAGCCGCGACCACAAGGGCAGTTGCGGTGGACGTCGGGAGAAGCTTCCAGAGCTGGGACGGGGCGGGACTGATGGGCTCACTTCTGGTGGACGGGTGAGAGGATGGGCACTCACCACGGGCAGCCTGCCGCCTGGCCAAGCCCCTCCTCCACGGGGACTAAAAACCAGAACCCATCCAAGCGAGCAGTCAGGCCTCCAGCAGGTGCCCAGACCGCTGCGCGGGCATCCTGGTGGCCCAGGTGTGGTGTTGCGTCTTCCTCCCATGACTTCCTCTCCTTGCCTCCTCAGGTACCTGCTGTTCTACCACAAGCAGTTCCTGGAGTATGAGTAGCCTTATCTGCAGCCGGGCCCCAAAAATGAAAGCGACGAGTTGGCCAGCCTCCCAAGATGGTCCCCATCCTCCCCGACTTCATGAAGCCACCCCCCCTCACACAGAAGTGCCCCCGACAGCATCAGATTCCTCTGCAGCCTGGGCCCCGTGGCGGCCACATGGACGAGTGCTGCGCTCGGAAGGAGGCTCTGAACCCGCGCAACGGACGCAGAGACGTGGGGGGTGGGGTGCCCTGCGTGGGGAGGGGCCCGGGGATGCGTCCCTGGGATGCGTCCCTGGGCGTCTGCTGTGCTGCCCGAGCCCATGTGCGGCGGGGGTGGGGGGAGCAGTCCTCCCCGGGGCTGCGGTTCGGCTGCAGACGGAGCAGTTTAAAAAGGCGCCAGCCTCGTTTTCCGTCGTGGATCCATTAAAGCAATGAAGTACGGGAGCCAAAGACGTATGAGGACAGAGGACTTTGCAAGCACCTTCCTCTCTGCGGGTTTGGTATCACACATAGATAGGGTCGAACTTAGCCTGCGTCTCGTCAGCAAATACAAGAACCCCGAGCCTGAGCCCGCAGAACGAGGACACTAACTGGGGTCCCCAAGCTCGTCTGTTGCGCAGATCACTTAGCATCCAGCTGCATGTGGAAGCGTCAGCCCAGGTGGCCTCTCTTGGGTTTTGTTTTTTTTAGAAATAGGCACTTTCATAGCCCTC
>CM053619.1:7785410-7804569 GCA_028646535.1 Procyon lotor | reverse complement strand
TACCAGAGCTGGGGGGATGAATGTCTAGACAGCCTGGAAAGATGTCTGTCCTCACCTGGGCTTTCCTCCAAGAGGGGGCCTTGCTGGGGAAGCATGCTTGGAGAGGGAGACAGGTGCAGTTGCTACTGAGGCTGGGATAGCAAAGCAGGAGGGCCCTGGGGAATGGGGGTGCTGATCACCCCCACTTCTCAGGGCCTCAGGCCTCCAGTTTGGATGCGAGAGGAGGACTTAGCCCTGAACCGAAGCCCTGCCCTTGACATTTTTCCTGGCCACTGGCATCAGGGGAACTCCTAGGCCCCAGGTGGAAGGACAGAGGGGCCAGAGCTGATCCTGGCGTGTAATATACCGAAGATGGGGACCACCCACGGAACCCTTATACCTGCAGGCACTTCGGGGAGTGTCTCCCCTAATTTCCTGCTCCTGTCAAGGCAGATTGGTAGCTCTGCCTTCAGATCTTGAGGTAGAGCTCATCTGCCATCACATTCCTCATTCTAAAGTGTGCAGCTCGGTGGGTTGGAGTATATTCACAAGGTCGTGCAAGCGTCGCCGCCATCTGATTGGGGGACGTTTCCGTCACCTGTGTACTCAGTCACTAGCAGTCACTCCCCACCTCCCTCGCCCCAGCCCCTGGCACCACGGATCTCCCCTCTGTTTCTGTGGCTGTGCCTCACCTGGACCTTTCCTGTGAATGGGACCATATGTGCCTGCCTTCTTTTGCTGAGCGTGATTTCAAGGCTGAGTCACACTGTCCTGCGTGTCAGGACTTCGCTCCCCCGGCCACCACGCGGGAAGGCCAGCTGGGAGGGCACGTGGAGGGTCCCATGGAGATGCCACGTGCAGAGGGTGGGAGACTGAGGGAGGATCGAGACGCCGCCGCCCCAGCACCAGAGCCTCCGGGCGACCCCTTCCCCCAACCCCCCACCATCTGCCCGAGTCTGCACAGACACCCCAAGCAGACGCCAGAACTGCCCACCTGAGCCCAGGAACCCACAGAACCAAGCGAGATAATAAAGGGGCTATTTGTAGGCCACCAAGTTTTCAGTGGCTTTCAGAGGCTACAGTGAACGATCAGACTGTGCTCCTGAGGGGGTGAGGGGCTTGCCCCAGCTGCTCTTTGCCCCTCAGCCCACACCAGCGGTCTGAGGTTTCCTGTGGACAATGGGACTAGCTCGCGCTGGTGACCGGCCCCTAGTACACGCTTTACAGAGCCCCTGACCCAGGAAGGGAAGAGCGGATTAGAAGTACAGGGGTCCCCTCCCACCCGTCTCACAAGAGCACCTCATCTGGGAAGACAAGTTTGAGGGCCCTTTGGAACCAGCTACCAACGTGAAAAACACACTTTCTTGATGTCCGTGGATTCACCAACTTCACTTCCAGGCCATATCCCACTGGCACAGACACAGGCGTTCACTGGGGTCTTGTTCAGAGCAGCAGGAGCCTGAGTTGGCCTCAGATGGACCGAACCCCAGGAGGTACATAGCGAAAGTGGGAGGTGGGCGCTTTGGACGCCAGCAGCGGTGTGAACCACGTAAGGAGCTGTAGCCGTGCCTTAGATAAGGAAAGGGGGAGAAGTAGGTTCCACACCCAGCACGGAGCCCAACGCGGGGCTCGATCTCACAACCCTGAGTTCAAGACCTGAGCTGAGATCAAGAGTTGGTAGTTCAACCGACTGAGCCATCCAGGCGCACCTCTTCCTCTTCTTTTTTTAAAAAATGATTTGTGTGTGTCATCTATTCAAAACAGGAAAACAGCTTGAAGCTGCTCTGGTCACCCACATGTCCAAAGAGCTGTGTAAAAGGCCGACCAGGAGGGTGGGGTGGGGGCAGGGTTGGGGGTGAGAGAATGGGGGGGCATCATAGGTTCCCAGCAGCTGGCAGGCCCACTAATGGGACAGCTGTCCCCCGCTGCTTTCTGTACCACCTGAAGGGGCCATGACATTGGGTCTGGTGGCAGTGAGTGCCAGAAGTCTCCTGGGGTGGACCTTTCTCTGCTCTCCTTTGGTCAATCACGAAGGTCTCTTGGGTCATGGCCTCAGAAATCACCTCCTGTTGGCCCTCCATGACCTGGCCCTTACAGGATAGAGAAACCTTGCCCCCTACTTCTCTGCTGACCCCTGGAGCAAAGGGGCACAGTCAAAAGTTTTTGAGAAAAAGGTTTGCGGGGCACCTGAGTGGCTCAGAGGGTTAAGGCATCTGCCTTTGGCTCAGGTCATGATCTCAGGGTCCTGGGATCGAGCCCTGCATCAGGCTCTCTGCCTGGCGGGGATCCTGCTTCCCCCTCTCTCTCTGCCTGCCTCTCTGCCTACTTATGATCTCTCTCCTCTCCGTCAAATCAATCAATCAATCAATCAATCAATCAATCAATCAATCAATCAATCAATCTTTAAAAGGAAAAAGAAAGAAAAGAAAAAGGGTTGCATTCTCTGTCCTGGTGGGAAGATCAAGTCCTGGGGAGACAGCCGCTGCAGGTGCAGTTCCCAAGAACCACCACCAGAGGGCACCACACATGGCTTCTGGCAGCTTGAGAGCCAGGCTGGCCCTAGCCCAGGGACAGTTCATTTCCAGGCTGGTTTTTGTTTTTGTTTTTTTGTTTTACTGTCTTCAAAGCCATCTCATATCTAAAAATGGACTTTCCCCAGACTGCTGCGGTCCTTGGCTCAGACTCAGGCTGGCCAGGTGGTCGGGGTTATGACCCGTCACTTGGGGACAGAGTAAAGGGGCCTTGGCCGGCCAGGAATGCAGACGGCACAGCCCAGCTGGATGTAGCCGAGGGCCCTGCAGCCACAGCTGCTCGAGGTGAAGGTGGCTTTGGACATTGTACTTCCTCAGCCCTCAGTTTCCTCATCTGTAAAATGGGGAATGTGATTCCTGTCAGTACCGTCTGACATCCCCGGGGTAGTGTGCACAATCGTCCCCAAGTGTCCTCGCACCTCCACAGCTCAGCCAGGGGGTAGTCTGTCCGTAGGAAGGAGGGGGGCTGGGGGGGCAGTTGTAGGACACCAGACTCAGGAGGATTTCTGCCCCTCATCCCGCTCAGAAGACTCTGGTGCCTGCTGGTGGGCCGCCGCCCCGGGGAACCCCCGGTGAGCAGCCCAGACTCTGTTTTTCCCTCCTTCCCTCTGCACGTGTGGTGGCCCTGGGCCGACTGTGCTCCTTGAGAAGGGGTTTCCTGCAGAGAGTGTGAGTCTCACTCTCCCGTCCCTGGGGGCCTGCAGAAATCCACATCTGTGGGCCTTTCCCATAGACAACTCCCCCCACACACACATGGGGTCCGTGCGTGCTCGTGTGTGTGACACTTGGCTGCCGTGTTGGGAGACGAGTTTGGGAAAGGATGCGGGGCATCCCCTACTGGGATCCCGGAGTCCCCGTTCTTTCTGGTGCCAGCAGGAGATGGGGGATGACTCCTTCCCAGCCTCACCCCTGCTCCCGTTCGGCCCCCGACCCCGGCCCCCGGGTCAGGCCCCCTGGCCTTTCCCTTTGCTCAAGCTGCTCCAGTTAACGAAGGAAGCCCCCCTTCCACCCCTGGGCACCCCTCCAGCCACCGTGTTCCTCCCGTCCCTTCTCAGCCTGATTTTTAAAACCAACCTCAGGGCCACCCTGTCTGGCACACAAGGAACCCTTGAGCAACTCGTGAGACAAAAGCGTGGTCCTCCTCACCCCCCCACCTGACATGCTGACCACCGGCTGTTATGGACACGACCCCCGGGTGAGAACACGGCTGTTTCCCACCCCGCACGTGTGACCTGCAGGCTAATGAATCTCTTCCTTAAATGCCCGTCATGCTTCCCGTTTGCCCAGCTGGTGTTCCCGCTGGGACCGCCTGGTGCCTTTTCTCCCCGGGCTGCGTGTACCCCACAGCTCGGTGCTCCCCACCATGCTGGACGCCACTGCCCCCCACCCCCGGCTCCTCCACGCCCTCGCCTCCTCTGCCTTCAGCCTCCCCCCTGCCTGTGATCTTCACGGGGGGGGGTGGCTCTGCACCCCCAGCCGTGGTGTCCTAAGCTATTCAGTGAACATGGGGGGTCTTGGAGAGCAGTCTGTGCTTCCGGGCCCCCACTCTGCCTCTGTGCGTTCCCAGCTGGTGGAATTAGGTTAAAACGGACTAGGGGATGCTAAAGGCCTGATAAAGGACGGTAAGCACGAGAGGGAGAGGAAGAGGCCTGGCTTCTTGGCCTCAGGAACAGTGGGAGAGGGGCTCCTTGCCTCGCCCCCCGCCATTGCCTCAGGTCAGGAATGTGCCCACCTATGGACACCTGAAAATGGCCCGTCAGAGGGTCCTCTGGCCTCATTGTGGCCAGAACTGCGGGACATCTGCAACCCTCTCTGTGCTGGGACTTATTCCTTCCAGAACTTTCTTCCTTATTTGCCTTTGTGGACATACAGTCCTCTGGGTTCTGCTCTGACCTCCCTGACTGCTCCTCTCCAGCGTGTCTGGGGGACCTTCTCTGACTCCTCAGAGGCAGACTCGCTCCCCCGATCAAGTTTCCTTCTCAGTCCTTTTCTGTGCACACCTCCGGGGTCCCTGGGGCATCTTTTGCATTCTTGGAAACACAACTGCCACCCTGTACGTAAGCCCACAAAATCCAGGTTCTCCAGTGAGATGCTCCCCGGAGGTCTGGACCTGTGTGGGGGTCCTGGCTGCACCCAAGATTGGTATCACCCTCCCATGGGGAGACCCAGCTTGGAGCTCCCGGTCCTTCTGGTTCCCTCCCCCCAAAGAGATGCCCCCCCTTGTAACCTGCAACTGTGACCTTATTTGGAAAGAAGAATCTTTGTGTATTTAAGTTAAGGATTTCAAAAAGAGATCATCTGGGTGAGAGTGGGCTCTACATTCAGTGACAAGCACCCTGGTAAGAGAAGGAGAGAAGACAGATGGTGAAGCTGCGTGGAAAGGGACACAGAGACTGGAGGGCGGCCGCCACAGGCTAAGGCGGCCCTGGGGCCCCCAAATCTCAAAGCCATTGAGGCCTCAGGAGAGCCCTGGGAGGTCGGTGCTGTCAGGATCATTGCAGGTGGGGACAGTTAGTCACAAGCGGTCCAGAAGCTTCCCCAGGTCACCCAGGGAGGTGGGCTGACTGGCATCCAGGCGCCAGCAGGCTGGCGGGGGGCCCTGCTCCCAACACACCCAGAGCGCTTAAACTGTGACCCAGGGGGCCCCTGGATAGAATCTGGGGGCTCCGTGGACTTGGATAAGAAAGGCAAGTTTTCAGCTTCACTGACGGTCACCTGAGATTCAGCCTTTGCTGAGCAGGAGTGCGGCTTGGCCCATAGCAGAGCGCGGGCTATCTCCGCACCCCTGTGCTGGGCATCGGCGCCTCTTGGGAGTTGGAGCCCACCGCTCCGTCGTGCCATTGGAGGCATCCACAAGGAAGCACGGAGATTCCTCCTGATGTTCCAAATTGCGCAATACTTTGGTAATCCTTTGATTTAATATTTACTTTGATCTCATATTTCGAGATGCTGTCGTGAATCGTACCTCAGCATCCTTGGTTTCTCTGTAACCTTGTGTGCTTTGTTGGATGCACATCTAGAATTATTTGCAGAAGGGCTCGCTCTTGCTGGGTCATCCTAGAACCTGAGCAGCCCCGCTGTGCTCACCGCCTCCGCGGCTGTCCACACCCGAGGGCCTTTGCATCCCACCCAGACTATGCACTGGCATCGCCCCTCGAGGACCAGCCGGGTCCTTGTCGTCAGTGGCCTCCTTCGTTGCCAGAACAGGCTCTCGGGGCCCTGCTGCCTTCCCCAGTGTCCACCCGTCAGGGGCCCTGGGGGATCTCCCTGCAGCCCAGTCCGCACCCTCTTGTCTGTGGCTGCCTCTGCCTCCAGGAGCGCTTCGGTGTCCCCAGCCTGGCAGGTAGGGCCCTCTGATCCTCTCCCAGGGCGCCAGGATGCTCTGCTGCTCCCCCCGCCCCTGACCCCGGCACCCACCTCCACTTCCTGGGAAGCCAGGCAGCCCCTCACCATGCAGTCTGCTCAGGGAGAAGCAGACACTCCCTCCACCCAGCGCACCCCTGCGCATCTCCAAATGTTGACCCGGAGCTCCCCACGCTGCCCCACATCGGAGCAAGTTGACCGGAAAGACCAGGGGCTCACACCTCCTGTGCCAGTGGAAGATTCCAAGCATGCATGTCCCCTTATACCAGGGACCTCTTGCCTGCACACCCCCAGCCGCGATGCAACCCCAGAAAGGCTCCTTCCCCACGTTCTGAGGCCACTGTCACTGCAGCCTCACTGTGTGGGTCTCGAGATTTCTGTACACTCTTGACCAGTGTGTAGTATCATCAATCTCAACAGCCAAAGGATTCACACTTTCAGCGGGGGGAGGGCCCTCTTGCCTCTGCTGAGTGACCACCACGTCACTGGGAGTCCCTGATGCAGGGACTTAGCATTAGTCTCCTCGAATTTGCCCTCTAGCATAAGCTCCTGTCTCCCCTTCATGGCACAGCAGACTGACTCCTCGAAGCATCTGTACATGCTGTTCCCTCTGCCTGGAATGCCCTTCCTCTACCTTGTCTCCTACACAGTTTCTTTTGACATGTGCAGTTACTGTACACTTGGTGGGCCCTCACTGACCCTGACGAGCATTCTCTTATAATCTTCACAATTCCATGAAGATGCACGATCTCATTCTCACAGAATCAAGGCTCAGAGAGGTTAAGTAACTTGCTCAAGGTCACACAGTGGGGGCTGGAACCAGGGACTGGCTCCACGGCCTCCACCGTGACCCAGGCCCCTCCTCAGAGAGGACCGCCTTGCCTCCTGTTGCACCCCAGGCTGGGTTGTGTTGCCACCATGCACTGTCATTAATGTCTCATTTGCCCTAGTCTTGGGTATTGTCTGTCTTTCCCATTAGACCGCGACTTCTGTGGGGTCAGGGACAGGATTTGCCTGGTCTTGGCCTCCCTCACGTGCAGCGAACCCTCACAGTTCTGTGTCCAATGAAGGAATGACAATCTGGAAGGACTGCAGGAAGATCTGGGGTGGAGTTGAGGGGGGCCCTGCAGGGATGCAGACTTAGCAGGGGGATGGCAGGATTTGGGGAGCCCACAAGGGGGCTGGAATCACATCAGCTCCACCCCCAGCCTCAGCCAGAGGCAGTCTGGTCCCATGGAGTCCCCCGGTCCGTGCTCTCCAATAGGTCTCCACCTGGCCCTCCTGGGGTGTGGCCTGGTACTGCCTGCTTCTGGTCCACATCACGTGCACTTCCTGTCGCACCAGGGGTCAGAGGAGAATGGACCGAAGCCCCAGACCTCTAGGGAGACTCAGGCCACAGCCAGGCAGTCATTAAGCCATGGAGTCCCTGGGAAGGCACGAGGTGTCCCTGGCTGTGCCGTGGTAGGGGTGGGACAGTGAATGCTGCGGGCTCAGGCATGAACTGCCACGTTGACCCCACTGGCTCCGCACCACGTCCTTACACAGCCCCACCCACACATCCTGGGGGATCTAGCCCTGGAGCCAACATGAGGCCCCCGGATTCCACCCACTGCCCTCCGGGGATGAACTTGGCTGGGAGTCACAGACGGGAATAGCTAATCATGTCCCACAGGCGCAGGTTACCCTCAGGAAGTGACAATCCCATGAATGCCACTCCAGGAGTTTCGCTCCTGCAGAGCAGAAAAACCTCAGAACCCACCGACTAGGCCTGAATCCCGGCTCAGCATCGCCCATGCACTCACTGTACACCTCTCAGCAAGCCACTCTAAATTTTGAGTCTCAGTTTCTTGATCTGTAAAACGGGTAGGGTTGATCTGAAGGGGACCCTACTGCATCAAAGGTGAGAAGGTTCTGGGTTTGGATGGAAGAATCCAAATACATCACCAACTGCAGGTTGGACATCCAGGTCGTTAGACACTGGAGGAGCAGGTGTGTCCTGCCCCTTCCCCCCTCTGCCTGTGCATCAGTGATTCTCATGAGAAAGGCTGTGCTGGATTAAAATCAGCCAGACTCCCCACGGCTCTGAATTCTTTCTCTCTCCTCCAGCTTCTGTCTCCCCACTCATGAATCTGACTGGCTTTGCAACTTGAGCAACGGCGCACAGCAGGGCAGATGGAGTGCATGAGCGATGCTGGCAACACTAAGTAAGCCTCGTGTCCTTCTACCTCTTGGACTCCTGCCATCATCACGAGAGGGGCGTGCCTGGCCAGCCTGCTGGTCCCAGGAAGAGGATGAGAGACCCGTGGTGCAGACCCACCTCAGGCTGAGCCAATGGGACACAGCTGACCCTGGGCAAAACCCAGACACATGAGACTAATAAGCCACTGAGTTTGGGGACTGTTTGTTACACGGCAACAGCTCTCTGATGAGAGAACAGAAAAAGTAAAAGACCACAGTCTAACCAAGTAGAACTTGGGGCTGGGCAACCTCCATTATCAGGGCATACAACACCTGCCCTTTGGTACCTTGGCACTAGGGTCTGGCGCCATGGAAACGATGTCATTGTGAGGAAAGTCACCACAGAGGGAAGAAACCAGTCAGGCCTCCAGGAGCTCCAGGCCTCTCTTGTCTCTCCAGACAGATGGAGAGCAGTGTGACGATCTCAAGTGTTTATGTGTCCACACGACCTCCCCTTCCGCCCCATCCTTTCTGACACCGAAGAGCAGGGTAGGTAAGCCAAGACCAAGAGGGATTTTCTGGGAGGATAATTAGATACTTACGATGCTTGGCACTTAGTAGATGCCCAGTTCAAGGGATTCTTCTCACCATGTCCCAGGGGCCAACCCCCACCATCAGTGGTTTCATAATACTTTTTTCCTTCTCATTCTTAGGAAGTCCCCATTGTCTCAAAATGGAATCAGAGATCTCGCTCACAAGGTCAGCTCTGCTGGTTACCTGCTGCTCTGTGTTTTAAGAACTCATTTAGCCTCCATTATAAAGCTCTCGATGATCAGATCTTTTTTTTCTTCTTTTTCTCCTCGTCCTTCTGGTCCACAGACTTCTAAATATTTTGCCTAAAATTTTTTTCTATCCTGTGATGACCCTCCCCTGCCTTCTGGCCATTTGCCTGGACTTTGGACTTCCTGCTTTGCAGGCCCTCCTTGTTTAGGCCCAGCACCTGGCCTTCCACCCACGGTGACCCTCAGACACCATCAGGCCAATCTCAGTAGGCTTACCTGGGCCTGCCTCCGAGCCTCTGTGCTCTGTTCCCTGGTACCTTCCCAAGTCATCTGACCTGGTTTCAGCTTCCCCAGACCGCTGTCTCTTGAGCTCTGGTGGGAGGTTCACGTGGCTCCTGAACTTGTTCTCACAGAAGTATGTGCATTGCTTGGGGTGACGTCCACAGACAGAGGTGCAGCTGATGCATTCCCTCAGGAGCTGATCATAGTACTTGCCTTCCTCCTTGCGGCAACTGAGTGACTCTGGGAGGCAGAAATGAGTGATGTTACCAGACAACAGAGACCTGCAGGCCCTGTGGAGCTGGCCTTCAAAGGCATCACAGTTTAAAAAAAAAATCACAATTCAATTCCCCAAAGGAAATTCCAGAGTAATGCAAGACCTTTCCTGATATGTAAATAGAAGGCTATGCATTGTCCTCTAAGTATTGCGTTAGCTTCAACATGTACTTTGATATGTAGTATTTTTCCTATATCTACTTTACAATGTTTATACTTTTCATTATTACTTCTTTGACCTATAGATCATTTGAAAGTGCATTTCTTAGTCTCTAAACATATAAGAATTTTCTAGTTATCTTTTAAAATTTAAATCTAGGTTATTACATTATCACATAAGTTCTTTACTTACATTTTTCAAACTTCATAGAGGAAAAACACATTACCTATTAACATAAGGATTGGAGGAGGAAGCCAGCAACCACCTTGGCAGCTTGAGGGAGGGCATTGGAAGGAAGATGGGAAAGCTCAAACTAATAGTGTTTCTTCTGTCTAAATGAATGAGAATTATAAGAGCTTAAACAGGCATCAGTGCCAAGGAGCAGAAGCCAAGCACACCAAAGCCCAATCACACTTGCTTTACGAGAGCAATTTTGAGTGCATAACAGAAATCTATACTTTCACTGGGTATGTTTCCCTTGTCTTTAAAATAAGATTCTATTTATATGAAAATGTGACTCACACGGGATTTTAAGGGCACATTTCAGAGGCAGTGCAAGATAGAGGGTAAGAACACAGCCTTTAAGGCCAAACAGATTTGAGAGCATCTTAATTTACCACTTGAGATTGTGGGATCTTGGCCTCTCCATGCCTCAGTTCCCACAATTCCAAGGCAAAGGTAATAATAATGTTGATTTCTCAAAGTTACTATGAGAATTTGAAGTTCCTGGCATAGTGCCTGACACATAATAAATAAATGCCGGATTAATGGAAGATTTACATAGAATATTCATTTGTGCCTCTTTGCAACACAAAGATACCAACTCTTATGTCCTTGAAAGAGTAAAGGAAAAGACCAGGAAGCTGGTGGAACTGGGACCTAAGGGAAGACACAGATGGGATCAGTGATCTCTTCTTGCTCTGGCTCTGCCCCAGGGTTCTACTAAGCCACATAAGACCACTGTCACAGCCACTCATGGGACAGAGTTGATGGGATTACAGTGGTGTTCCCAGGGTTTTATGTGTGACTTTCTCCCTTCCTCGGGGCCCCAGTGTGGCTATTGCAGGTGGTGTCTGAGTTTCCCAGAACACCAACTCTCACTGCCCAACCTCATAAACTTCCCTTCTGGGCCTTGATATTTCCTGTTGTGTTTTTCCACCTCCATGCCTTTGCCCACACTGGTCCTTCTGCCACATCTACAAAATCTTAACAATTTATCTCAGATGGCATTTATTCCAAGAATACTTCCCTGCCCCCCAACCCATCAGCCAGAGGTGGTCTCTCCCAACTGTATTATTTTATGGTGCTTTATCTTTCTCCCTTGAAATGTAGTTATTTCTTCCATTAGATGATAACCCCCTTGAAGGACCATGTCACTTTTATTTTCAAGGAGCTAGAGAGTTCCATGAATATTTGTGGAGTGATACAATGAATATTCTACTTCATTAATGGATGGTGGAGATATTCTCAGTCGATTAAATGTCTGCCTTTGGCTCAGATCATGATCCTGGGGTCCTGGGATTGAGCCCTGCGTCAGGCTCTCTGCTCAGGAGGGAATATGCTTCTCTTTCTTCTGCTCCCTCTGTGCTCTCTCACCCTCTCTCAAAGAAATACAACCTTTAAAGTATAATAAAATAAAATACACAAGAAAAACAATGGCTGGGGAATAAAAAGGCAAAAATTTTAAGACTAATAATGGGTAGATAGGGATTTATTATTTTATCCTCTCTGTGATAATTCCTATAATAAATAGTTTCAAAGGAAAATCAGAACAGAGAATGACAAAGGAGGTCCTCATTTTTATTGGGCAATCAGAAAAGATCTCCGGCATTTGGCCTCAGATCTGAAGGTTGAGTAGGAAGGAGCTGAGGGAACTATAACAGGGAAATTCATTCCAAGCATAAGGTATGTATACAAAGACCCTGAGGCAGGAAAAAAACAGCATGTTCAAGAAACTGCAAGGATGCCAGTGTGGCCAGATCAGAAAGACTGAGGGGTAAAAGGTTGCCACATTGTACATCTCCTTTCACCACCTCCTTCTCAGTCACCCAAATGCAATGGGTCCTGAGGGACTTCTGGGGGGAAAGAAGGGATGATCCAGCCCACGGGGCTCGAGCCCCAGAACTCACTGCAGAATGCTGCACAGGTGCGTGGAATCTGATGGCTGCAAATAGGTTTGCAGGAGAAGCAGATGTTCAGCAGGGGATCCCAGTATTGTTCTTCAGGGCAGGGCTCCATGGCCATCCCCCTTCACAGGCCCTGTGGAGCTGAGAGGCAGGGAGCATGAGGGCAGCTGGCACCCTGCTGCAGGTCAGAACCCAGACAGCCACTCCCACTCACATTCCCACTCTCTGTCTCAGCAAGCAGAGGGGGAACCAGACAAAACTAGCTTCCAACCCCAGCTGCACCTGCTGGGTGACCTGCGGCAGCCATCTCACTTCCTTGAGCCTCAGTTTCCCTATTTGGAAATGGCTATACTCAGGCTCCTTCTCTCACAACATCTGTGCCCTTCTGAACCCTGTTCTTTGCCCTCTTTAACATGCCTCTTTCTACCACAGTACCTTTGCACAAAACGTTGTTCCATTTGCAAAAATGCTCTTCTTCTCTGCTCCTCTGCTGATTATTTTCTCCTGATCCTTTAGACCACTGTTTCAATTTCATTTCCTCAGAAAATCCTGATTCTTTTCTCAGATTACGACATGTCCCTTTTTGTAAGCAGTGATGTGCCCCTTACTTGTCACTGTTTTCACTTCACTTTTATAACTGTGACTATTGGATACTGTCTCCCCCATTAACTGTGAGTTTCATGCAGGCAAGAACTCTTTTTTGTTCACTCTGGGTCCTTAGAACCAGGACAGAGTTAGTGCTCATTAACTGAATGAAAAGAAAAGCTAGCCAGTGCCTAGCATACAGCAAGAATTCAATAAATGTCTATTTCCTTCCCTTTTTCATTTTTACTGAGGTAAGAAACACACACAATGATGCGTGTAAAGTGCACACATCTGAAGTGTACAGCTTGATGCATTTTTCCATAAGTATACACCTGTGTCACTACAACCCACATCAAGGTACCAGGTATAGATATTTCTTGCACCCTAAAGACTCCCTTGGATCTCCTTCCCTCTAATACTTAATTCCAGAGGTTACTTCTACTCTGATTTTTATCACTGTGTTAATATTGCCCATTCTTGAACTTCTGTGTCTGGTTTTGTTGGCTCCACAAGGTATCTGAGACACATCTCTGTTGAGGCTCTATCAGTCATTTATTTTGTATTGCTGAGTCTTCCATTATATGAATGCATCATTTTTTCCTGCAATTTTCTGCCTGATTTCATGATATTAGCTTCACCAACAACGTCTCCTTTTAAACATTTTGCAAGGCTGTTTGTTTACTCTTTAAAGTAAGCTGAGAAGAGACTGGTGGTTTCTGGTTTAATGTGGCAACTTAAACACATGGGCTTTTCCTCCTTCCCTCTTGAAACCCTACTAAAAGGACAAGAAAAAGATATTTGTCCTCCGAGAGAAAGAGAATGGAAAAAAGTTACTGCAGCAGGGACAGATGTGAGCAACACTTAGGGATGTGGAAAGCATGTGAACTGGGGCTGATTTCAGATAAAGATCTCTCTCCTTTGATCTCACAGGGAGAAGGAAGATGATTTGAGCCACAGAACCCTAGGAAGTCTCTGGACTTGGACGCACCAAGTATCTCTGACAGTGAGGGGTGGGAAAGCAAAACAATGAAAGAAAAACCGGTTGGAAATTTATATAAAAAGGGCTCGACCCCAGCCAGATCCCATCCCCAGGCATGTATTGGCCTCTTGACAACCCAAGCAAAAGATTAGTGGTCTTCTCTGACATAGCTGAGGGTAGGCATAAGGTGCACTCTCTCCAAAATACAACCTAAGGAGTGCTGTGGCCAGGCATTTATTTATTTATTTATTTATTTATTTATTTATTTATTTATTAATTATTTAAAAGATTTTATTTATTCATCTGAGAGAGAGAGAGACAGAGAGAGAGAGAGAGCACATGAGCAGGGGCGAGTCAGAGGCAGAGAGAAAAGCAGACTCCCTGCTGAGCAGGGAGCCTGATGTGGGCTTGATCCCAGGACCCCAGGATCATGACCTGAGCCAAAGGCAGACGCTTAACCCTCTTAGCTACCCAAGCATCCCTGTGGCCATGTTTTTTTAAAAAAAATGTCTCCTTTCCCATCCTGCAGCTGACAGGAAATCAGCAGACCCTGGAAAAACTGATCCAAAGGAAAAGACCTAAAGGAACTGACTAGGAGATTCTCTCAAGAAAATGGCCAAGTTTGTTGCTTGACCAATTGAGAGCAAAGCTTCTACGTTAGCAACTCCATTTATTTACCCAGAACTTCCAATCAGCTGTTTCTGCCTCAGTCTAAGTTGTGAACCAAGAACCACACATCACCTGATATTGGAGCACCCCTCTACGTGGAAGAGAATTCAAATGAATCAAGCAGAAAGAACATGCTGGGAGCCAAGAAAGACAATGCAGAGAATAGAAGAAAATTAAAAGGTGACAAGAGCAACAACTGATATCTTCAGAAAGACAGGAGAATTTTTACATTCATGAAAAGGAATGGTATACTGTTTTTAAAAAGAATATGCATAGAATTGGGGCGCCTGTGTGGCTCAGTAGTTAAGCATCAGGTCATGATCCCATGGTCCTGGGATTGAGCCCCACATCGGCCTCCCTGCTCAACAATCCTGCTTCTCCCTCTCCCTCTGCCTGCTGCTCCCCCTGCTGTGCTTCCTGCCCCATCAAATAAATAAAATCTTTTTAAAAAGACTATGCATAGAATAAATAATAATTATTAGAAATTATAAATATAATAGAATAAAAACATCACTAGAAGGGTTGCAAGATATAATTGAGGAAATTTCCCAGAAAATAAGGAGAGAAAAGATACGAAAATTATGCAATTATTTCGGGAATTCCAAAGGTTGACTAATGGGAGTTTCAGAGAAAACAGATTTCTAGGATATAGCTTCCAGATTCAAAGAACCAGTCAAGTGTCTGGCATAATAAATTCTCACAAGCCTTGACCCATCATCATAAAATTTAGGAGGACCAGAGATTAAGAGCAGATTCTAAAACCTTCTTGAGAATAAGCAGGTTACTCACAGAGGTTTGGAGGTTTGTGGGGAAGTCAGTGGACATCTCAAATCAAAACTGGGATGTGAGAAAAATGTCTGGGAAGAGGGCAGAGTAGAAGCTCCAGTAATCTGCCTTTCTACCTAACAGCTGCTGAGCTGGCAGCAACCCTCTGGAATAACCGTTCTGAAACTCAGGACTTAGCCAGGGGAAAGCTGGATGAAGAGACTGGTAAATTTTTGGAATTTTGGTCCATTTCAGCCTATTTCCTGGTGGTGGCTACCATTCCTCAGTCTCCAGCCCCATGTGTGCGGCAGTGGGAGCAACTGTTCATATTGCTGATGGGCCATAAGGACCCTGTCCTCCAAATATTGGGACTGTAGGTTCTGACTGCTGTTTGCTGTTTTTGATCAGTGAGAGGCTAGCACACAGGGTGGTGGTCATTGTTTCAACCCCCATCCACTGAAGTGGCTTCTATGAGGATTTTTTTTTAAGATTATTTATTTATTTGGGGCACCTGAGTGGCTCAGTGGGTTAAAGCTTCTGCTTTCAGCTCAGGTCATGATCTCAGGGTCCTGGGATCCAGCCCCACATCAGGCTCTCTGCTCAGCAGGGAGCCTGCTTCCCCTCTCTCTCTGCCTGCCTCTCTGCCTACTTGTGATCTCTCTCCTCTCTGTCAAATAAATAAATAAAATATTTTTTAAAGAAAGATTTGGGTGCCTGGGTGGCACCCAAATAAAATTTGGGCAATTTATTGGGACCCAGTAAAGTCTTTTTAAAAAGATTTTATTTCTTTATTTGAGAGAGAGAGGGATGGCATGAGTGGGGGGTAGGGGTCAGAAGGAAAGGGAGAAGCAGACTCCCCACTGAGCAGGGAGCCTGATGTAGGAGTCTATCCAGAACTCTGAGATCATGACTTGAGCTGAAGATAGACACTTAACTGACTGAGCCACGCAGGCACCCCAAGCATTCCATGGAGATTTAAAGAGACAGTACTCCCCTCCCCCACACTTCGGGAGCCAGACTTTTAAGGAAATCTTTGTCAGGTCACTGGCTGACTGTAGAGGTGAAGAAACAAAAACTTCACTGACCACACACAATAAATACAAACTTTCAAAAGTAGTTTGGGAAAACCACAAATGGACCCCAGCCATCAACAAGCAAGATACAACAACCCCTGAGGAATAAGAGAATTAGAATTATTACAACGTAATATTCAAAAATGCCCAGTTCTCAGAAAACTTACAAAACATACAAAGAAAGAGGAAAATATGACCCATTCACAGAAAAAAAGAATTTGACAGAAATTATCCATGAAGAAGTTTAGACATTAGAAATATTAGTCAACGATGTTAAATCAACTGTGTTAAATATGTTCAATGAGCTAAAGAAAACTGTGGACAAAGAACTGAAGAAAATCAGAAAAACAATGCATGAATGATATATGAGAATATGAATAAGGAGATAGAAGTTGTAAAAGAAGGAACCAAAACTTGGAAGCAAGCAGGGTTTCCCTCAGTGGGTACATAGATAAATAAACTATGGTACATCCAAACAATGGAATTTATTCAACACTAAAAAGAAATCAGCCATGAGAACACATGGAGGAATCTTAAATGAAGCTAAGCTGAAAAGGCTACTGTGTGATTCTAGCTATGTGACATTCTAGAAAAGGCAGAATTATAGAAACAGTAGAAAAATGAGTGGTTGTCAGGGGCTTGAGGAGAGATAAAGGTGGAGTGCAGGGGATTTTATAAGGCACTGAAACTATTCTGTTTGATACTATGATGGTGGATAAATGTCCTTATACCTATTTGTGAAATCACACAAGGTACAACACCAAAAGTAAATATTAGTGTAAATGTATGGACTTTGGGTGGTAATGATGTATTAATGTAGATTTATCACTTGTAACAAATGTACCACTTTATTGCAGGATGCTGATGGTATAGGAGTCTGGGTATGCTTGGCAGTATAAAGTATAAGGGAACTCTCTGTACTTCCCACTCAATTTTTCTGTGAACCCAAAACTGCTCTAAAAATAATCTATTAAGCAATAGAAACAAACATAAGTTCTGGAATTGAAAAACCCAATAACTAGAAAAAAGTTACTGGAGACAGTGAAAAGATCAGTGGTTGCCAGGGGTTGGGATGGAGGAAGGATGAATATGTCAAGCACAGAGGTAGTTTTAAGATAGTGAAACTATTTTGTATGATACTACAATGGTGGATACCTGTTATTATACTTTTGCTTTTGCCCAAACCCATAGAACGCATTCCACCAAGAGCAAAAGCCTAATGTGAACTATGGACTTTGGGTGATGACGATGCGTCAGTGTCGGTTCATTGATTATAATGATTGTACCACTGTGGTTTGAGATGTTGATGGCAAGGGAGGGTGTGAGGAGGAGCAATTAAAGGGATACATAGGAACTCTATACTTTCCACTCAATTTTGCTGATAGTTAAAATTTTTCTAAAAAAATAAAGTCAATTAAAAATTTAAAAACAAAAAAACAACCTCTCAGTGAAAGGCCCATGACCAGATGGTGTCACTGGTGAGTTCGACCAAACATTTAAAGAATTAACACTAATACTTCTCAGACTCTTCTAAAAAATTGAAGAGGAGGGAATACCTCCTAATTCATTCTATAAGGTCAGCATTACATTGCTACCGAAGTCTAAGAAAGACAACATAAGAGAAGAAAATGGTAGACCAATATACCTTATGAATATAGATGTAAAAATTCTCAACAAGATATTAGCAAATAAATTCCAACAGCTTTATTAAAAGGATTCTACACCACAAAAAAGTGGGATTTTCTTTTCTTGGAATGCAACAATGGTTCATTACACAAAAATCAATCAGTGTAATATACCACATTAAAGAATGAAAAAGAAAAGCTATATGTTCCCCTCAGTTGGTGCAGAAAAGCCTTTTGACAAAATCCAACACCTTTCCATAATTAAAAAAAAATAAAACAGTAAAATGGGAATAGAAGAAAATTTCCTCAATATGATTATAGCCATATACGAAAACTCACAGCTGGCATCCTATTCAATGGTGGAAGATTGAAATCTTCTCTCCTAGGATCAGCAACAAGGCAAGAATGCCCATTTTTGCTGCATTGATTGAACATAATACCGAAAGTTCTAGCTAGAGCAATTAGACAGGAAAAAGAAATAAGACATCCAAATTGGAAAGAAGAAAGTAAAATTTTCTCTGTTCACAGATGACATGATCTTTTTTTTTTTTTAAGATTTTATTTATTTTTTTGACAGAGTGAGAGGTCACAAGAAGGCAGAGAGGCAAGCAGAGAGAGCAAGGAGAAGCAAGCTCCCCGCTGAGCAGAAAGCCTGATGCGGGGCTTGATCTCAGGACCCTGAGATCATGACCTGAGCCGAAAGCAGAGGCTTAACCCACTGAGCCACCCAGGCACCCCTGGATGACATGATCTTATATATAAGTCCCTAAAAGTTACACACACACACACACACACACACACACACACACATGCCCCCTTGTTGGAGCTAATGTTAAGTTGTAGGACACAAAATCAAAACACAAATATATGTATTTGCAACACACAATTCTAAAACGAAATTAAGAAAATAATTCCATTTACAAAAGCATAAAATGCTTAGGAATAAACTTAACCAAGGTGACAAAAAAGTATATACTGAAAAACTGTAAAACATTGCTGAAATTAAAGAAGACTTAAATAAAGGACATCCTATGTTCATGGACTGGAAGACTTAATATTAAGACAGCAATACTACCCAAAGTGATCTACAGATTCAATGTCTTCCTTAACAAAATCCCGATAACTTTTTTATACAAATACAAAAATTCGTCCTAAAACTTCATATGGAATTGCAAGGGACTCTGAATAAGCCAAAACAACTTTGAAGAATAAGAACAGTTAGAGGAACAATACTTCCTGATTTCAAAACTTATTGCAAAGATAAAGTAAATAGTTAAGTAGTGTAATACTGGAATAAAGACAGACATGCAGACTAGTGGAATGGTATAGAAATAGACCAGAAATAAACTCTCACAGAAACAATCAATCAATTTTCAACAGGGGTCTAAAATATTTCAGAGGGGAAAGGACAATCTTCAGTAAATGGTGCTGAGAAAACTGGATATCTACATGTGAGAGAATGAAGTTGAACCTTTACCTTACAATATATTCAAAAATTAACTTAATATGCATCAAAGACCTAAACTTAAGACTAAAACTATAAAACTTTTAGAAGAAAACAGGGGGAGGTCTTCATGGATTGAATCTGGCAATGACACTTTTGATATAACACCTAGATAAATTGGTTTTCATCAAAATTTAAAACTTCTGTGCATCAAGAGAGTGAAAAATGGGAGTTTACAGAATGGGAGAAAATATTTCTGATAAGGGATTAATATGCAGAAGATACGAAGAACTACTGAGACTCAAGAACCAAAAATGAAACCAGTCAAGTCAAAATGGACAAAAT
>CM053619.1:7732410-7784910 GCA_028646535.1 Procyon lotor | reverse complement strand
GAGAAACAGTGGATCCATCTCAGCAAAGAGATGAAGTTAGAATTCTCAGAATGATGATGAAGGAAGTCTCTAGGGACAGCTGCCTTTAGGCCTAGAGGGAATCCTATCCTAGCTAAAATAAAAGAGGGAAGGAAGGTCTCCAATGAAAATATTGAAATAATAGACAAGTGAGTATGTTTGGCCAACTGACAGGCTGAGCTTGTCACAGAGTTGAGGATAAATTACTTATACATGCAGAGAAAACTGAGGCACTACCAAACCCAGGGAAATCATAGTACCTGTATGGTTCAGCTGTGAACAAAATCCATATCATCATAAATGTGTGAACAACTGTCAGTGAATAACTCAGAGACTTTGAATTATGTCTGCTATACAATTACTCATTTGTGTGAGTGGAGACAGCCATTAGACCACTGTCAATGAACAAAGACAACAGCAGTACTTACAAGAGAGGACGAATAAGGAAAAACAAAACTCTAGAGGGTTTTACGTTTGGGGGCAACTGATTAGCCAACAGCAAAGAGGGAGGTCTATTCTTGAACACCTGGGTTGGCTAAAGGGATCCAAAGGAATTTGTGTTTGGATGGATTCTCTGGTAACCCTGAAGGCATCCGAGTGGGCAAATGTGCCAGGCTGTATGAATACACGTTGGTCTTGCCCCATCCACCTTCGGGCCAGCCCCATTGTCTGTATCAGACTTGCTCACGGTCTCTACACGTCTAATGAGAGGCAATGCTCTGGGAGACGGGGGAAGGAGAGGTTGTGTGTACACAGAGGGAGATGTAAGAATTGAGTTCTTGCCTTAGAAAGCAGGAAGTTAATACATAATGTATAAAATTGAAAAGTCAAGAACTAGCAGTGCACACCTATTACATTCCGAGACTCTTTGAGAGTGAGCCCCATGAAGCTATCAGGTAGCAATGGCTGGGGACCACTGGACTGTATATCCCAGGCCCGGCACTTCCTAGCTGTGTGACCTTGGACAGAACTTCACCTCCTGGAAACCCAGTGTCCTCATCTGTAAAATAGGGATGTTATTGCTTCCTTCATAATGCCATTGTGAGCATTACATGCATGGCAAGTGCTTTGCCTGGCATTGTACTGAGCTATTCGTAAAAGGTTAATCTTCTGAGCTATTGCCCTTATTATTACTGCCACTCCTTACAATATGGAGTACTGTGCTGGCCAAGGCTTGGGCCTGGGTCAAAGGAAGAATAAGGCCAATTCCTGCCTAAGGGCCTAAGACAACTCCATAGCTCTCTCCATGACTGGGGAGAAAGTCCCATCCCCGTGAGCAGGATGGGTGTAGTATCTCAGCTCCTCCTTCTGACTCTTCACAATTTTGCCAAGAAAATCTGTCAATGTAGCTTGAAAAGAAAGGACAATAACAGCTTCGAGACAGGAGGAATTTCTCATCCAATCTTTTCTTCCCCCCAAACATGTTTATTTTATTTTTCAGTGCTACAAGATTAATTGTTCATGCACCACACCCAGTGCTCCATGCAATACGTGCCCTCCTCAATACCCACCACCAGGCTCGCCCAACCCCCCACCCCCGCCCCTCCAAAACCCTCAGTTTGTGGCTCAGAGTCCATAGTCTCTCATGGTTCATCTCCCCCTCTGATTTCCCCCCATTCCCCCTTCCCTTCCTTCTCACAATGCCCCCCATGTTTTTCTTTATGTTCAGCACGTAAGTGAGACCATAAGGTAATTGGCTCTCTCTGCTTGACTTATTTCATCTAATCTTTGAGTAAACACAACATGACCTGGGGGCTTTGAGCTAGGCTGTCATTGGTGGAGTGGAGTCAGGAGGGGATTCCAATGTGAAGAGATGGCATGTGTGCCCTGGAGGAGGTCACAGCCTGACACCTGGGGCACCCACAGGAAAACAGGCAATGACCATTTATGACCTCACTTTTATTCACATGAAGAAGGAAGAGGAGGCAGAGAGGTTGGGGTGGTGGGAAAAGTAAGAGGACAAGCGAGGGGAGCCAACAAAGAAGGAAATGAGAAGGTGGTTTTTCATTTCAGTTAATTGTAAGTGATTTCCTACCAGGTTTTTCTGAAATACTGCACATAGGTCAGAGACTGACCTCGGCCAGGTTCCCCAAACTACCTTTCAGAGATTCTCAGGGTGGTGAGCCCACTGTTCCCATGCAGGATCTAAGTTAGAACTAAATCAAGTCCTGGGAATCCTAGTCAAGTCACTTTCTCAGTTTTGGTTTATAAAAAGGGGATGACCATTTCTGCCCATTATAATTTTTGCCTCCAGTTACTCATTTTGAAAATTGATTTGCCACAGTTCAGCGGCAGAACCAGTGTGAAAGAACCAAAGTGCGTGTGGTGGGGAAACAGCAGCTCTGGGTCACCACTGAGTCACCTTGGGAAAGGGCACAAAACCTCTTCTTGTTTTATCTGCACAATGGAGAGTATAGGTTTTCCTCTGCAGAGAAAGTTCTCTCAAGGACGGGCACATGACATGCGAGGACTGGCCTGAGACACAGCTGCCAAGTAGTGGTTACTTGTCTAATATAAGTGGTATAAAATATAATGGATTAATCATAGTCACGATTATAGTCATTTTACAGTAAAATCAAAGAATCACTTATAGTAATAGAATATTATTATTAATAATGATAGTGTCAGCAAATTAGCCCTCCAGGCCTGGGAACTTCTGCAGTTCTCAACCTGTAGCTTAAACATCATAATTTTCTAAAACCACTTGCCCCCATAACTGTCTTATCCTCTTGCCTCTCCTCTGAGCTGTCTCACATGTGTCTTCCTGGATGAACTTGTGGTCTGAGCATGTCCCCTTGGTGATATTTCTTGTTTTGTAATTTACATTTGACGGTGTAGCCATACTTCCTCCTTACATGGTCTCATTCATCTCTGAATCTGTGCTTCCCATAATACCAGGACATAGTAGGTCCTTGATAAATGCTCATAAATGACCTTGCACATTGTTGTCCTCAGTAAAGACTTGTGGAATGAAAAGCAGTCTCCATTTTTGCACTGTATCACAGATAGCTGGGCTGGGACAATATTTAAGTTTTACTCTGCACCCTCTCTTGCTTGCATTTCCTCCATTCAAGTGGGAGTCAGGGCAGAGGTGTCCTGGAGTGGAGAGAGGGGAAAGCAAAAATCCTAGCTTTTGCTTTTAAAACTTAGGGGAGAGGATTCTTGGCAGAGACAAAGTAACTGGGCCAGAAATCAGCACAATAAATAATTGTGTGTCTCTGTGTGTGTGTGTGTGTGTGTAAATAATTTCACATATATATGTATATGTATATATATATAACAAAAACAAAAACCACCAGCCCAAAGATTTATGTGTGAAAAAGAATAAAATTACAGAAAGTTCTAGGGGAAAAAATGATCTGATATTTCTTTGTAACCTTGGAGTATGAAAGGCCTTTCTAACTATGACCCCATATCCAAAATCAGTAAAAGACTGATAAAATAGACTTCACAAAACAAGCAAACAAAAAAACCCCAAACATGGTAAAAAATGCCTTTAGAAAAGTCTAAAGGCAAATGGAAAGTGGGAACAAAACATTGCAGTTCATATCTATAAACAGAAGGGGAAAGGTCAGTTACCCAATAGAAAATTGAGCAAACACAGTGAGCAGACAGTTCACAGACAGGGAAAAACATCATAAAGATGTCTGGTTCATTCCAAAGACATAAGTGAATTCAAACTATGCTGATATTATCTTCCCTTTAATAGACTTAAAAACCCAGAAGCTTAATAATACCTTCTAACGGCAAAGTCATGAGAAAACTGGCATTCTTATTCACTATGGAAGGGGGAATAGGGATAACCCTCGTGGAGGACAGTTTGGCAACATTTGTCAAAATTACTGATGCATTTACCAGTGATACAGTGATTAAACTCTGGGATTTATCCCAGAGTGTGAAATAATAAATTCATTGCCGCACTGTTTGTAATAGCAGAAGATTGGTAAAAATCCAGATGCCCATCAATAGAGGACTAAATGAGTAAATTATAGTATGATCATATACAGGACTATTGTCCATCTCTAAAAAAAGAATTAAGAAGCTCTTTATATGTTGCTATGGAAAGAACTCCAAGATATCTTATGTGGAAAAACAAAAATAAAAATACACAATGTATATAACAGCATAATTCATAGGGCCCTTCCTTCCTTCCTTCCATCCTTCCTTTTTGCAAAAAGGGGGAAAGTTCAAATCTATACGTGTTGGCATAGACACAAAGAAACATTATAAAGAAATGTAAGAAACAAAAAAATCATGTTTTAAATAAAAATCTTGGGAATAAATTTAACAAAAAAGTGCCAAACTTGTACATTGAAAACTACAAAATATTGTTGACAGAAATCTTAAAAGACCTAAATAAACGGAGAGACATCCCATGTTCATGGATTGAAAGACTTAATATTGTTAGGATGGCAATATTCCCCAAATTATTCTACAGAGTCAATGCAATCCTCATAAAAAAAATCCCAGCTGGCTTTTCTGCAGAATTTGACAAGCTCATCCTAAAATCATATAGAAATGCAAGAGACTCAAAAGAGCCAAAACAATCTCAAAAAAAGAACAATTGGAAAGACTTCTTTCAATTTCAAAACTTACTACAAGGCAATAGTAAAGAAGACAGTGTGGTACTGGCGTAGAGATAACCATAGACCAATGGAATAGAATGGAGAGTCCATAAATAAAGTCTAACAGTCAATTGATGTTCAATAAGGGTACCAAGACAACTCAATGGGAGAAAGAATAGTCTTTTTAACAAATAGTGCTTAAACAATAGGATAGACATGTGTAAACAAAAAAATTTGGAATCCTACCTCACATCATACACAAAAATTAACTCACAGTGATCATAGATCTAAATGTAAGAGCTGAAATGATAAATTTAGAAGAAAACAAATGAATTTTCATGATTTGGGGTTGGGCAATGACACCAAATGCATAAATGGCTACAGAGAAGATTGAGAGATTGGACTTCATCAAAATTAAACATGTTTGTTTCACAGAATACTATTAAGAAAATAAAAAGACAATTCACGGAGTGGGAGGAAATATTTGCACACCATATATATGTTAAGGGATCCAGAATATATAAAGAATGCCTATAACCGAATAGTGAAAAACAACCCATTTTAAAAATAGGTTAAGGAGTTAGACATTTTTCCAAAAAGATATGGGAATGGCTACTCAGCACATGAAAAGATGTTCAACATCACTTGTCATTAGGGAAATGCAAATCAAAACCACACTGACATACGTACTAAAACGGCCATAATGAACAAAGGGATAATGACAAGTGTTCCTGAGGATGTGGAGAAACTGAAACCCTCACACATGAAGCAAGATTATCAATGGTACAGCTACTGTGGAAAACAGTTTGGTAGTTCCTCAAAGTGTTAAGCAGAGAATTAGCATGAGGCCCGGCAATTCTGCTCCAAGAGAAATGAAAACATGTCCATGCAAATACTTGAACACGAATGTTCATGGCAGCATTATTCATAATAGCCAAAAAGCAGAAACAACCTAAATGTCCATCAACTGATAAATGGATAAATAAATTGTGGTATATCCATTAAATGGAATATTATTGGGCCATAAAAAGGAAGAAAGTGCTGATACATACTACAATATGAATGAAGCTTAAAAACATGGTGCTAAGAGGAAGAAGGCAGTTTGCAAAACACCACATTGGATTTTTTTTTTTTAAACTTTATCTGTTTGACAGAGAGAGACACAGCAAGAGAGGGAACCCAAGCAGGGGGAGTGGGAGAGGGAGAAGCAGGCTGCCCGCTGAGCAGAGAGTCCAATGCGGGGCTTGATCTCAGGACCCCAGGACCATGACCTGAGCCGAGGGCAGACGCCCAATGAATGAGCCACCCAGGCACCCCAATTGGATAAAACCACATTCGATTTTTATAAAATTGTCCAAAACAGGCACCTAGGAGCATCTGGGTGATCCACTTTGTTGAGTGGCCAACTCTTGATTTTGGCTCAGGTTGTGATCTCAGGGTCCTGGGATGGAGCTGTGCATCTATCTGACTCCGTGCTTAGTGGGGACTCTGCTTGAGACTCTCTCTCTCCCTCTTCCTCTGTCCCACACCCCCCAAATAAATAAATCTTTAAAAAAAAAAAACAACAGGCAAATCTGTAGAGACAGAAAGCAGATTAGTGATAACCTGAGGCCTGGGGTGGGGAGGAATGGAGAGTATGGGGTGATGAAAATGTTCTAAAATTAGATTATAGTGCTGATTGCATCAGTCTGCAAACACACTCAGTAACATTGGTGTGTACACTTCAACAGAGTAAACTTTGTGATGCATAAAGGATATGTCAGTAAGGCTATTTCTTCCAGGGGAGGCAAGAACTGGGTAGCTGAAGGATGGAGAGGGAAGGAAGATTTCTCATTGTATACCTTTTTATACGTTCTGTGCTTCCAATGTGTGACCACTACCTACTCAAAACACAAATTGAAAATACAAAAGGATCAAACAAAATGAAAGAGAACTCTGACCCTTCCCTCATTTGGAGAGAGGAGAGAGGATGCTGCACTCGCACTTATACTGTGAAGTTATGAGTGGGGGGGCCTTGGGTTAGATTGGACAGGGCAGCCCTAGAGAGCTCCCGAGACATACTTGTGGTCTGGAGGTCACCAAGCTGTGGGCCCTGACAGGGAAAGAAGACCCAATTGGCCAGATGGTGCCATGCCTGCTCTCCACTCCTCCACCATCACCTTGACCTACAGAAAATCCCAGAACCACCATACAGCCCCAAAGAGAGTCAGGAAAACCCCAAGACTGACACCAGTCAGGCAAAATAGAAACTTGAGAAACTTCTGTTGACATCGAGGGAAAAAGGGAAGAACTCCTCTTGCATGCCTGGTTTGGGGGACCAGGCTCATACCCCCAGCCTCCTGCACCCTGAGGCCCGAGAGCAGCCGGGGAGATGACGGTTGGAGCCTTCTGCCTGGGAAGGCCTTCAGCCTTCCTCGTGTGCTTCGCTTAAGAGTTTCCATACCAAGAAAGATGTCTGTGGTCAAATTAGTTTGGAAAATGCCAGATTAAAGAAAGTCAAAGCTTTTTTAACTGCAGCCCTTCTCCAAGCCTTTGCTTGGGACTCCTCGAGAGGGGTTCTGGCAGGTTCAAAGCCCTTTTGAGGTTTTGTAGGACATCTAGTGGGGCAGAGGCTCTTCTTCATGATATAGCTGAGGAAACAGGGCCAGGGGAGGTGAAGGACCCATCCAAGGTCACACAGTGAGTCTGTGAACACCGGGAGCCAGTACCCCGGACTCCAGGCCAGGGCGGATTCTGGGGCACAGGGCAGCCATGCTCATTGCCACATCATGGTTCTGACCAATTCCCGGCCCATGGTCCTGGGGGCCCCGGGCAGTTTCAGCCTGAGTCAAAGTGGCCTCTGGCCCTTGTCTGGTCTGAGGGTCTCAGAAATTTTATACATTGGAGCCCTTAGCTGGGGACATGTCTGGGGATATGGTCAGTGGGTTTAAAAAAGGAATCAGAGAAAAGATATGCTCCCTGCCTGATGTGAGCGGGACAGAACCGGCCAGTGGTGTATGAACCCAGGCCGGGACACCCAGGGCCCTGACAGCCCCCTTGGAGTCTGTCTCCCTGGGGACCCTTGGGGTCCTTCCTGCACAGCACAAACTTGGATCCTTCTACTCCAGCAACCTATGCTTCCTGGTTTGTGCCTTCGAACGGACCTTTAAAACCCTGATAAAAGTTCTACAGGGTAAGCTATCCAGGTTTTTTGTTTTTTGTTTTTAAAGATTTTATTTATTTGACAGAGAGAAACACAGCGAGAAAGGGAACACAAGCAGAGGGAATGGTAGCGGGAGAAGCAGTCTTCCTGCCGAGCAGGAAGCCCGACGCGGGGCTCGATCCCAGGAACCCGGGATCATGACCTGAGCCAAAGGCAGACGCTTAATGACTGAGCCACCCAGGCGCCCCTATCCAGGTTTTTCAATAAATAAATAGCAGGGGGTAAAAAAGAGACCAGAGGGGAACTGGCCTAGATTAGAACATGTAATCAAAGCTGTAACGTGGGCTGTAGTCAGATCTTGACTTGAACAAATCAACTGGAAAAGACATGGATGAGACAGTTGGAAAATCTTAACACTGACCAGCTATTTGGTAATACTAGGGTATCATTCTATTTCTTTTTCTTTTTTAAGATTTTATTTATTTATTTGACAGAGAGAGGAGGAGAAGGATCACAAGTAGGCAGAGCGACAGGCAGAGGGGGGAGGGAGAAGCAGGCTCTCCGCTGAGCAGGGAGCCCGACACGGGACTTGATCCAAGAACCCTGGGACCATGACCTGAGCCGAAGGCAGACGCTTAACCAACTGAGCCACCCAGGTACCCCTGGGGGTGGGGGTGTTTCTTTTTTGAATCGGTCAGGGCTTGATGGTTAATTTTTCGGTTTTATTTCTTTAAAGAGGCTTTTAAAGTTCAATGCTGAGGTATCCACAAATCAAACAATACAATGTTTGTTATGAGCTTTAAAATGATCCAGGGGGGCTGGAGGGGGAACACGCCAGGCATGGAGGACGTAAGGGGGGCCATATGTCTATAATTGTCAGAGCTGGAGGATGTATGCAGAAGGTGCATTAAGCTCTCCTCTGCGCTTTGGCTTCAAAATAAAATACTTTTTAAATCTCCTGGCCAACCTGGCTGAGGTGCCGTGGCCAGCCCGGGGTTGGGGGCGTCCGAGATGGAATTCCTGCCTTTGTGCTGACCTTCCAAGCTCCCGGCTCCTCTCCTGGATTGTAAGGTGCAGACTCCCCAAAGCCCCCAGACTTGGGGCTCTCCACGTGCAGAGGCATGGGGCGACCCCCAGACTGCCCAAGCTTGCCCATCTGCTGTGTGTGCCCCCAAACCCCACTGAATCCATGCGGGGTACCCCTGGCCAAGCCCTCCTCACTCCCACTCACCCCCCACCTGGCTGCCTCCCCGGCTACTCACGTCGCTCTTCCTGGCTTGCCCAGCTCCAGCCACCTCGCCTCCTCCGGCCCAAGCCGCTCATTACTCAGGACGTTTATTATTAGCCTGAGATTTGATTAGTGCCTGAGCTGCACTTCCTGGGTTTTCCCCCTAACCTGTAGGATGTAAATCAGCGGCACCCCCTCCCACCCTGCACCTGCGTGTTAGGAGCTGAGGTGGGGGGCCTGGGGCTGCTCGGAGTCCCCGCCAATGCTGTCCATGGAGCCCACCTCTGCACCCTGCCCACCTGCACCCACAGAGCAGGGGTAGGACAGGACTGGCCCAGCCTTGGGGTGAAGTATTGAGCCGCCACTTGGACCTGGTTTCCGACCCCATGGCACACGTTCCCGGCTGCAGCCAGGGTGACCCCGCTCTCTAGCCTCCAAACGTTGCGCAGCCCCTTCCCTCTTCCTTGACCCCGTTTCCCACTTCCTTGCTCAGTCATCTCTTCTTGTTCTGCCTTTAGGCTCAACTGAGGGGCCAACTCCTCCAGGAAGCCATCCCTGACTGTCCCAGGCCAGGTTAAAAGCCCATTCTCTGTGCTTCCTAAGCCCTATCAAAACACTCCAGAGGCTGACAGCCTGGGCTTGAATCTCAGCTTGGCCACTTACCAGCAGGAAACCTTTGGGGCAATTCACTTAACTTCTCTGGGCCTCCATTTTCTCTTCTTGTAAGTGGCTATAATCCCAACCAGGTCACAGGTTGTTAGGAGAATGAAAGGAGTTACCACAGTTAAAGTCTTGGAGCAAGTTCTTGGCACCTAGTAAGTTCTCAGTAAACGATATGGGAACTTGGCACCCCAACCCCATCACGCTCTTGTAACTTGTTTTCCACGCCTTCCCCACTCCCCTGAAACCTCTCTGGGATTAAGACTGGATTGAGACAGATTTAGAAGCCCACGGCATTTAGAAAGGAAACTTGGAGGGATGGGAGGGAATCGTAGGTGGAGGGGAAGTGGACGGCATCCAGGGCGCAGTCAGGACAGGAGTGAGGGGACGAGGGAGGAAAACAAAAGGCTGACTTGGATGACAGTGAACTCAGCAGGAGAGGAAACGGGGTTGGTAAACCTAAAAACTGCTCAATCTCAGCAATCAGAGAAATACAACTTCGCAAATGAAAAACGAATTTTCCTCCACCGGGGCGACAAAATCTTCAAGTTCAATAATACGGAGGGCTGGAGGTGACCTAGGGAAAAGCGATCTCACACACTGCTGGAGGGAGGGAGTTGGTACCTGGACATTCTTCTCCACGTGCCGCAGGTGCGCAAGGGTGTTCGCAGAGGCACAGTTAATAATAGGGAGCATCTGGAAACAACGTACATGTCCATCCAATGGAGGATGCCTGGATGAAGTACACACGCTATAGCTAGGAATATTATGCAAAGGTCACAAAGAAGGAGCTAGATAATTGTCAAGACAAATCAGGACACCTACCGTAAGATACCTTGTAGTAAAAATCACAAATGGCATTCTCCGTGTCCCTATACGTATGAATGTGACACCGATGAAGTCTGATGGGACATGCCTGGTGACGATGGTCGCCTCTGCGTAGGACAAGAGGGGACCAGGTTTGGGGGTGATGATCAAAGAAGACTTTAGCCCTATTTGCAATGTTTTAATTTTTACACAGAGAAGATACTTATGTATTACTTGTACCAGTGAAAAGTAACAAAACCACATGCAGGCTGGTGGAGTGTGGATTTGTGAGCCAGAGGTGATCAAAGATTGTATCCCCAGGAACTTCCTGCCTGTCGAATCAGGGCAAGCCCAGAGTCACTGTCGGATGCTCTCAGTACATCTCCTTGCCTTCCTACCCGGGGCTGGGGCTCTTGCCACCTCATGAGCAGCTAGCTCCCAAGGGGTTAGTTCTGACCGTTAGAAAGCTCTCTGTCAACTGAGCAGACTGTGCCTTCCAGAAACAGACCCGCTGGGCTGACTGCTACTCTCTACACACGTTCGCTTGCTCAATGAGATCCCACCTTGGAGTTGTAAAGCCGGCATAGATTAGGCGTGAAATAAATGTCAAACAAGATCCAATCTGACTTTTGGGGTGGCCAAGGATGGGATGGTAGGGTTTCCTAACGTCTCATTGCCGATCACAGCTTGTTAATGCTTTTGTTCAACACCCTTTACAGGTAATGGATTTTATTTGCTTTCTATTTTCTCTAATTAGAAGTGTAATTTACATGCAGTGAAATGCATGCATTTTAAGTGCGCAGGTCAACGAACAGTTTACGTACATGTATACCAAGATCAAGACTTAGAACATTTGGAGCCCCCCAAAAGGCTCCCTCCCTGCTCCTTCCAGGCAGCAACCCCCCACCCCAGAATCGCCACCATCCTGACATTTAGCCCCCAAAGATTCATTTTTTTACCTGTTCCTGACTATAAACAGGAATGTACAGATGGGATTATCCATTTTTTTCTCCTGGCTTCTTTTGACTGATAATAGACTTTATTAAACCAGACACAGCAAAGCTGTGGGACATTTTTGGGGGAAGTTGTTTAACCTCCATGGGTCAAATGGATGAACGTGAAGCTCAAACGGATAGCACAGACCAAAGCACATGTGACCCATCCCCACCAGCGCCGCGCGATTGCAAGGAATTTTATTATTACCGTTAACTGAGCTCGAATTTCATGCCCCATGCAAATAGAATCCCTTCCTGCCTGGGTTCCCTCAGAACAGGTGCTGGAGGTTTCTGAACCTCATTCTGAAACCAGCCCTCTCTCAGAGCTCTCTCCCCGGGGGGACATGGGATTCTAATTTTAAGCCCCACACTTACAGGGGACAGAAGTGTCTGGAACCTAGACTAAAGATAGTTGTCTACCTCCAGGTTTTGGAGCTGATGCATTCAAATACACGTACTTCAACAGTTAAAACGAGCACATGGTAAAGAAAAATTCAAACAGTGTGAAAGGGAATATAGCAAAAAAGAAAATTTCCCTCCCATCTAGATACTCTCGACGGCCCCTTTCCCTGCTCAAAGGCGGCCACTGTGACCAGATCTGGGTCACACAGGCTTCCAAGCAAAACTCGGCATTTACATGCCTGCACGTGTCAAGGGATGGTAAGACTTTTGCCTCCGTCTGCTCCCCACCCCACGCACATTTATGCAGATTTAACGCACTATAAACATACGACCTCTCTTCGCTCAATATATCCTATCAATCAAGCCCTTTTAAAGGAGTTCTTTAAATGCTCATCAGAAATAATAACAATAGTGAGCCTTTCTGTAGCACTTACCATGTCCCAGGCCCTATTCTAAATCCTTTACAGATGTTCATTTCATATATATTTTATCTCTGGGCTTCATCGAAAGGCCTGAATTCCCTAAGTGGATTACTTGGTCAGAGGAAATAACTGTCACATTGATCAAAATTTTCCAGTGAGACTGTTCCACCCTACACAAGAACAGTGGTGCTATTTTGGCCCCGAGAACCGCTACCAAGCTGGGTGTCGTGTTCTCTCTGACGCTGTGAGTATCTGTCTCACCCACGCCCTGGAGTCTGCCAACCCCCCCACGCCCTTCCCCCGGTCCCTTTGAGGCCATGCTGTTGAACCTTCTCTGAGAGAGTCCTAGAGGTAAGACAAAAGCAAGAGTATCCAAAAAAGGTCATTTCTTAGAAATGCAGTGAAAGCTCTGATTTTCATGATTGCAATTTACATATGCGACTCATGTGAATTTCCTATGTTGCTAATGTACCCGGTCCCGCGATTTGTGCTAATTTTTCAGATATGCTAAATACTTTTAGCAGAACCTGCTTCAAAGAAGCAAACGGCAGTTTCTACAGCAAGAGCCGCAAACTTTTGCGGGAAGACCTGGTTTCTCTTTCCATTTAAAAAAAATTTTCCCTCAAAAATTATTATGAAAAATTCAAAATTCAGAGAACGGTTAAAAGTAGCAGAGAACGAATACCCACGGACCGTCCAGTGAGGTTTTTAACAAGTGTTCACATGAGAATCTGTCTACTATCCACTTTCCTGCTGAGATGCCTAAAAGCCGTTTGCAGACAGCGTGACTCACTCATCAGCCCTCCAGCGGACATCTAAGACATGGAATTCTCGTCCATAGATTTAGCATTTCCACACCTAAGGAACTCAATAATAATTTGAAACACCATCTAGTATCTAGTCCATACTTAGATTTCCCCAGCTGTCTTCTGGAGCTTTTCTTGGCTACTTCTTTTGAATCAAAATCTGGGGAAGGGGGGGCGCCTGGGTAGCTCAGTCAGCTAAGCGTCTACCCTCAGGTCATGATCCTGGGGTCCTGGGATGGAACCCCTGCTTAGCGGGGAGCCTGCTTCTCCCTGTCCCTTCGCTGCTTCCCCTGCTTGTGCTCTCTCACTCTCTCTGTCAAATAAATAAATATCTTAAAAAAAAAAAAAAGAGAGAGAGAGAGGGAGAGAGAGAACTGAGCCGAGCGTCACACATGGCATGTGGTTGCTGTGTCTCTGTAGATATATATATATATTTTTTTGGTCAAGAATTGTCCTCTCCCTTTTGCTCTTTTCTCTCTCTTTCTCTCTCTCTCTCTTAATTGAAGTAGCCAACATCTGGTACATCATTGGTTTTTGATGTAGTGCTCAACAATTCATTAGTTGCATGTAACACCCATTGCTCATCAGATCATGTGCTCTCCTTAATGCCCATCACCCAGTGACCCCATCCCCCAACCCCCTCCCCTCCAGCAACCCTGGAGAAACCCAACAGAAACCTGACAGAAACCCCTCTGTTTTCTAGAGTCAAGAGCGTCTCATGGCTTGTCTCCTTTTCTGATTTCTTCCCATTCTGTTTTCCCTCCTGCCACTATGATCCTCTGGTGCTATTGCTTATATTCCCCATACGAGTGACACCATATGATAATTGTCTTCCTCTGACTGACTTATTTCACTTAGCATAATCCCCTAGAGGTCCATCCACATCAATGCAAATGGTAGGTATTCATTTTCTCTTTTATCTTCTTTTTCTTTCTTTGGTTTGTTGGAAATGGACTCAGCTTCTGTCTTTTTTTTTTTTAAGATTTTATTTATTTGGGGTGCCTGGGTGGCTCAGTGGCTTAAAGCCTCTGCCTTCGGCTAGGGTCATGATCTCAGGGTCCTGGGATGGAGCCCCGCATTGGGCTCTCTGCTCAGCAGGGAGCCTGCTTCCCCCCCTCTCTCTGCCTGCCTCTCTGCCTACTTGTGATCTCTCTCTTGACCCTGAGATCATGACCCGAGCCGAAGGCAGAGGCTTAACCCACTGAGCCACCCAGGCACCCCGACTCAACCTCTCTCTTATAGAATGTCCCCTGTCGGCATCTCTAATGGTTTCCTCCCTTGTGCTTCAATATGTTCTTCTATCCTCCGTGAGTCCCTGAGAGCAGAAGGGGAGGTCTGCGTGCTCATTTGGCTTTGGATTCCCCATCTTGGGGGAGAAGATGTTCCAGGTGATGGGGTGTACTTTGTATTGACTCCCCTCAAGTGGTACCTGGCGTCACCTGTCCTCCACATGGTGATGCCCAGCTGGGTCGCCTGTTCAGGGGTGACACCAGATGGCTCCATGTAAAGGTGCCCTGCCCCCTCACAAGCAACTCCTGTGGGTACTTCTTGGAGTCTTGCATGCCCTGTTCCCTGACCACCATTCGCTGATGGTCCTTGTCTGAAACAACTGTGACACTAGGAAAATGGTGACTTTCGAAACCTATAATTTCTTCTAATTTCTTAGCCAGTGTTTTCTCTGACGGATTCTCTTTTTATTTCCTTGTCAAAAAAAAAGAAAAAAAAAGGTGCAGACTATAACCATGCACAAGATAACAAAACCCATATGTGCACCACCTAGAGTTACGTGTTCACCAGTTGGCATATTCACTATCAAATTTTTCTTTTAAGAGAAAAAGCATTACAGCTCTGAAATCCCCCTGCCCTCTTGCCCTATTTCTCCCCTCACTAGATGGATGGGAACCACTGTCGTAAGTATAGCTCCATTTTCCAGGCTTATCTTTATACCTTTGGAGGGATGCATTCATCTATGAACAATGCAGCGTATACCACTATTCTGCGTGAGTGATTTAAAACCATTTCATATACTTGGTATTCTGTATCTATCATGATGCATTTTCCTACTTTCACCCAACATGGTTGAGATCGACTCCTATTAATTCGTACATAGCTAGTTCATCCCTTTAAAGGGCTCTCTGGTATTGCACATTCCACTTCTGTCCCTCCTGTGTTGAGGAACAGTTACTGGCCCCCGGGAGAAGGGGCTGCTACCTATGTGAAGGCTTGCAGTCACTCACTGGGAAGGAGGGAATGTGGCCATGAGAGGCGGGAGGGGGGGGTGATGCATTGCTCTGAGCATCCGAGCGGCTGTCCAACACTCAACCTCCTAGAGACGTCTTATGCCCGTGAAGCCCACCCTCAGCCAGGGAGGTGCTGTATTAGTGAATAATCAGGTGGATATCATGGAGAGAATGTAATTATTATCAATTCATAATGTACCTATATTTGTATTAATAATCCTTGTCACGGATTGCTGGCCTGTGCGAGGCACTTTACAGATGTTATTTAATCCTCTCAGAAATATATTTTTTATTATTATTCCTATTTTACTGAAGAGGAGCCCGAGGGTCAGAGAGGTAAGTGATTCATCTTAGGTCATAGAGCTGGTAAGTGATCTGCTTGAAGTGCCCAAACCCTTCCCTCCCCATCCCCGTTGCACCGGCCCAGATAGCTCCCAGAGAGAACAAAAGCTGACTTGTTACTGAAAGAAAAAAGGCTCTGGCTGTCCCGCCCCTCCCCTTGGCTACAAGCAGAGAAATTTTTTGTTAACCAAAAAGTGCAGCCTTGCAAATAGCTCCCAGCTCACCGACACAGGTACTGGATCAGGGGACAGAGAAGGCAGCTTCAAGTACTTCTTTCTCTCTGAAGCTTAGGAAGGAGAGGTGAGTCAGGATCTCTTAATCTTTAATCATTTTTGGATCAGTTGGAGTCAGGGTGGGTGGGGAATGGAGCTGTGTGACTCAACAGTGGGGGACCTTTTATACCTTGGGTTTGGGAGCAAAAAGAGTCTCTCTGTTTCTCTCTCTAAGACCTCTGTTGTACATGTGATGCAGGGCAGAGGTATTTACAGGCTTCTCCAGGGTCGTCCGGACTCTAGAACTAGAGAAGAATCTTACAGACATCAGCTCTAGCCCGCCCATTTTATAGATGGGAAAGCTGAGGCATTGAAATCTCTAGGCTCTGGGCTGCTTGAGGACGCCGAGATATGCGACTTGTCCTCAGAGCCCAGCAAAGTATTCAGCATACACCATTCCTTTCATGAATATTTGTTGCATGAATATATGAATGAACGAGAAGGTTGGAAATTCAAAACAAGATCTGGGCTCCTTTGGGTTCTGCTGGGCGGTGACCAATTTAAGGAAGGAAAATCAGTGAACCAGGTCCTTCGTGAGAAGACGAAGCCAGGCCTCACGGGGAGGCCGTGGTGACTCAGCTAGCACTCACGTTCACAGCCCACTGATTCACAGACCTGGGGCTGAGGCTCCAAGTACAAGGCTAGGAGCAGAGTCTGCACAAGGCCCCGCGCTACCTCCCTCTACTGCCTCCCTGCTCTCCGTTCCCACCTCTCTCTCCCCGCTCCCTCTAAGAGCCCTGCCAGACCTATTCCCACCTCAGGTGCCTTTGCCCCTTCTTTTCTCCCTTCTGGAGTGCTCTGCCAGGCTCTTCGTAGGACTGAGTCTCACTCAGCCCCTCAGAGAGGCTCTCCCAAACACCCCAGCCAGAATTCTCAACCCTTGGATCTGACTGACTTCCTTCTGAGAGCCGACATCTGCTTAGAATGAGTTAGCTTGTTTGGGGGCTTGCTGGCAGCTCGTCTGCTCCCCGCTAGGACATAAGTGCTAGGAAGCCAGAGCTGACATGAGTGGGTCCCCGGAGCTGTGCCTGGCACGTGAAAGGCACCCAACAGGCAGTTGCTACATGAATGAGAAAGAGAAGGGGGCCAGCTGATGACTTCTGGGTGGAGGCCTCTGGCATCCCTTATCTGTAAACAGTAGGAGACAAACTGGAAAGGGGGCTTGGGCCCCAGAGTGAAGGTGATGGTGTGTGTGGCGGGGGGTAGGGGTTGTAGGGGGATTAGGACAATAGTAGGTGACCCCAGGTAGTTGAACTACTACTACTAAGTGCCAGGCACAAGCTTTATTTTAAATTGCTTCATCCTTGGAATAAGATGGATGCCACCAAGCTCCCCATTTTCCAGAGAAGGGAGTTGAGGCTGAAAGAGACCGAGCATTTTGCCCATAGACAAGGATGTGGTAGAGCCGAGATTTTCTCCTACCAGTATCTGGCCCCAAGGCCTAGATCTTCCCACCGGGTGTTGGAAGGACTGGGGTCTTACACATTGTCCTCAAGCTCCAGATAGGAGCCTGAGCTCCTCCCTGACCCTGATGTTCTTCTGACCTGGGACCCCTGACCCTCTCAGGGAGGACAGGCGGGAGCAGAAGCAGAGTGGTTCACTCACTCAGTCTTCAAGCATTAATTGAGCACCTACTGTGTGTAGGGGTACTCTGAACATGGAGGTGTGTACATCAGAGCTCCCGCGGTCATGGAGCTCAGGCGATGGAGGCAGAGAGATGCCAACATAAGGAGATGACAGGAAGTCAGACGCTGGTCTGTGCTAGGGTCAAGTGGGGTGGCAGGCTGTGGAGCGCTCGGGGGGGTGTGTGGGTTGGCGAGGACGGGGCTACCCAGAACAGTGCGGATTGCAAAGGTCTAGGTGAAGGGCAGTTCAGACAATGGGTATAGCTACGAGTGAGTGAACTTGGTATATGAGTGTAATAGAGAAAAAAGCCTGTGGGGGTAGATGTGAGAAGGAAGAGAGAGATGTTTACCAAATGAAGGAAAGGTTGAAATAATGTATTGAGCTCCCACAGCACCTGGCACGGAGAAGGTCCTCCAGAAATATCTGATGTCAACTGAATTGAATTCAATCAGATCAATGCTTGGAAAAACACAAAAAACCACAGTTTCTGGTACAGCTTGCCTCCCAGGAAAATTCCCTCCAGAAAGAATGAGGGAGAGTGTTAATCTCCCAGTGGCTAGCAAACCAAAACAATATACACCAATGGTAGAAGGCAGATTAGCAAGCATCAGGTTGCAGAAGCAGAATTTAAAAGTTTTGGGTAAAGGAGGAAAAAAAAAAAACTTAAGACCTTTAGTCTTGCAGGATTTGAGTTTAATCTCCTGCTACTATTGAAGGCTAATGGATTTATTTCTCCTTTCCTGAGAAGTTGACTGTGCTACAGGGGGCTACACCAGCTCTAGGACCCCTAAACCACACGGCTGGGCTAGCCTGGTTGGTGCAGCTCTGAATCTAAAGTGGCTAAGGACACAGGGAGCCCAGGGTAAAAATGGCAAGACCTTGCTTCCAGCTGCCTGCCTTGAACTGTCGCCCTGACATTTCAACTTGGACGTCTGTCATAATAGTAGCTAATAATGTTTTGAGGCGGGTACAAGTAGGACCCCACTTTGGAGATGAGGATAATGAAGCTCAAAGACAGCAAATCACCCACTACACATAACATATGTACTCCCTGTGGCACACCTGCCCATTTCAGTAAATGATACCACTGCGTACTGAATGACTCAGACCAGAGATCTGAGGATGACCCTGGATCCTTTCCTCCCCTCACCCATGTGTTATCCATCACCAAGTGGGCTATTCCAACTCCGCAACACAGAACACCCTCAACATGGTCATTACACTCCCATCCCCACCGCCACCACACTCATACCCACATCGCCTTCCTGCTGAGCCACTTCTAACACCCATTCACCTCCAGCAATTGCAAATGAACTTTTCAAAACAGAAATCAGGGGCTCCTGACTGGGTCATTCAGTAGAGCAGACAGTTCTCCATCTCAGGGTTGTGAGTTCAAGCGCCAACCCGGGCGTAGAGCTTACTAAACAAACAAAAATCAAAACATAAACAAGATAGCATATCAGTCCCTCATTGAAAACTCTAATTATTTTCTTCTGTTTACTCCTAAGATTTTTCTTCTTGTCTTAGATTCCTGGTAATGTTATTGTGCTGTACTTAAGTGTGATTTTCTTTGTATTTATCCTCCCAAGCGTTCATAGTCCTTTTCAAATCCGTGGCTCAGTGTCTTTTCATTCATCTAAAAATATTCTTAGTAATTATCTCTTAAACTACCACCACTGTCCAGTACTTTCTCTCTACTCTTTTTATTATTTACTTATTTATTATTGATTAATTGATTTAGAGCACAAGCAGGGTGGAGGGGTGGAGGGAGAGGGAGAGAGAGAATCCCAAGCAGACTCCGTGCTGAGTGTGGAGCCCAACACAGGGCTCAATCTCATGACCCTGAGATCATCACCTGAGCAGAAATCAAGAGTTGGACCCTTAACCAACTGAGCCACCTGGACACCTCTCCTCCTCTCCTTCTGGAAGTCCAATTACATGTATGGTAGGTCTTTTGTACCATGTCCCATATTTCTCTTAGTCTCTTTGTCTCTTCAATCTGGATATTTTCTTGTGACCTCTCTTCCAGTTCCTTACATTTCTCTTCAGCTGTATCTAATCAACTATTAGACTTATCTTCTGAGTTCTTAATTTCAATGACTGATTTTTTTCAGGTCTACAATTTCCTTTGGATTCCCTCTGTCCCTATCTCCCTCCCTTCCTCCCTCCCTCCCTCCTCTCTTTCCTTCCTTCCTTCCTTCCTTCCTTCCTTCCTTCCTTCCTTCCTTCCTTCCTTCCTTTCTTCCTTCCTCCCCACCTTCCCCTTTGGTTGATTTTCTTCCAGTCTTTTGAAAATAATACATTTTATGTTTTAGAGCTACATTTAGGTTCACAACAAAATTGAACAGAAAGCGGAAAGTTTACATATGCCCTTACTCCACCTCCCATGCACACATAATCTCCCCACCATCAACATCCTTCGTCCAAGTGGGACATTTGTTACAATCACAAACTTACATTGAAACATCATCATCACCCAAAGTCTATAGTTTACATTAGGGTTCATTCTTAATGAGTATATTCTATAAGGTTTGAAAAATGTATGATGGCATGTATCCACTATAGTATCATACAGAATAGTTTCACTGGCCTGAAAATCTGTGCTCTGCCTATTCATGCCTCCCCTAACCCAAACTCCCGGCAGCCACTGATCCTTGTACTGTCTCCATAGTTTTGCCTTTCCCAGAATATCATGTAGCTGTACCATACAGTCCATAGCCTTTTCAGATTGGCTTCCTCCAGTTACAGATATCCATTTAACATTCCTCCATATTTTTTTTACGGCAAAATAACTCATTTCTTTTTGTACTGGGTAGTATTTTATTGTTTGGATGTACTACAGTTTATTCACTTCCGAGGGTTGCTCCCAAGTTTTAGCAATTATGAATAAAGTTGCCATAAATATCCACATGGAGGTTTTTAATGTTCATATAAGTTTCCAGTTCATTTGGGTAAACACCAAGGATTGCAATGGCTGGATCATATGATAGAAGAGTATGTTTCATTTTATGATCCCCTTTTATAGAGTCCCCTTCATTACAAAAATTCTTATTTTGTCTTGTAATTCACTGAACACTTAATTGTACTTATTTCAAAGTCCATGTTTTAACTCCAATATCTGGCTCGTCTTGGGTCTCTTTTTAGTGTGTGTGTGTGTGTGTGTGTGTGTGTGTGTGTGTGTGTGTGTGTTTTCCCCTATCTGGGGGCAAGTCTTGTATTCTTCTCAGCCTGTATATTGAGGCTGAAAAAGTACAGAAATCATTTGATATCATCTTCCTCCTTACTTTTGCTTTGGGCAGGAAGCCAAGCTGGGATCACCTTAGTTGGGCAGTCCCAGATTACCTTAGTCAAGGAGGAATTGGTCTGCCTTAAACCTGGGATTCAATTCCTGTGAGGGCTTGTCTATTTTTTTTTTCACCTTTATTCTTTTTTTGTTTGTTTGTTTGTTAAGATTTTATTTATTTATTTGACAGAGACAGAGATCACAAGTAGGCAGAGAGGCAGGCAGAGAGAGAGGAGGAAGCAGGCTCCCCACTGAGCAGAGAGCCCGATGCGGGGCTCGATCCCAGGACCCTGAGATCATGACCTGAGCCAAAGGCAGAGGCTTTAACTCACTGAGCCACCCAGGCGCCCCTCACCTTTATTCTTTACATGTAGCCCTTAAGGATCCCAACCCAAAGCTTTGGATGTTTAATAAACACCATTTCCTTGATAAATTCTAAACTCCAAACTCTATTAGTCTGAAACAAGATCTGCTTAGTTTCTCAGCCTCTCAGATGTTGCTTTCAAGTCAGTAATTTTCCCTTGAGGGGAAAAGTGGTATTCACTGCCAGCCTCACCCTTTGGGCATCCATGTTGTTCCAGATCTTGGCCCCGTAATTCCTATAATTTCCCACCCTGATAGTTATCTGGTACCTTCAAGAAGATATGTTTTCCTTTTTAATTTTGTCCAGTTTTTCTACTATTCTCAGCAGGGGGAATCGTTTGGAATAATTTAGTTTACCATTGATGGAACCTCCCCCCTTATCTTGACAGAAAAGTAAAAACTTCTTGCTCTGCCCACCAGGCAATACAGGATTTAGATAGCCTAGCCCTCCAGTTTCCTGTCTACCACTCTCTCCCTTGCTCACTATACTTATTGAGATTTGGGTTTTTTTCCTGTAACCCAATGATGCCAAGCTCCTTTGTGACCCAGGAGCTTTGCACATGCTCTCCTCTGTCTAGAATACTGTTTCCTTGACCTCATCCTCCAAGTCTCTATTTAAATGTCACTTCCTCTGAGAGACCTTTCCTGACCTTTCATTCTAACACTCTCAAGCTGTACCTTCATGCTCCTCACTATGTAGCCTCTCATTTATACCCTGTTTTTCCCTTCACACCCCTTATCATAATTTTCAATCATATATTGTTTTGTTTATTTACTTGTTTATTATCCATCTTCCCAGTAGCTGGAAGTCCCGTGAGGGTCAGAGCTCTCTTAGTTTGCACTCCTCATGAGCAGACCCTAAGAAGAAGATTAAGTACAAGTTGTTCAGGAAGTTGTAAAAGGAAGGAAAAGCATCCAAGAAAGGGTATTGTGATGCCAGCTACCGTGGCGGGCACCTGGAGTTCAATCCCACAAGGCGACTCTGGGAAATGGTGTAAAACTTATTTCTGGGGTACGGGAGTGGGGAAGTGTATCTGTACACCAGCTCCTACCAGTCTTATTGGTTGAGGGCTGCTCCTGGGGGTATATTAATGGCACCTCCACTCTGCTTGGCAACAAGCATAGCAGCCTCCTGGAATTAGAGCTGTGGACCCTGGCAGTAGGAAGTTGGGGTGCAGTGAAGCAGTGAGGCCTGAGGGGGATTCACTGGGGCCCTGAGAGGATCATATTTGTTTGGGGCACCATTTTATTCCCAGCCTCTGTCGTGGGGCCTGGCACATAGTAGGAAACCAATAAATAATTATTTAATAAGTGAACTTTCAGAATTCCATGCCAGGATTAGGACATCGCTCTTTGAATGGGCTCATTATGCTATTAAAGACAATCTTTGAGAGTCTGCTGTTGGCCAGGCCTCGTGGAGGGTGGGAAGGGGCTTTCCAGAACAGGAATATAATCAGAGGAGGGCACCCAGCAGCTTGGAGCCTGTGGGAAGCAAGACTGTGCATCCCGTGAAGACAAGGCTTGCCGATAGTCTTCACACACCCTGGGGGCTATCCTGGGCAGACTCCATGGGCTGAGAAGGACCCAGGAAGACAGTGGTTAGTGCAACTTTGAGGGGGACTCCTTCTGTCAGCACTATTCAAAAGCTGCCTCTACTGAGTGGTGAGCTCCCTGTCACTGATACTTTAGAGGAAATTGTAGTCTCTGTCCTCAAAGTGTCCACTGTCTGGTGGAGAGGACAAGACATCACTCTGCATGGAGTTGTCTAAAGGTTTAAGTACAACAACTCAAGAGCAAAGGACTAAACTCAGCTCCCCATTGGAGGAGCTCACACTGGGGCAGGAGGGTGTAATTCTATTTGATTTTTCTGTGCAATCTTACAGTGCTGTGTTTCCAAGGGTTCAGCTTGGTCCACTGTTTGGGACCTTGTTTTATGAGAGGCCCTTGTTCGGGGGGCACCTGAGCCCCCCACTGAGATCCTGATAAATCCAAGAAGAAACCAAAAGGAAGATGAGGTTGTTTCTAAGAACCACACCTGGATCTCCGACATCTCAGCCTCGCCATCTCCCCACTGTGATAGTTAATTTTATGTGTCAATGCAGCTGAGCCACAGTACCTGGATATTTGGTTAAATATTAGATATCACTGTGAGGGTATTTCCTGATGAGACTACAGTGAAATCTGTAGACTTTGAGTAAACCAGATGACCTGCCACAATCTCGGTGGGCCTCATCCAATCAGTTGAAGGCCTTAAGAGAGAAAGACTGAGTTTCCCTGAAGAAGGAATTCTGCCTCCAGACTGCTTTCAAACTTGAAACTGCAACACCTACCTTCACTGCGTCTCCAGCCTGCCAGCCTGTCCTGCAGATCTGAGACTTGCCACCTCCGACCCTCCAATTGCATGAGCTCATTCCTTAAAATCAATCTATGTATCCAGCTCCTGGTTCCCTTCTTCTGGGGAACTCTGACTAATACTTGGCCTGTGCTAGGTGTGTAATAGTAGTGACAGCACACGAATCCACGTCCACAGTCAGGCTTCTCCTCCAGACTCCAGACTCGGGTCCCCGTTGGCCTCCTCCTGGCTTCTGAATAGGTATCTCAGACTTACGGCAGCCACAGTGAGCTCCGACCCCACCTCCACGGCCTGTCCCCTATCCCACCTTGTCATTCCCATCCTGGTAGCTGGTAGTTCCAACCTTCTTTCTCCTTCTCTTTCTCTTCCTCTGTGTCTCACTCCCTGCGACCAACCCAGGGGCAAACCCTGTTGGCTACGCCTTCAAAATGTGACCAGAATTGTCTGACCTCGTCTCACCAGCTCATGCCTTCCTCAAGCCACACATCTCTCCCCTAGATCATGCCATTTGAATTCTTACCCGGGTCCTGGTTTCCCCACTCGCTACTCCCTACGCACACCCATAGCAGCTCCCAGCCTGCAAGCTGGGAGGGAGGCATCCTGTGAATACTGTCAGATCACATCCCTCCACTGCCGGACTCCCAGGAGAGGCTCGGGAAGCTTCAGGCCCAGGCTCACAGCTGGATCAACATCTGAGCCCCCAGAGCCCAAACTCCCACTGCCCTAGAGTTGTTTTTGCTTAAAATTTGAAGACCCAGTGGGGTGTGATACAGACATTGCAAGTGGGCAGCCTGAAAGACCTTCATAGCCCCCAGCCCCCAGGTCAAGGAACAGACTGTGTGCCCAGCCCCTCCCGGGCTCCCCTAGGGTAACCACTGTTCAGACTTCCAAACCTTAGACCTGCCTGGTGCTGGACTGAACATAAATGGAAAAGGCAGTGCCTCTGTTTCGGAATGATTTTAGAGCTACAGAAAAATTGAAAATGTACTACAGCTTTCCCGAATACTCTCCATCAAGCCTTCCCTAATAGGAACCTTTCACACAACCACGCCCATTGATCAGGACTAAGATGTCAGTACTGGTGCAGTGCTATTAGCTAAATAATCCATTTGGCTGTGAACTAGATTATTTACAGAGCACTAACGATCACATGAACTGCCGCTCTGATTGGGTTTCTCCCGTTGATCCCTCTTGTCCCGTAAGCGCTCTGGGGGCCCGTCCGACTCCCCACACATCACACATTGCCTTCTCTGTCTCCTCCAGCCCATGACCGCTTTCTTCCCTTGTTTTTCATGACCTGTACAGCTTTGAGGAGACCACGGATGGTACTGACAAGAAGGGTCTCAGAGCCTGGCTGGGGACACACCAACAAAGGGTATGGCTGCACGGCCCCACACCTGGCCCCCCGAACTGGGTGCCCCCCCCAGCCTCCCAGCACCTGCCGCATCCCTGGGGACCCCCGCCCGGTGCTGATCACGGCGGAGGAGTCCAGAGAGCTCTCGTTTGTGGGCACACCTATCAATAGTGACCGCACTGAAAATCAAAACTGAGAAGTTCAGGACCTACCTATTGGTTTACTTTATTTTTTTTTAATCTTTTTTTAATGTAAGTTTTAAATTCCATTACAGTGTTATATTGTTTCAGGTGCACAATAGAGTGACTCTACACCTTCCTACATCCCCTGGGCTCCCCGCGAGTACACACCTTAGTCCCCGTCCCCCATAACCCTATCCCCCACCCTCCCCCCCTCTGGTTACCATCAGATTGTTCCCTATAATTAATAGTCTATTTCTTGGGTTGTCCTCTCTCTGTATTTTTTTCCTTTTACTTGTTTGTTGTGTTTCTTAGATTGTACATATGAGCGAAATCCTACGGCACTTTTCTTTGCCTGACTTATTTCGCTTGGCCTAACACCCTCTAGCTCCATCCGTGACCTATTAAGATACATGGCATGGCGTTATGGGAAAGCACTACGTGTTGGAAGAAAAGAAGCGACAAGAGCAGCACTGTTGTACGTTTTCTCAAATCGCTTTTAAGTCTGGCTGAGACAGAGCGGCTGGGCTCCGACACCGGCCCGCAGCCCGTCTGTGGCCACGAGCAGCTATGTGCAAACAGGGAAGGACATCCACCTCATGGGGGTCTGCGACCTGGCAGTCTCCTGGAAAGGCCTTGGGGTCCCGCTGGGGTCCCCAGAGCACAAGTCCTGGTTCCCCCCTCTGTAAAACGGGATCCCCGAGAGCCCAGACGGTGGGCTCACGCTGTGCACTCCCGACAGTGCAGGCCCGCTGCCCTTCCTCCCGGTCTGCGTGGTGTGTGAGCACACCCGTGTCACCAGCACCCCGAGGGGCGTCAGCACGCAGCTCCTGCCCCACAGAAGGCCACCGCCCTGCCCTCCCACAGGTGACCTGTCGCGGCAGATTGGCTCAGCTTCATGTACACAGAGTCACGTCGGGCCCATTCTTGGGGGGGAGGGGCGGGCCCTTTCGATCCACAGGGCCTGAGATTCCTTTGTGTCGTGTGAGGCTGTGGCTCACTGCTGCCGCTGCCGTGTGGCATTCCTCCATCCAGTCTGTGTCTCTTCCCACAGTTCCTCCCCATTGTCCCACTGACGGCTCTTGGGAAGTTTCCAGTTTGCAGTGATCACAGTAGCACAGCTGTGGATACTCTCTCATGCGTCTCTCGGTAGAAGGAATGACACGTCCGCGTCAGGCACTTCAGGCACTTCCCCGGGGGGAGATGGCTGGCTCACGGAGGTGGCCGTGTAGCTCCAGCAAATTCGGCCAGGTCTTGCGGCTACTTTCCCAAAGTGCTGCCACCCTTGGCCTCCCAGCAGCTGTGCATGAGGGTTCCAACAGCCTCTCAGGCTGTGTCACAGACCCGGGTCAAGTTCGCCTCTGCCAGCCAGAAGCTGTGACCCTGTGGGCAAACCACAGACCTTCTCCGAGCCTCAGGAGTCTCATCTGTGCGAGGGCATGATGGTGGTCCTTACCACACGGGCCTGTAGTGAGGACTGGGTGGGAGGAAGCGTGTTAGGCTCTTCACTCAGTGTGCGTGACCGCGAGGGGTCCCATTCTCCCATCCTCAGAGGGAAGACACTTTCATGGCCCAACAGGAAGGCCTTGGAGGGCGGGGACATGAAGTGCCAGTTCTTATCTGTCCCTGGAAGATAATCCCCAGATCTTTGATTCCAGAAACAGCCCACCTCTGGGATCAGGATGGCTCTGAATTCCCCAGAGCTCAACCTCCTCCCCCACCATGAGGGCTTCATGAAGCAGGGACAACTGTGTCACCACCACATCTGTGTCACAACAACCACACCTGTGTCACCACCACACCTGGGTCACAATCACCTCCCACACCTGTCACAACCACCTCCCACACCTGTGTCACAATCATCTCCACACTTGTGTCCCCACCACTCCCACACCTGTGTCACAACCACCTCCCACACCTGTCACAACCATCTCCCACACCTATGTCACAATCCCTTCCCACACCTGTGTCACAATCATCTCCACACTTGTGTCCCCACCACCCCCACACCTGTGTCACAACCATCTCCACACCTGTGTCCCCACCACCTCTCACACCTGTGTCATAATCACCTCCCACACCTGTCACAATCACTTCACATACCTGTGTCCCCACCACCTCCCACACCTGGGTCCCCATCACCCCCACACCTGTGTCCCCACCACCTCCCACACCTGGGTCCCCACCACCACTCACATCTGAGTCCCCACCACCACTCACACCCACGTCACACTCCCACATCTGCGTCACAGCCACCACCACGCCTGTGCCACACCCACAGGCCCACCCAGGCAGCACCTCTCTGCTTACACACTCCTTTGGATCCCTTCATCTGACAGTAACGAACACCCTTCTTTCAGTTCCTCACACACGCCACACCTTACCCCGGCTCAGAGTCCTTGCACATGCTGTTCCTTCTGCTGGAAAGACTCTTCCCTGCCATCCTCCACCTGCCTGACGCTCTCCCGGACATTGTGGCTCAGCTAACGTCCCCGCGGGTGGAGGCCTGTCTGCGCCCCCAGCAGTGAAGTGCACCGGGCTCACTCAGCGCCACCCCCCGACCCCCGCCCCAGGCCGTGTTCGTCTTCCTCACAGCTTATGATGACTTCACAGGTCAGCCACTAAGGAGCATCTGTCCGTCTCCTCAGGCGAATGCAGCCCAAGGGCGGGGACATGGTCATGTCCCTGGTAGAGGGAGGAGGTATGACACAGCCATGCCTCCCAGGTAGAGGGAGGAGGAGCGCGATGGGTATTCGTCCAAGGCCTCATGCTCTTCTCAAAGACAAGTGGGAGATGAGGGGACAGGAGAGTGAGGTTGCGATGCGTGACTCCTTCTGGGACTGTCATTACCAGACCCGGTGCTTCCTGGCGACGGCAGCGTGCCGGTGGCTGAGCGGACACTGACACCGGTGGTCTGGAGCCTGGAGGAAGATTTGCAGGGGGCGCAAATCAAGGCGGGATGCCCGGCCAGGGCAGTCCCACGGCCGGCTGCTGGCAGAGCCCACACCGGAACATGCTCGGGCTGGTCCCCTGCACGGCACAGGGTTGCAGGCTCGGCTGCCACCAGCCGTCCACACCCCATTCCCATCCAGCCCAGCAGCACGTCATGCAGACACCGCCTTCAGAATGACTCCCAGACCACCCCTTCTCACCGCCTCCCTGCCCCCTACCTAGTTTGAGTCACCTTAGTCACTCGGCTGGACTAGCCAGCTGGCCTCTTCACTGGTCTTCCTCCTTCTGCCCGCGCCCCTCCTCAGCGTGATCCCCACCCAGGACCCGTGGGACCTGTTAAGCCCAGGCTGAGCTTAGCGCTCCTGTCTCAGAGCACTCTGCTGGCTCCCAGCTTACTCTGAGCGACACTCAGAATCAGACGCGGGTCACTGAACCTAGGCCTTTCCTCCTCTCTGAGCTGTCTGCTGTTCTCTCCCTACTGCACCATCTCACACAGGGAGCTTCTCCTCTGGGCTTCAAGCATGTCAATCACTTCCCTGCCTCAGGGCCTTGGCACTTGCTGTTCCCTCTGCCTGGAACACTCTTTGCCCAGACTGCTGCTTGGGTAGCCCATCACTTCCTACTAATCTGTGCTCAAATCTTGCCTTGTCAATGAGGACAGCCCTCGCCCAGCTACCCTGCCTTCTGGACAATATCAGGAGGCCCAGGACCCGGGAGGGACTACGGGCGAGGGGAGGATGCTCCGAGACTCTCCAATCTCCTCTCTTTTCTGCTCCAAATAGGCAACCCAGCCGCTGCCTGAGGAGGGAGTCCTGCCTCTGGGTTCTAGTCCTGCTGATGTCCCAAGCCCAGTGGGTGGCCTCAGACTTGGTACTCGACGTCCTGGGCCTCAGTTTCCCCTCTGTCAAAAGCAGGGAGAGTGGATGCCATCCTCCAACAAGCCGCCCACTCCACTCTGAGCTTCTACAAATATAGTGGGCCTCGTGCTTATCTGCTAGGAAACCTGCCACGCCAGTCCCGTCCTGACCTCCTGGGGTAGGTTTCACTCGACACTCTAACCACCACACCTGGGCCCATTGCACCGCAGACCAAGGACAAGGTCACCTGGCACCCCCCTCCTTCCTCCACTCTTTCCTCTCGGGAGGGCCTGGGGTTTCACACAGAGCAGCCAAGGGCCATAAATAGCAGCCAGCCACTCACAAGCCTACCCTCCCAGGCCCCAAAAAGGAAGTGAGAGAAAGGCGGGCACTTTGGTTCTTTGTGCAGAAAAGAACTGCCAGCCACTCCCCAGGGCCCGGAGCCAACCTGGCTCCCACCACCCACCGGTTCTCTCTCTGGGCTTGGCAAAGCGGGGCTCGCACTGAGCCCGTCGCTGACTCTGACGGATGAAGAGACAAGTGCAAAGTCACAGCCGACGAGCAAGGGGGCTGAGCCGGCCCCGGGATTCCTTGCCCTACATCATTCTGTGGATGGCAGTTTGTTCAACGGGGACATGTAGACAAAACCCTAGGGGATATCGCTGCGTAAAGAAAGCCCACGGGAAGGCCTCTGGGGCGACTCCAGGAGGAGGCGCCTCGAGGGGCAAATTCCTCTGTGAGGTGCACACACTCACAGATCAAAAGAGCCATCCCCCTGCCTTCCTCCGTGACACTAGCTTCCAGGGGGCTGAGTCTCTGAGAAGAGCCTGGCCCGCGCCAGTCCCCACCCAGGGGACTTGGGAGGAACTCTGGCACGCGGGCACGGCGACAACGCCTTCCGCGGTGGCACCACTGGAAACAGCAGAGGGCAAGATGGCAAAGCGAGTTGCCTTCCTCAGCCCTGCCCAGACCTTTCTAAAGAGCCCCTTCACCGAGTTCCTTCTTGTTTTGTGCGGTTCGTCTGTTTCCTGCCCAGACCCTGCCTGAAACGTCAGCGGGGAAACGAATGAATAAAGGGCCGTGTATTCTTACGGCGATGCCTGCTACATACAGCAGGAAAACGGAGGAAGCCCGGCCTATGTGGGTCTCCACCAGCTCACAGCAATGCTTCCTTTGGGGGATCAGGGGATGCCCCTGGTGGCCCAGGTCCATCGGACCTGTGACCATGCATGCGGGACTTCGTATCTTAAGAAAGAGAAACATGGCACAGACTTGACCGGTTATCAGCAAGGCTCACATGGGCGCAGCGCAGTTCCTCGTGACGTTCTGAATATTGAAAGCTTGGATGTACTTGCACCTGCTGGATTTCCACACCGAGTTTGCTGAGCCCTCCTCCATAAACAGATGAGATAGCCCCACCTTCTTGGAGCTGATGCCCACTTGGGAGACACTCACAATGCATCAGACAGAGAAGTAAAGCATACAGCCCGTCAGGTGCTGATCAGGGCCATGGCAGGGAGGAAGCAGAGAAGGCACTCCGGGCACGGGGGCTGCAAGGCTAAGTAAGGGAGCGGCCTGGTTTCCTGCGGCCGCCGTGATCAACAAGCCACCATTAACCTGGTGACTTAACCAGCACACGTTTATTCTCACATTTATTCATTCTCCCTCCCCCATTTGTAATGCTGAAGTTCAGAAGTCCCAAACCAGTCTCACCGGGCCGACGTCAAGGCGTGGGCAGGCTGGCTCCTTCTGAAACCCGCAGGGGAGAATCCGTGCGCGGCCTCTCTTGGCTTCCAGAGCTGCGCCCCTCGCATCCCTGGGCTCGTGGCCCCTTCCTCCACCTTCAAAGTGGGGAGCCCAGCATCGTGCTTCAGTCACACACCTGCCGCTTCTGTTTTCAGATCTCCGACCGTCTCCGTCTCAGAGGATATTCGAGGTCCCACTGAGGGCGCCCCCTGGACAATCCAGGATTCTCTCCACATCTCAAGGTCTTAGATCTGCGAAGCCCCTTTGTCAGATGAGGGAAACTTCACAGCGACCAGAGAGGAGGCCTTGGATGTCCCGGGGTCAGTGTTTCAGCTCCCATGGGTAGGAAAGGGGACCTCATGACAGAGTGACTTTTATTTATTTATTTATTTTTAAGATTTTTTTATTTGTTTGACAGAGAGAAACACAGCGAGAGAGGGAACACAAGCAGAGGGAATGGTAGTGGGAGAAGCAGACTTCCTGCCGGGCAGGGAGCCCGATGTGGGGCTCGATCCCAGGACCCTGGGATCATGACCTGAGCTGAAGGCAGACGCCTAACGACTGAACCACCCAGGCGCCCCCAGAGTGACTTTTAAATAAAGACCTGTGGGAGGAGGAAAGGAAGCCAGAGTTCTCTGTGGAAGAGAATTCTGGGCACAGGGAACAGGCCTAGTGATTGTGAGGAACAGCAGGGAAGCCCGCATGGCTAGAGCTCAGTGAGGGAAGGAAGCAGCTGAGGGACCGGCTTCGGAGTCCAGAGGCCTAGGCAGCTGGTGGAAGTCGGTTCCCCTGAGTGAGACGGCAGCCATGGGCCCTCCCCACGAGGGGCCTGGCTTCTCCATCGCTAAAACCCTGGCCCTGGCTTCTAGAGGACACACTTATTCCTTTTTATTGCCGAGTCATACTCCTTTGTATGGATATATCTGCTTGCCAGGGGATTGTTTCCAGCGCTTGGCAATTCGCCCACAAAACTGGTAGAAAGCGTAAGCATTCCACGGGCAAGTTTGTATGGACATGTGTCATTCCCCTTGGGCCAACGTCTAGCAGGAGTCGGATGGTTGAATCATACTGTAGGTATATGTTTAAAATTTCAAAAACCTACCAAATTAATACCAGAAATGGTCCTTGGCCAGCAGGGATGAGAGTTTCCATAGCTCTGTATCCTCATCAACACTTGGGGTGGGTCAGTCTTTCTAATTTTAACTATTCTGGGGGGTCTGGGGGGTTAAGTCGTTAAGCGTCTGCCTTTGGGTCCTGGTCCCGGGGTCCTGGGATCGAGCCCCACATCGGGCTGCCTGCTCGGCGGGAGGCCTGCTTCTCCCTCTCTCACTCCCCCTGCTTGTGTTCCCTCTCTCACTGTGTCTCTCTCTCTCTGTCAGATAAATAAATAAATAATCTTTTAAAAATTTTATTTATTTATTTGACAGACAGAGAGAGATCACAAGTAGGCAGAAGCAGGCAGAGAGAGGGGGGGAAGCAGGCTCCCCGCTGAGCAGAGAGCTCTATGGGGCTCGATCCCAGGACCCTGAGATCATGACCCGAGCTGAAATCAAGAGTCAGACATTTAACCAACTGAGCCACCCAGGTGTCCTTGCGCATTTAAAAAAATTGAGTTGTTTGTTTTCTCATTGCTGGGCTTTTGAGAGTTCATCATATCTTCTGATACTAGTCTTTTATCACTAAATGATTTACAAATATTTTCTCCCAGTCTGTGGCTTGTATTTTCATTCTCTTAACTACCATCGATGGAAGAGCAGAAGCGTTTAATTTGTTGTTGTTGTTGTTTTGTTTTGTTTTATTTTATTTTATTTTTTCAATGTTCCAAGATTCATCGTTCATGCGCCACATCCAATGCTCCATGCAATATGTTCCCTCCTCAATACCCACCACCAGGCTCACCCATCCCTCCTCCCTCTTCCCTCCAAAACCCTCAGTTTGTTTCTCAGAGTCCACAGTCTCTCATGCTTCGTCTCCCCCTCCGATTTCCCCCAATTCACCCTTCCTTTCCTCCTCCCAATGTCCTCCATGTTTTTCCTTATGCTCCACACATAAGGGAAACCAAATGATAATTGATACAAAAGTTGGGTATTCATCCTTTCTGATGGAGGAATAATATTCCATTGTATATATGGACCATATCTTCTTTATCCATTCGTCTGTTGAAGGGCATCTTGGCTCTTTCCACAGTTTGGCGATTGTGCCCATTGCTGCTACAAACACTGGGGTACACGTGGCCCTTCTTTTCACTACATCTGTATCTTTGGGGTAAATACCCAGTAGTGCAATTGCAGGGTCATAAAGTAGCTCTATTTTTAATTTCTTCAGGAATCTCCAGGACATATTTAATTTGAATGAAGTCAATTGATCTACTTTGTTTTTTACGGATTGTGCTTTTCTTATCATATCTAAGAAATCTTAACCTAAGCAAGGTTTTCCTGTACATTTTCTTTTAGAAGTTTTATACTTTTAGGTTTTACATTGAGATCTATGATCCATCTGGGGTTAATTTTATATATGGTAATATAGTGAATGAATTCTCTATCCTGTTCCACTGATCTCTGTTACGTTGTTAGCCTCTGCAATAATTCCATGTAGCTATGTATAGCATTTGGGTACCATGCTACCTAGCTTTACTATATTACCTGTTGGTGTCAGCTCCCCAAATTCGTTCTTTTTCAAAGTTGCTTTGGATAATCTAGGTTCCTTGTATTTCTATATATATCATATAACTCTTCAGACTTCTCTGGAGAAAGAGAAACAGAACTATATATCCATATACATATCTATGCATATATCTGTATGTCTATATAACTATATATAGATCTACAGACACACTGATATATCTATATACATAAAATTATATAAATATATATATACATATACATATGTATATATATAAAATTGTTTTGGGCCAGAGCTGGCAAAGGCTAACTGCTGAGACCAGCTGAAGGACTCAGTGGTAGGAGCAAAAATGAAAGGCAGAATGAATTGCAAATATTGTATAAATATTGTATGATATATGGCATTTATAAATATGGTATGGTATTACATATGGTCTATATAAATGTATATATTTATACAGAATATATAATATAAATATTATAGAATATAATAGTCTATAATATATAGATATATATAATTTTATATAATATAAAGAATATATAATATTCTTTTATAATATAAAAGAATATAATTCTTTTATGTAAATATGTATAATTCCGTTTCTCTGGAGTAGACTGATACACCAAGTGCCTAAAACAATGCCCGGCCCATCGTAGGCAATAAATATCTGTTGACTGAATTAATAAGTCTGTCTGTTTATTCATTCCCACATCTCCCGTACAGGGCACTCAGACACAATGAATGAAGGAGGCTGGCATGAGTATCTCAGAGAATCTCTCTTTCTGTTTATGGCTTAGAAAAGCACAGATAACGCCGTTGGATGAAATGCTCACCTGCTGGGAGGCCAGAGTCTATGCTTTCCTCCCCAAGGAGCGGGGGGTGACTTCGGAGTCTTAAACATCCCTCTCCTCATTCAGGTTTTATCTACCCCAGTGGTTCTCAACCCAGGCAACCCTGCCTCCCAGAGGACATGGGGCAATGTTGGGAGACCTTTCTGCTTGCCCTGATGGTGGCACGGGGGGCGTGGTGAGTATCCATCGGCATCCAGTGGGTAGAAACTTGGGTCCTACAATGCACATAACAGCCCCACGACAAAGAGTTACCTAGCCCAAAATGTCAGTAGTGCTGATATGGGGAAGCCCCAATTTGTACGGGTCGCTGATCAAAAATGCTCCACATCTGGGGTGCTTGGGCAGCTCAGTTGGTTGGCAACTGCCTTCAGCTCAGGTCATGATCCTGGAGAGACAGAATCGAGTCCCGCATCGGGCTCCCAGCTCTGTGGGGAGTCCGCTTCTACCTCTGACCTTCTCCCCTCTTATGCTCTCTCTCACTTTCTCTCTTTCTCTCAAATAAATAAATAAATAAAATCTTTATTTAAAAAAATCGCTCCACATCTGATCTCCTTCATGTTCAGCTTCGCTCCAGTCTTCCTTCAAAATGGCAAAACTCTTTTTTTTTTTTTTAAGATTTTATTTATTTATTCGACAGAGAGAGAAATCACAAGTAGGCAGAGAGGCAAGCGGAGAGATGGGGGAAGCAGACTCTCCACTGAGCAGAGAGCCCGATGCGGGGCTCGATCCCAGGACCCTGAGATCATGACCCGAGCCGAAAGCAGAGGCTTTAACCCACTGAGCCACCCAGGCGCCCCCAAAATGGCAAAACTCTTACATGGGATGATTACGAAACCCTAAAACCACAAGCAAGATGCATTTGTTTTACCGGGAACATACCAGAGACCACAATCGTTCTAAGAACTTTGCATACGGAAGGGTTTTGTTTTTGAAAACTGAAATTACAGAAGAACCCAAAAAGGAGAGAGGGAGAGAACTTCACTATTTGGGTCCAAATTAGCAACCTGCATATTCTTGGCTCCCGGTAGAAAAGGTACGTGCCAATGCCAGACGAGGCCACCTGCTGCAGCCGGGAGGTTCTGTTTTGACCCGCTCCTTCCCGCTCCTGTTACAAGAGGCACAGATGTTTGGGAGACCAGATGATGCACTGCGCAGCCAAAGATCAAGGTTTACATGCAAACAGAAAACAGTGTTTTGAGTAGAATGGAAAGATCTGCCGGCTGCTAACTCAGAATGAGATGCGGTAATGAACTGACCTCGACCAGGGTGGGCCAGACCAAACAACTGGCCAGGACAGGGGGAAGAGGTCAGCAAGGCAGGGCCTAGCTGCTGTAGCACCTGCTCGGTTAAGGCAGGGGCGCGGGCAGGGGAGGTGGGGAGCGGGCATCAGGTGGAATCCGTTTACACGGTGCATGTGAAAGCATCCAGAGTCTGGACTTGACGTTTCAGTTTCAAGCGCTCAATTGCCACAGTGGCTAGTGCTTACCCTGCCGGACAGCGCAGACACAGACCATCCCCAGACATCCCAGGAAGGTCTACCAAAGGGCACTGATCTGCGTCTCATTTCCCTGATGCAGGCCCGTCAAGGACGCGGCAGGTCATCCGGGAACATCTGGGCTCACAGGCAGCTCCTGCTCCGGGGGCGGGGGGAGGCCTTGCCGGTCCCCCTCTAAACGCTGTCTTCCCTCCTCCTGGCTCATCTACACTCTGTCCCAAATCTGCTCTTCCCAGCCCCCACCCAAACCAGAGGTAATCTTTCCTGCCTCTAAACTCCCATAATCCCTTAGACGTACTTGTGAGTTTATTACTTTGAATTGCACACGTATTACTCAGAACAAAAGCTAACATTCCCTTGTTGGCCCCAAGGCCCTATGTCATCTCTGCACGCATCTCCTACCTCCCTGTTGCTCCTCCGCAGCTCCAGGCCACGCCCCCCCCACCCCCCCTGCAGTTACCTGAAGGCATCGAGCAGGTCTTGCTTTGGCGGCTCCTCGGGAGCTATTCCTCTGCTCAGAATGCTCTTCCCCGCAACACCCACATCGTCATTGCCTCTCGTCCAAGGACTCGTTCAAATGCCATTTTATCAGAAACATCCTCCCTGACCATCTTATGCCCCCAGCGCAGGCACGCGGAGGCAACAACATCCCCAAGCACCTTCTGGCGTCGCCTTTCCCCAAGTTCTGAGGCATGGCGCCCCCCTGTGGGCAGCTCCCCCTAGCACTCCAGAGGGTGGGTTTCCAGCAAGCCCTGCAGGCACCCCATTCCTCCTCGCCATGCAGGCGACCGCATCCGCGCCCCATCTAATTAAGTCAGGGCTCAGCCCTGCCTCTGGGAGGGACGGTAGGGGGCTCTCCCTCGGGTGCACCATCACGGCCCTGGATGTAGAGGCTGCTCCTTATTCTGCTCTCTGTGTTGTTTAGAATTATCTTTACTTCTTGTTACTGAATCCCTTGTCACCCCAATCCTTTGTTAATAGTCCTTTGTATTAAGCATTCTCTATTCCAGTGATGGTGTGTCTTATTTAAGATTATATTTATTTATTTGACACAGAGAGAGAGAGAGACAGTGAGAGAGGGAATACAAGCAGGGGGAGTGGGAGAGGAAGAAGCAACCTTCCGTCGGAGCAGGGAGCCTGATGGGGGGTGGCTCAATCCCAACACCCTGGGATCATGACCTGAGCTGAAGGCAGACAATGACTGAGCCACCCAGGCGCCCCTGGCTTCTGTCTCTTAATTGGACTCTGATAAATGCATAGTGACACTCTTCCCGCTCTTACCCGCCCTCAGAGCCTAGAATGTGCTGCATGTTTGATGAATGTTGGGTAGCACATGAATGAATGACAGTTCTCTTTTGGGTTCACCCCATATGCTGGTTACTGGTTGTTATCCCTCCATGGGGGGGGGGCGTGGAGGAAAGGACAACGAGAAGATCTAAATCATGGAAATGAACAGGGCTATGTTGGGCGCCTATAGTGCAAGGCATTTCCTAGCAGCTGTGGAAGATACAAAGATATTTATTTGCAAAGAGAAGAGATAAGCAGTTCGCACTTACTCAGATTTAGGAAAATGCTACTGGCAAAACCCACTGTAATTTTTCTAAGCACAAACACCATGGTGGGTTCTACCCCACAGAATGTTGGAGGAAGATGGCCCCATGGTGAAGCTAACTGACATCTGCTCACAGAGGTCTGAGCAGTCTGGTCGCTCAACCAGCTGAGCAGCTCATCCTGGCTGGGAGTTCACAGGGGGCTACCATCACCACTAGCTAGGTCCAGAATATTCCCATCACCTCAAAAGGAAACCCTATCCCCATTAACAGCCACTCCCCATTCCGTCCTCCCCCTCCGGCCTCGGCAACCACTAATCGGCTTTCTGTCTCTATCATCTATTCTGGATATTTCATTAAAATGGAAGCATGCAATATACCATCTTTTGTGTCTGGCTCGTTTCCCTAGCAGAATGTTTGTAAGACCTATCCCTGGGGATCAGCAGCTCATTCCCTTTTCAGGCTGAGTCATATTCCAGTGTACGGATGGACCACATTTTATTTTATTTGTGTCCCTTTGTCAACTGATGGACATATAGTTTGTTTCCTCCTTTTGGCCATTGCGAATAATGCTGTAATAATGCAAAAATTTGTGTACAAGTGTTTGTTTTTGGTTCTTTTGGGGATATGCCTAAGAATGGGAAGGTGGGGTCATAGGGTAATTTTATGTTTACTTTTTGGGGAAACTATCCAGCTGTTTTCCGTGGCAGCTGCACCATGTACATCCCCACCAGCGATGTAGGGGGGTTCAAGCTTCCCCACATCCTCACCAAGCTTTGTTTTTGTGGGTTTTTTTTTTTCATCATTCCCCTAGTGGGTAGGAGGTGGTATCTCATTGTAGTTTTGATTTACATTTTCCTAATGATATAACTCATCTTTTCCTGGGCTTGTTGTCCTTTTGAGTGTCTTCTTTGAGGATTGCCTATTCAAGTCCTTTGCCCATTTAAAAGTTGGATTATTTGCTTTTTGTTTATTGAGTTGTAAGAGTTCTTTATTTATTCTGGATACTAGACCTGTATTAGCTAGATGCTTGTAAATATTTTCTCCATTCCATGGATAGCCTATGTCCTGATAGTGTTTTTGGCTGCCCATTTTTAATTTTAATGAAGTCCAAGTTATCTACATATTCTTTTGTGGCCTGTGCTTTTGATGTCATATCCAAAAAATCTTTACTTTCTTGAATGACACTGTTCCCCTTTTGGTCTTCTTCAAAGAGCTTCAAAATTTTTACTCTGGCATTTAGGTCTTTGATCCATTTAAAATTGGTTTTCACGTATGGTGTGAGGTAGGGGTCCAGCTTCATTCCTCTGCGTGGAATTGTTGTCTCAGCACCATCTGTTGAAGAGACTATTTTTTCCACATTAAATGATCATGCCACCCCTGTGAAAAAAATCAACTGATCATATATATATGGATTTACTGGTGGACTCTCAAGCTATTCCACTTATTTGTATGTTAAACCATATGCCAGTACCATACTGTTTGGATTACTGTAGCTCTGAAGTAAGTTTTTTTTTTTTAAAGATCTTTATTTATGTATTTATTTGAGAGAGAGAGAGAGAGAGAGAACGAGCAGGAGAGGCAGAGGAAGAGGGAGAGAGAGAATTCCCAAGCAGACTGAGTGTGGAGCCCCAAGCAGGGTTTGATCCCAAGACCCTGAGATCACAACCTAATCTGAAATCAAGAGTTGGATGCTTAGGGGCACCTGGGTGGCTCAGTGGTTAAAGCCTCTGCCTTCGGCTCAGGTCATGATCTCAGGGTTCTGGGATCGAGCCCCACATCAGGCTCTCTGCTCATTGGGGTGCCTGCTTCCCTCTCTCTCTGCCTCCTTGTGATCTCTCTCTCTCTGTCAAATAAATAAATCTTTAAAAAAAAAAAAAAAAGAGTTGGATGCTTAGCTGACCGAGACACACAGGCACCCCTGTAGCAAGTTTTAAAACCAGGAAGTGTGATTCTTCCAACTTTGTTTCTCTTTCTTAAGATTCTTTAGGCTATTGAGGGTCCCTAGCAGTTCCATATGAATTTTAGGATGAGCTTTTCCATTTTTACAAAAAAAAAAAAAAAAAGAGAGAGAGAGAGAGAGAGAGCCGTCAGGATTTTGGTGGAGATTGCATTGAATCTGTAGATTGCTTTGGATAGGATTGCATCTTACCAATATTAAACCTTCCAGTCCATACACAAGCGATGTCTTTCCATGCATTTAGACCTTCTTTAATTTCTTGTAGCAATATTTTGTAATTTTCTGTATACAAACCCTGAACCTCTTTGCTTAAATTTGTTCCTAAGTATTTTATTCTTTCAGATGCCTTTATAAGTGGAATTTTTTCTTAGTTTCCTTTTGGGATTGTTCATTGCTAGTCTAGAAATACAGCTAATTTTTGTGTGACCTGGCAACTTTGCTGGATTCATTTATAAGCACTATTCAGTGGATTCTTTGAATTTTCTACATATAAGATCACGTCATCTGTTATAGTTTTACTTCTTCCTTTCCAATTTGGATGTCTTTTGTTTCTTTTTCTTGCCCAATTGCTCTGGCTAGAATTCCAGCACTCTGTTGAATAGCAGTGGTGAAAGGAGGCATCCTTCTTCTGTTTCTGTCTTAGGGGGAAAGCTCTCATCTTTCACCACTGAGTATGATGTCAGCTGTGGGCTTTTCATAATGTCCTTTATCACACTGAAGAAGTTTCCTCTGTTCCCAGTTTGGCATTTTATCATATAGGCTGTTGGCTTTTGTCAAACGCCTTTTCTGTATGAATTGGGATGATTATGTGGCTTTTTCCCTTTATTCTATTACTGTGGTGTATTACATTGATTGATTAGGCAGCTCTGATTTTCCAAGATTAGTGGAAATCTGAATTCTCATGGGAAAGAGTCTTACTTTCAAACACTGACATGCCCTAAAAACAATTTGCATGGGCCAAGTCCAACTCAGCTAAAAGCCAAATGGACTCTAAGGCCAACAGTTTGAAATCTCTGATAAAGAAACTTAAGAATCATTTTTCCCTTTGTTGACTTAGGAATTCCACTTCCAGGGATCCATCCAGAAGAAATAATACACTTAAGTTTTTAAAGCCCAAAGCTGGGAAGCTCTTGAATATCCAACAGTAGAGGCAGGTTAAAGGCCATGTTCACTCAGTGGAAAGAATGTGGTGCAGCCACTTACAATGGACTTAATGAAAACTGTGGAATGCCATCAACAGATATGGGTGATTGAACACTAATGATTGTCATTCAGTGTAATCATAATTGTTATCTACTATGAAAATATGCTTTTTGCTTCTTATGACAGGAAACAGACAGGATCCCCAAGGCCTCCCTACCGGCTGGGTCAGGTTGGCTCAACAATAGATTATGTGCTCATCTCCCCCACCCCCACACCCCCACCCCCTTGCATCACACACACACCCACCCCTTTCGTCTGGTTTCCAAACTTGGCATAATGTGCTAATGTGAGTTTCTTTTTTCTTTTTGGCATTCTCCACATTTGATTCACATTTTCAAACATATCAATCTCAAAGGCATGTTTCCATATACCAGTTTCCCTTTTGCTGCATTCATGGGTGATACTGGTTCGTCCTGTCCATCTTATGTAGGAACTGCTTTGGGCAGAAAGCCGCTCCCCTACCCAAAGCATCCCTATTTTTTTTTTAACTTTATTTATTTACTTGACAGAGAGAGATCACAAGTAGGCAGAGAGGCAGGCAGAGAGAGAGGGGGAAGCAGGCTCCCCGCTGAGCAGAGAGCCCCATGCGGGGCTCAATCCCAGGACCCTGAGATCATGACCTGAGCCGAAGGCAGAGGCTTTAACCCACTGAGCCACCCAGGCGCCCCAGCATCCCTATTCTTCATAAGAACTTGAATCAAAGCAATCCTGAACATGGTTTTTGGCACTGCTGGCTGGCGGGGACCCGCACCCCTTCCACAATTAAGCACCATTTACAACAGTATTCACTGTGCTTCTGCTTTAAACCACGCCAACCGTGGCCCTTTCACTTAGCAACTTCGATAGAAACAGGCCTTCTGGAGATTCATTTTATGAAGCAGATGCTACTCTAGGGAAATCTGAGCGTTCTTTCCACATGTTCGTCTTATAAAGGCTGACTTCCATTTTGAGCACTCCCAGACTAGATGTCAATGATGGTGATTTGAGGAGAGGAAAACAGGAATCCTGCTGCAGTTTGAGCACTGACCTGGTGATTGTCCCACTCATACCACCTACGCCCAAGACAGGAGAATGGCTGGAGGCACAGACCAGGTTTCCCAGAGGACATGATGCTTCAGCTGGGTGCTGAGAGGCAGATGTAGGGGAGAAACCGCAACACAACTCACATGTGCAGTGCAATGCAGTGTAGACCCTGTCCAGAGGTCCCACATGCCTTGCTGGGGTTCAGGACAGGACGTGGTCCCTGTGGATGAGGAAGGGCTGCCTGGAGGAGGCAGCATTTGAGTCGGGTCTCTATGGCAAGCTTGATAGTGTGCCCCTGAGATTCATACCCACCTGGACCTGGGAATGTGACCATATTTGGAAAGAGGGTCTTTGCAGATGCGATCAAGTAAAGATAAGGTCATACTGGATTAGTGTGGACCCTGATCCGATGACCCACGTCCTTACAGGAAGAGGGAAATCTGGATGAGGATACCCAGGAAGGGAGGCCACATGAGCATGAAGGCAGAGATTGGAGGGGTGCATTTGCATTGGAGGAATGGCAAGAAACGCTGGCCGCCACCAAGTGCTGGAGAAGAGGCAAGGAAGGACCTTCCCATAGAGATTTAGGAGGGCAAGTGACCTCGCTGACACCTTGATTTTGGAGGCTGGCCTCCAGAACCGACAGAATAAAATTCTGTTGCTTTAGGCCCCCATTTGGGGTACTTGGTTACAGCAGCTCCAACAAGCCACTGTAGCCTCAAGGGACACCTTGTCCCCGCCTTGTGGATGGGCCCCTCTTGGAAGGGGAGCAGTCTCTTCCTCTTGTCACCAGTAGGTGGCACCCTTCGCTCACGTGCTAGCACTTCTCCCTGGTCCTGGGTCAGGCTGAGAGGAGCCCTGGGGGGCCTGCGCTGGGCTTGCTGCATCCTGGTAAGAGACTGGGACAGCAGGTGGCCAAGTGCCACTGAGCCCAACTCCTTTGCCACCCTGACAAAACCTCGCGCCAGGGCTGAGCTGCCCTCCCTCTGCAGGGCACTGGTGCCCACCACCAGATGAAAGGGATGAGTTCCTTTTCCCTTCCAAGGGTATGTGTGGGCTTCAAAGGGTTCACACTGTTCCATGTAAGGATGTAAGAGAGGTGGCAGTGGAGGACACTTCCCAGGGACGCAGGACTCTCACCCAGGACACAGGAGGGCAGTTGGTGCTCCCCCCACCACATGGTCCCCATCAATGTCCCTGCTTAGAAATGCCTGGTGTACATCGGGATGTGGGACCTCACACTCCTCACACTGCGGAAATGTCCGCAGGAGCGTCAGGGACCCTGCATAATCAGGATGGCCTGGCTGGAGCTGTTTGGAGGCTCAGCCTCGGGCCACCTTGAGCCAATCCCCTGTTTTTGAAGCCTGCTTTAGAGGCACACCCCATCCCCTTACTCCCTTAATCCCCAACTCCACCTGACCCCCAAACACTGAGAATGAGGAAGGGGGGTCTGCCCCCAGGGAGGTCAGGAGGGCAGATGCTGGGCAGGCAAAGCAGCCCCCCTCCTCCTATGGAATCACTGGACAGTGGTCTTACTCTTCCTCTTCCCTCTGGGCAGACCCCAGAGATGTGGGAAATGGTGGCTCCCTGAAGGCCTCATCCCGTTCCTTCTGGGGGGGTGGGTGGCCTGAGGAGCTGGGAAAGGCAAACGTTTCGCAGTAGAAAGAGCACAGAATCTGGAGTCAGATCTGAAACCCTGTCCCAGCTGCACCGCTCAGCAGCTTCTCGCCTGAGCTTCAGTTTCTTGGTTGTAAAATGGGCCCCAAATCATGCACCTGTCTTTCACAGAGGTTGTGTAAACCCTTCAGGACATCCCACAGAAAGGCTCTGACCGCAGGGCGAAACTCAGAGCCCAGAAACTTCTCCAGGTGTTTCGGAGGCTTTCTGGTGGTGGTGGCGGTGGCGGCGGCCGCTTGTGGTGAAATACACACAAAACAAAATTGACGATTGTAACGAAAAGAACTCCTTTCATCTTGTAGAACTGAAACTTTGTCCCCATTCGACACAAATTCCCCATTCCCTTCCCCACCCCCGGACCCTGGCAACCACCATCCTACTTTCTGTCTCTGTGAATCTGACGACTCTAGGAGCTGCATGTAAACTGAATTGGACAGGATTTGTCTTTTGGGGACTGGCTTCTTTCACTTGGCGTAGTATCCTCAAGGCTCGTCTGTGTTGTAGCCTGTGTCGGGACTTCCTTGCTTGGTAAGGCTGAATAATATTTCACTCTGTGCACAGATCATGGTTGGTTTATCCATGGACACCTGCGCTGCTCCCGCCTCTTGGCTACTGTGAATTACACCGCAATGGCAGGGCAGTGCGAATACCTCTTCAAGAACGTGCTCTCAATTCTGTAGATATATCCCCAAAAGTGGGATTGCTGGATCCTATGGTGATTCTATTTTTAATTTTTGAGGAGCTGCCAACTGCTCTCCACAGCGGCTGCTCCATTTTCCGTTCCCACCAGCCATGCACAAGGCTTCCAAGGCCTCTGAGACTGCGCCGACATTTGTTACCTTCTGGCTTTGTGATCATGGGGGAGCGTTGATAGCTCCAGGTGTTTGGAGCACACCGGACTTGACATAGGGATGGGTACTTCTGAAATCACTGAGCAGGCTGGGCCTCTGGGGGCGCCTCCCAGATCCCTACAGAACCTGCCTACAGGGGGCAGGGGTGCTGCCCCCTCCCCCAAGGCCAGGTGGACAGTCAGGGGCCTCACTCAAGTGCATCTCCCTTGGATGCAGGGAGCTGGGATCAGGGCCCTGTCCCACAGCTCAGCAGCCCAAGGTCAGAGTCTGGGATGCTGCTGAAGAAAATCCCACGACCCACTGACCCCGTTGGCCAGCATAGCATCACCAAAGCAGCAAGCAGAGGGCCCCTCCTTCCTCTACCTCCTTTACCTCACTCTGCATGTTTCTTTGATGGGCCCTAGCTCACAACTGAAGCCTAGCTGCAAGGGAGCCTGGTAAATGCAGTCTTCACCTTCCAGCCTCTGCAGGCCTGGAAGGCACCTGAAGAGCAAGAATGGATGCCGAGGGCCCCACACTGTATGGGCTCAGCAGGAGCTTGGGGCCCGGTCGCTGTTGTTAGTATCTCCCGCAAATGTGAGGCCCGGAAACGGCTCCCCGTCAGCCACACCTGCCTGCAGGATCCCTCCTGCCCAAGGCCTATGCAGCGGCCATTCCCTCCTTCTCCAATTTTCCTCCCTACCCCCTCTACTTCCACATATCCGGTTAACTTCTACTGGGCTAAAGATGCCATTTGCTCGTAGCATCTTTATTCTCAGAAGGTAAAAATGGAAACAACCCAAATATCCATCAGCAGGATATTGTATCAACAACTGACGGTGTCCTCGTGCAATGCGGGGTTCTACCGCAATGAAAAAGCATGGCTTACTACCACGTGCGGCAACGAGCATGCGTCTCGTGGACGTCATGGTGGAGGGAAGAAGCCAGATACGGCAGAGCACATTCCACATGCTTGCATTCACACAGAGCTCAAAAAGAAGCAGGAGTCATCTCTGGCAAAACCACCGAGAATGGTTCCTTTAGGGTTGGGGGGTAAGTACCGTCTGGGAGGGGGCTCAGGGAGCCTTCGCTGGAAATGTTCTATCTTGGTCACTGTGGTGGTTGCACGGCGGCACCCACTGGTAACCATTCCCCAAGCTGTTTGCATAAAAGTGCATCATCTGTGCAATAACAAAAATAAAAATAAAACCAATTTTTTTCTCTGGGAAGCCTTTGCCCCGACTAGAACAAACGTCCCCATTATGGAGCTGTTGGAGTCCCATGCAGCCCTCCCTCGGGGGTCTGGCCACTGTTGTGACAGGTGATGCCAGCAGCCGGCTCCCGGGCTGGACCAGAAGCACTGCGTGGGAGGTCTCTCTGTCTTGCCAGCGCCTGTTTCTCAAGGACCCTCTCTGAGCGTGGGTACCCATCATCGTAGCATTAGCCCACTCTCTGACATCAGGAATGTGGGCTTGTGCCTGCAAAGTGAGCTCTACACCCAGAGCAGGGAGAGAATAATCAGATTTGCAACTGATTAATCCTGCAGCCGTCCAGCTGAGCCAAGAAGCCAGGGAAGGCAGGTTTCTGAAACAGAACCACCTACGCCTGTCACTCTTCTGAAAATGTCCAATGTCCCACGTATACATATCTTTTCTCAAAGAAAGAGAGAGAGAGAGAGAGAGAGAGACAAAGAATCTTTTCACCTTGAACGTTCCGTACTTATGATCCTTAAGATCATGCAAACGTCATATTTATGTAACTGTGTTCATGTGACAGGTAAATACTTGAATGTTGCCTAGTGCATTCAGGGGTTGAGAATGTGCTCTTGTTGAGGAGGATAAGAAGTGAAGACTCGTCAGGCTTGGTCTGTCTGCAGCTCAGCAGTCCGAGGAGAGCTGAGGGAAGGATGGTGACAGCTTGCACCACCTGGACCTCGGCTCCTCCATGCCAACAGGATTTTCATTGCCATCCAGGTGGCAAAGCCAGGCCAGTAGAAAGGCAGGCTCAGGAGAGAGACAAGCTTTCAAATGATTAGAAAAGTGACATTGCTAGATAGTGAGCCCAGTGTCCCCGAAGTTATGCCAGTAGAGACTAAAAGACTCTCATCAGGAAGGGAGATGATGAGACAGGTAGAGGGTGAGGGGCTAGAAGGAAGGCCTCTCTGGGGATATTGGAGGCTCAGGAATCTTGTATCTATATCCTCTCGAAACACTTCATTCTCATTGAGGAAATACTGTTCGTCAGGCCGCCCACTTCTAAGCTGAGTCTTGGAAGGCAGGAGCCAGGAGGGACCTCCCAAAGTATTGCTTCTGAGCCCCAGACGACAGCACACAGGGACCTCGAGCTTCTGCTGGGTGTTAGGCTATTTCCAGGGGTTTGGCTCACAGGAGAAGCCGGAGGGGTCTCATCCTCTCAGCGGAAGGATCACATTTGTGCTGAAGAACATGGGTTGTGGAGCCCGACTGTGGGGCCCCACCTCCTGACCTGGGGAGCGAGAGTCTCAGAGTCAGACCCTGGAACAAGAAGTCAAGGGCGAGGACTTGACTTGGGAGGTGCTGTCAGGAGAGTGGATGCGCGGGGCAGGGCAGAGAAGGAACCAGGGAAGGGTATGTTATCAAGGCTGTCACCACCCGGTCCCTGGGGCTCGGTCCTGCTGTAGAGCCCTGGAGAGAGTGTGGAGGAGGTCCCCGAAGTGAAGGGCAGAGCCTAGTAGCTGTGTGACCTCGGGCTGTTACTCTGCCTCTCTGTGTGTCTGAGCTGCACCTGTCAGGAAGCTTCCCTGAGCTCAGAGAAGGTGGAGGGCTGAGAAGTGGCCGACGCATAGTCAGGCATGCGGGAATCCGAGGGGGTCCGTGAAGGAGCCCTGTTATCTCCCATTTCACAGAGGCCAGGTGGGGCCACCCCCACACAGCAGGGGCAGAGGTGGGCCTGTCGGACCTGGCCTCCATGCTCACGGGACTCCCACCCAGGGCTGGACCTGTGGTGGGTAAAGGCAGCAGCTGGCCTCCGAGGGCCACCTCCCTCCTGCTCTCCACGCCCCACCCCCACTCCCAGCAGGATCCCTCCTCGCTGACTTGACTGCAGCACCGACCTGCATCCTTGACCCTCCTGGGGCCTTCCAGAAGCCCCTGAAGCACCCCCCTGCGGCACCAGTGCTGGGCTGGGCTCCCCTTGATGGCCCACAGGGCGCTGCTCGCTGTGGGGAGGAAGAGGAAGAGACTTGCGGTGGGGAGGGGAGCTGAGAACCTGATGAGCACCCCTCCCACCCAGCCCACCCCCATGTCCCAGAGTCCTGGCTACAGACCCCTCACACGCCTGTCCCCACCATGCCAGCTGGGCGACCGTGAGTCTCCTCCCCAACCGGACACTGCTTGTCACAGGACACGGAGAGGGCCGAGGACTAGCACAGAAAGTATTTCCTCGCGTGTTTGTTCATTCATTCCTGCTTTCCTTTGCTCAGCCATTGTGCTCAGCCCTTACTAGGTGCTGGGCCCGCAGCTCGGCCCAACGCCTCTGCCATGCCCTCCACCAGCACACAGCCCAGGGCAGAGGGGCAGGACACACAGCAGGGCCTGGGAGCCCTCTGGGTCACTGGCCCGGGGCTGGGTGAATGAGCAACATGGCTGGGGTGGGAGATGAGATGAGAAAATCTGCAGAAGATGCTTCTCCAGCACGGCAGAGAACTGTGAGCCACCAGTATTATCCTTAGCAATGTGCAAGAAAGCCCAAGCCGTCTGCCACGGAGGCAGCCGTGTGGGTGCTTGTGGCTACCAGCGAGGCAGGAGAGCAGAGCGCGGGGGCAGCGGGACCCACAGGGGGAGGTCTCTAGGGAGGCGCCCGTGAACCCTCCCCACGACCGGGAAGGAAGGGCCGTCCACCTCCAGACCGCCCCGTCCACACTCCCACAGTCATCACCATCCACCCTGCGGAGCGTTTCCTATGCACCAGGCACCGCTTCAATAACTCAGGGTCCCCCCCATCCCTTCCATGATGGCTTCTTGTACTTTGCAGAAAGGAAGCAGAGGCCCAGAGAAGATCATTACCTCGGCCAAGGTCGCACAGGCAGCAAGTGGCACAACCCCAGAGCAACTGGCCTGCGCGAGGGCTCGGAGCCCCGGGGACCCCTGCACCAGCCAGCCAACCCCCCTCCCCTCTCCGAGCTCCCACCTTGCTGTGACAGACCCCACCACTCCCAGAGGCCTCTGCCGGAGGCCTGAGCCGCAGGCCGGGTCAGCCGATGAGTCACCTACTTCGTTCCAAGGAGAAGCTGCTCCCCACCTGGCAAACGCCAGGGTCAAACCACAGACCTCCTTGCGCATCTCTGCCTGGACCTCCCTGGGCTGGACCTCAGCCATGCGCCTTTCCGGGAGCCCACTCTTCAGGAGGCCCCGAGTTTCCATACCCAGCCACCTTGATTAATGTAGATGGCCTGCTTCCTGGTGACCCATAGAGGAAAATGACCAGAGGAGTCTGAGACTCAGCCCGGGAGATGGTGACACGCAGGCAGCCTCCCATCCGGAGGCCCGAGGCCCAGGCCTTGCCTGCAGGAGCCATTCCCAAATGCCTGTCGACTTCTTGAATAAGCAGCAATCTGGGTCTTTGGTGGCACTCAGCTCTGGGTAAAAGTCCCAGCTCTGACCCTTGAATAGGTCACCTTCCTTCCTTGAACCTCAGGCTCCCCACCTGACCTCTCAGGGGTGTTGTGAATGTAAATAAGGTACACGGTTCTCCCCACCCCCACCCGCGCCCAGCTCCCCCTCGGCCACTGACTTCTGCACCCTTCCCCAGAGGACACCCTGGGGCTCTAGGAGCCATTTCTCCCCAGAAGCAGAGCCGGGCATGCCTGGGAGCTGCCTCTCCTCCATCCCTTGCCCCCGTGACCCTCAACTAATGACTGATTAGCTCAGAAGTCGGAAAGCCCGGCTCCCCTGCCTTGAGGGGACTTTCTCTCAGGCTGGAGCTTCTGAATAAACCACTTGCACACAAATATTTGTCTCCGGGCCTCGCTTCGAGAATCAGCCCAAGGTTCTTGCAGAAATCTCCCACCCTCCCCCCCGCCCCACCCCACAGAGTGTGGGACCACCTGACCTTACCGTGTAATAGAACCTTTCCTTATCTCGGCAAGCACCTGCAGTTAATAGGCTCTCATGTTCCTAAGGAAAGGCCTGTGCCCGCTTCCCAAGGGTACACTGCATGCCTGTGAGGAAGGAGGAGAACCAGAAACGCTAGCAAAGTCCCTGTTTTTAAAGCATTTTGTTTCAGAAATCAAGCTGACTTGCTTTTTACCGACTGCAAACATCAGAGAGGTCCTTATCCCTCCGTATCCCAAATAAGGTAAAAGAAAACTGGGATTGGATGTTGAGCAAGAGCCTGCTCAAAGTGACCAGGTGAGCAGCCAAGAGACCTCATATCCCATTTCCAAGCAAATAAAGGTGGCTGATGAGATATAAGCAGAAGTTGCTGGGCAGGTCTTCCAGGAAAGCACCCAAAAAGCCAGTGTATGCCCTTTTTGTTTTCTTCCTTCTTCATCCTGCCTGGAATATATACGTGATGGCTGGCACCCCAGTGGCCGTTTTGTGACCTTGAGGATGGGGTCAAGCTCTAAATCTAATAGAGCAGGAAGACAGAAGGGCTGTGGGTTCCTAGACACTCTAGAACTATGCTACCTGTCAGGGAGTCCCTGACTTCTGTGACCTGTGAAAATAAACCTCCATTTCATCAAAGCCACTATTTTCCAGGTCTCTGCTACTTGCAGCTGGGTACCATTTCTAACTAAGAGAGACGCAACCCAGGTCTACAAGTTTTTGCTCCTAAGTGAAACAACAGGATTCTCTCCTCCCAGCCTCTCTCTCAACTTGACCGTCTGGTCCTCCTCACAGAGACTTGACTGCAAGGAGCAGGTAACCCTCTCACACCACTGAGAAAACCACACTAGCTCTGTGGCCCAGATCTTCTTAGGACAATTGGAGAGTTCCAGCTTCTGGCATAGGACCAGAGTGGGGACAGGTAACACCTGGGTGCTTCCTGGTATTGCAGAGAATAAGGACTCTTGGATCAGAGGGAAAGCCACAAATGACAATTCCATAACTTGAGAGATATTGCCAAATTCCCCACCAAAAACACCGCACCAGTTTATACTCTGGCCCATAGGGCTCTTTCCCCACATCCAAGCTGATACTGGACATTCACTTTTAAACGGGCCGAGTGGTACCTTGCCATTTTGCTTCTTGCCTTTCTGATGGAGGATTACATGTTTCACATAAAGTGGGATGGCTGTTGGCACTTCTGCACGTGGCCTTGTTGTCCTTTTCTAAAATGCTATTTGTTTGCTTTCTTCTTGCTGATGTGGAAGGTCTTCTTACATAATGGATTTTAACCCTTCGTCATGGTCGATAGGTTACAAGTACTTTCTCAGCTGATCATTTTACTTTCAGCCTTGTGGAGGGGAATTTGGGTGTTTGTTTTGCTTGGTGTTGATATTTGGAAGGTTTTTGTGTTCGTGTAATCAGATCTGTCATTCTTTTCCTTTGTCATTTCTGGTTTCTATGTCAGGAGTTCCTACTCTTAAGCTCTGTTGCTTGGCCTCCCTCTTCAGACTGACCTGCCATTCTCTCTAGATTTGACTCTCCTTCTGTCCCGGTCTCTCTGATGCTTCATGTAAACCCAAGTGGCCACCCTCCTACCACTGGCTGCTTAAAAGCAAACTCCAAGTACTCCTTTGCCTTGCTCATGACCCCATCCAGGACCGCCACCTCCACTGTCCCCATCTGCTTCCCTGACCTGCCTTGAGGTCCCCCTCTCACTTTCCTCCTTTCTGAAACCTCAGGAATGTGGCCCAGTGGTACCTCTCTGATCTGACAGCAACCCCTTTCTTAAGTACAATCAACATAGCTGCTTATCAGCATCCCTTGCCGAGTGGGGCACACTCTCAGCTCAGCAACCCCCTCCCCGGGTCAGCATACAAGGTCATCATTTCTACCAGGAGGGAATCAGCCAGTCATCCTGATGATTCTGGAATCATCCAGATGATTCTGGAATGATCTCGAATCATCTGTGGCTTCCCCCAGCTCTGCTCCTGCTTGGGCCTCTTTCTTACCTTCTCAGACCAAACTCCCTCATGGAGTCCAGAGAAGGATGCCACAAAACCTTGTACAGCAGACTCTGTCATTCTCTTAAAAACAAATAGGCCGTTGGGAGGCTGCTGTCCTCGCCTCCTGGCCAGCAGCAGGAAGAGTAGGGGACATGATATTTGAAAATATCTCCACAGGGGGAGCTGCTGTAGGGAGGAAAAGAGTTCCTGTCAACAAATCTCATCCTGGCCAGTGGGCTTCGAGGGGGCCACACTCTGCACTGGGCCCACATCCTGGGTCTCCAGCCCTCACGGCCTCCTTGTTATTCCTGGCTCCCGGGACTGGAACTCATAGGATGTCCATGCCAGGGAGGCCTGTGTGGCCAGGAACAGATGTTTCCCTCTGTGCCCTCCATGGGCTCCGGAAGACCCCACCCTGCAGGTGGCAGGAAGGGGGCCCCTGCGGCCGGGGCAGGTCTGGTTCTAACTTTCCATTCCTGTTTGGCAAAGGGCTCCAGCTAATGCGACAGGGAAACTCCGTTCTCAGGTGACCCGGCAGGCGGCTGGTTCCTAGCCGCTTTGCAGTCTGCTCAGGGCAGCACCCATTTACTGAATGCCTACTGTATCTTCCTGCCCCCCTGAGGCAGTTCGCTGGGTGCCTCCCGTGTGTGAGGCACTCACTCCTCCGTGTGTTGGGGACGCAGCCTTGAGCAAAGGTGTCAGTTGGGGTCCTCCGAGAAGCTGACAGCAAGACGGAGTTAGAAATACAAGAAAGGGGTTGGGGGGCGGTGCCTGGAATGAGTGGAGAGGGAGCATGCTTGGCAAGAAAGAGAGGCTCCAGTGCGCTAAGGAGGCGGGCCGAAGGATCAGCAGGGAGCCTTGGCCAGGGTGCCCGGCGCTCCAGATCAAGGCCTGCAGGAGAGGTTCCTAAGGGTGCCTGGGCTGGAGGCTGTCAGCTTCCGTCTAGAGGGGTGATCAGAGCAGCATGCCCCGACGGCAGCCACAGCAAGATGGGATGTCGCTGACACCCTGTCGGGGGATGCAGGGGACGCTGATCCAGCGAGCAGCAATCGCACAGCCCTTTCCTGGACAGAGACCCAGAGACGGTGTCTTAAAAGAGGGAAACATGCCTCTTCTCTGCTCTCTTCCCCCTGCGGCCAAGGACATGGACATGGTGGTAAGCCATCCTGAGCCATGGGCAGGAGAAGCCCCCCACCTTCCCCCCAGGGCTGGCCAAAGAGGAGCCTGGGATCCCGAAGGACAGTGGAAGGACAGCTTTTCCACTGGTAAAATGTAGCACAAAATTTACCATATTAACCATTTTAAGTGTATAGCTCTAGTGGCATTCAGTATCGTCTCCATTATCCATCCTCAGAACATTTTCATCTTCCAAAATGGAAACTCTATTCAACACTAACCGCCCCTCCTGCTCCCCCCAGCTCCAGTCCAACTTTCTGTCTCTGGGAGTTTGATGACTCCGGGTACCTCCTGTCAATGGAATCGGACAGTATTTCTTCTTCTGAGCCTGGCTTATTTCCCTTGGCAGAATGTCCTCAAGGTTCACCCATGTTGTAACGGGCATCACAATTGCCTTCCTTTTTTTTTTTT
>CM053619.1:7688398-7731910 GCA_028646535.1 Procyon lotor | reverse complement strand
AAAAACCACTATAGTAAATATCCTTGTGCTAGTATCATCCATACATATGCAAATGTTCTTATAGGATAAGCTCCTAGGAGGGAGTCTTCAGGGCAAAAGGCATGTGCATTTTAAAATTTTTGACAGTGGCTGTACCAGTTTACACTCCCACCAGTAATGTATGAGAGTACTTGTCTCCCACACCCACGCCAACACACTGTTATTGAGGGTTTGGGTCATTGCCAATCTGATACATGAAAAATGGCATTGGGCTGTAGTTTCAATTTGCACTTCTAATTTGAATAAGACTAAACATCTTTTCATGAGTTTGAGAGTCATTTGTATTTCCTGTTCTGTGGACTGTCTGTTCGTATTCTTGTTCATTTCCCTATTGCAGTTGCATTTGTCTTATTGGCTTACTAGAACTCTTTACATATTCAGGAAATTTGAGTCTTGAGCAACATGACTCAAAGGCATAAGCAAAAGTGCTTTCATCCCAAAGGCTGTCCATGAATTCTGTTACCGAAATCTCATGGCCTTTCCAATGTCTTTTCCAATGTCTGGTTCTACGCTTATTATTTGGCTTCTGCGAGCTAGCACATATTCTCTCAACACATTTCTTGCTTGTTTTGCTTTGGTTTAACTTACCAGAGGGGATTTCAGTGGTTTAAGGAAAACTGATGTATATTCCCTCCCTTACCAGATCAAGGTTCCAAGGTGAAGAGTGTGAGTTGGGATCTCCTTCCTCCACTCAGGACTGTTTGCCTTCTGTGCGGCATGTCTCACTTCCATGTCCAAGGCCACTAGGGACCCTAGCAAGCATTTGCAGGCTCCTCTGCCCTGTCCTTACATCTAGGCCACGGGTCCTGCTCTCTTCATTTGGAAGATGATAGCACTGATTGACCTAAAGAGAGTTGGCCTGTGCTTCCGGTTCTGGGAATATGAATAGATCTCCCTTGACAATTATGTCTGGGGACTGTCACCTCCGTGGACAGAGACATGGTGCAGAGCAGACAGTCGCCAGGTTGTGCTCTGAGTTAGGGGCACCCACGGGCTTGGAACGCTCTTTCTGGATCACTTTGAGTGTTTGTTCATTCTGTCGGCAAACATTCCTGAACGGCTGGGTACTGCAGCACTCAGGCAGGGCCACTCAACAGGTGAATGGCGAACCCCATCTGAAGTGCGGGGGATAGGGAGGCCACAGGGAGAGCGTCCCAGTGTAAAGGGATGTTGGTCAGGGGGCCGTTCCCTGAGCCAGACTAGGGAAGAACAGAAAGAACAGGGCACAGTGGATGCTAGGCAATGGGAATGGCATGCCAAAAGGCCTTGAAGCTGCAGGAGGACGCCGAGGTGCAGGAAATTGCTGGAAGGCAGCCTGGCTGGAACCTAAAGCGGGTGGAAAGTCAGGCTGGATGAGGCTGAACGCAGGTGGGATCCAAGTCTCCCAAAGCTTCTAAGACCTAATGCTGCACGGACCATGGAGATGAGCTCTTATTCTGAGTATTCCTGGGGAAAACTGGGGGTCCCTTCAAAGTTCTATCTGCGTGTGTTGTCGTGATGAGGGGTGACCGGAAGAGGCGGGACTTGTAGGTACTGCCACTCCTCGGATGGCCTCAGAAAGGCTCCTAAGAATTGTAGCAGAAGCTGTCATTGAACCCATCCCAGGCTGTACCCAAGAAGTGAGTTCTCAGTGACGCGCTGCACCCCCGGGGAGCCTCAGAATAGAGCCTATCATCCCCAGCCCCAGAGCAGCCAACGCCTGCAAGGAGTCAGTGGCTCAGCACCCCAGCTGGCTGGCCATGGGACTGGGCTGATTCTGGGGGAGATCTGCGGGGGAGGGGCCCCAGGTGCCCACCGGGGAGGCCTGCCCACCAAGGCCACCCATCTGGGCTCCTTCTCCTTCCTGTCTCACCTCACCACGCAGTTAGGGGGGTATTCTGGATCACCTCCACAGAAGCCACCTGCACTCAGAATCTTGTCTTAGGGTGGGGGACCTAAGGAAGAGCTCTTGCAAGAGACCTGATGCTCCCCTACTCCCACACCCCAGTCATTGGGTGTGATTTGGGATTCCTGCCCTGTAAATTCCACAAGAGGCTGGGGTCCCATCCTTAACACTGAACTCATTGCTGAGCGCAAGCAGAGCGCCTACAAGTGGGAGGCTCATGCAGAGAAGGCTAGGGAGCCAGAGGGACTGAGGCCAGGGAGAGACTGGGCCAGCTCTCCTGGGCCCAGAGTCCAAAACCTTTTACCAGGTAACCGGGCCAAAGGTGTCAGCATGGGCCATTTTGCAGGGCTGCATGCTGTCCACAGCAATCCTGCCAAACTGGCTGGGGAACCTGTCTGGCTGGGTGCAAGGCCCCTGGGACCCTGGTCCACCCATTCAGGGCCAGGTGGCTCACACAGGACCATGGAGGCATTCTCTGTTCCAGGCGCCTCCCTGGACAGGGCCCACTCCAGATCTGCCCTAGTGCCACACCTGGTTCAGTCCTCAGCTCCTCTAAAAACCAGGAAGGGACTCCAGAATCTGATTTTCCTCCCTGCACACTTCCAGTGTTCCACGTCCAGCCGGACCAGAGCTGACGATACAGCATCCGGCAGTGGGGATCTCCTGCCTGATCTGATGGGGCTTTTGGCCTAGTGTGGGGGCCAGGCGTGGAGCCAGTGTTCCCATCCTCAAAGCCTTGAGTTCTGGGCAGGAAACAAGCAGGCAGCTCTGAGGGCCAAGGGCAAAGAGGCAAGTTTAAGGGGTAGATGGGCAAGGTGGCTCAGAGAGGGGGGCCTGCTGGCACTAGTTCGGGCAAGGGACAGCAAGTGCAAAGGCTCTGAGGCAGGAGAGAACAGACGTTTTGAGACTCGAAAAGGGAAGCTGGCAGGGGAGAGACATGAAGCAGGAGAGGGAAGCAGGACCATGCCATAGGACCAGGAAGCCACAGGGGCCCACCAAGTGACATTCTGGGTGTGCAGCAAAGCCGCCGAGGGGGTGTTGAGCGGGAAGATGAAGAGAACTGAACTTCTGTTTCTAATAGACTCCTGTGCAGGCAGGACTTGGGAGCCAAACGAGATGAAGGTAGCCCAGTAGCCGGGCTCTATCCCTTTTCACCCCCCTATTGCCGTCCTCTTTACACTTAAGGGAAAGGGGTCTCAGAGATGGCAAGAGGATGGCCCCGGGCTCCCCTGAACAGCTGACCTCACAGTGTGCTTCCCACCACCCCACACACCTCGAAGTGCCTGCTGGGGCATCCTTCCGGTCCCTCTGGGAAGGAAGATCGGGACAGAATGTGGGAGGAAAAATGGAAGGAAGGGAAAGGATCCCCAGCCTGCCTGGAGGTCCCACGCCTGGGGACACAAGACCTAGTGGCCTTGCCTCACCCCCTTGTGTTCTCACGGGTTTGGGTTTGTTTAATGTGCTCGTCTCCCTGATCAGGAAGCAAGGACCGTGACCCGTGACCAGAATTAGGACGCAAGTGAAGGAATAAAGTTGGATCTCACCTTCCTCGGCTTATCGGCTCTGCACGGCCTCATCTCCACCCACCAGACCCAGTGTGATCTGACCTCGGATCTGACACCCATTGTGCTGACCTCACCTCCTCTGGTCTTCAGACTCCTAAACTGGAAGAAGTTGCTCAGAGATCCCTCCAGCAAGGAAGGGTAAGCCCAGCCTGCTGGCTCCTCGCCCAGTGCCTGGTGGACTCCAGCTGGTGCTTCCCACCGAAACTCCATCACCAGCAGCCTCCGATGCAAAGACTGGGGCCCCCGAGGGGCCATGCTCCCTGACATGGGCCCCAGGTGCTGTGGTTCTCACTCTCCCCTAGGGAGAAGGTTGAGATACCAAGGTCCCTTGTACTAAAAAAATGGCTTACAACCTCAAGCAAGCCCCTGTCCCGTGTGAGCCTCAGTTTCTCCTTCAGTGAGGAGGGAGATGAGGGTCCTGTATAGCTTTGAGAGCTGGCGACTTGGGAGGCAAAGACACATTCCCAGAATCCCCTGGAGTCCTAAGACCGCCCACGCCCCTTGTCCTAGCAATCCTGAGAAAGGCCAGGCTGATAAGGCTGTGGGTGGCCAGATGACAACATTCTTGGGACTCAGATGAAGTGGGAGGGGCCCACCCATTCAGCTGCACATAATTCGGGGCAATGGGGGCAGCAGCCGTGTGGGCCACAGGCAGCCAGCGTGCCTGCCTTTCCCGGCATCCTGGCATCCTGGCATTTCAGGGATGCCACGAAACCCCGGGCCGCAGCAGGGAGCCACGGAGTCATCTTGCAAGGTTTCGAGGAAAGAATGCCAGTCCTGTGGGAGGGGACACTGGGTCTGCCTTCCCTCCCACCCCCATCTTGGCTCCCTCTGAGGCTCATTCCTGAGAAACGCTCTTGTACCTTCTCTCAGTCAGTGGGGTGGGGCGAGGCCAGGCGGGGGTGGGGGTGGCAGCGCAGACCTTTCTTTAGCCTGGGACGAGCAAGACCACTGCCCTCCTCACCACCTCCAGCCCACAGGAGAATCTGAAACAGCCTCTCCTCTAGGCCCAGCGCTGCCTTTTAACCACCACACCTAAAATTCCACCACCAGGGCACAGTCCTTGACAATTACGGCACCACCTTGGGTGAAAGATGTCAATTTCTCTGCTGTGAAATATAATCGGGAGGAAGCACAGGTGGCTTTGTTTCCATGCATGGTCACAAATGCCCAGAGAAAGCATCTGTAAACAAGAGGAACTGGGACATGGCCCTGCAGGCTGTCCCCAGGGATTAGGGGAGGTGGCTAAGCTGGATTGTCCCGGGCTTTGGTCTGCTGCTGGTGCTGTGAGTTAACAAGAAGGATACTGGGCATAGAATAAACTTGAGCCCTGATCGTGCCCCTCACCAGCCATGGGCCCTTGGCCAGGGCTTTGCCTCTCTGAGGACTATTTTTCAGATAGGGGTGGTCATAGTCCTCCTCTCTGTTGGGAGGAAGGAAGGAACATAATGCCCAGAGCCAACGCCTGGCATACATTCAGTGCTTAGTAAATAGTGGTGATGCATCACATCACACTGTGACCCCCAAGCACATTTGATCTTTGAGCCCTTCCAACTGAGGGCCCGCCACCAGATTCTCTCTCCAATGGGAGGAGATCCTGGAGTGCCCATTCCTAGTCATTGGCAGGGGGGGTGACCACCTTTTGAGGGAGTGAGCTCCCCATCATTGCAAGGGGCAGGTTACCAAAGTCTGGCTGGAATGAGCCTTTAGGTGGAGGGAGAGGAAGGCTGTAGGGACTGGGAACCTAGGCAGGACCACGGGAGCCCAGTCTGCCCCCCTTAGGGGATCGCTCACATTCTCTGAGTGCTGATCCTAGGCCATGCTGTGCTGGGAAGGCAGCCGGGAACACAGCAGATGTGGTCCCCATCCCTGGGACATTGAGGTCAGCAGGGAAGCAGGAATTTGGGCGAGAATGCTCAGGAACACTTTTTGTTTTCCCTTAATGTTCAAACCATCTTTTCCTTTCCAATGTCAGCAACTGCTATCTTCCTTCAATGGCTGGAGACTCATTTTCTGTCCCTTCCAGTATACATTTTTTAAAATATATTGATTAGCATTAAAAAATGATGAATCCTTTCAGATATTCAGAAAAGTATAAAGAAACCTAACGGGGGGCGCCTGGTGGCTCAATTTAAGTGTCTGCCTTTGGCTCAGGTCATGATCCCAGGGTTCCGGGATCGAGCCCCGAGTCAGGCTCCCTGCTCAGTGGGGAGTCTGCTTCCCCCTCTCCCTCTGCCCCATCCCCAGCTCATGCTATCTCTCTCTCAAATAAAATCTCCAAAGAAAAAGAAACATCAGATATTCATGTTTTCAGCACTCGGAGTTAACAAATGTAAACATTTGGCCATACTCCAAATCCTCCCTATGAAATAAAATTAGGGGCGCCTGGCTGGCTTAGTTAGTACAGCATGCGGCTCTTGATTTTAGGGTCCTGAGTTCAAGCCCCACATTGGGTGTAGAGTTGACTTAAACACAGAAACTAAAAAAATAAAAATAAAATTGGATTACACATCAACAGATGAATGGGTAAATAAAATGTGTATACCCATATAATGGAATATTATTCGGCCTTAAAAAGTCATGACGTAGTGCCCCATGCCACAACGTGGGTGACTGCAGAACTCATTACACTCAGTAAAGGAAGCCAGTCACAAAAAACCATGTGTTGTAGGAATCCACATGTATGAAATCCAGAAGAAGCAGAGAGTATATTTAGCTGTTGTCAAGGTGGCAGCAAGGCGGGGCGGGGAAGGGGTGCAGAGAAGATGAGGTATGGCTGTTTCATGGGTACCAGGTGTCCTTTTGGGGTGAAGAAAATGCTCTAAATTGGGATCATGGTGAGAATTGCACAAGGTCTATGTGACAGAATAAAAAATACTGAATTGTACGATTTAAATTAGTGAATTAGGGGATATGTGAATTACATCTCATTGAAGATGTATATTAGTTTGCAAGGGCTGCTATAACAAAGCCCCACAGACGGGGACCTTGATAGAAATTTACTGTGTCACTGTCCTGGAGGCCGGTGTCGCCAGGGCTATGAGGGAAGGGAAGGATGTGTTCCAGGCCCCTCTCCTCGGCATGCAGATGGCTCTCTGCCTTCTGTGCATGCCTGTCTGTGTCCACATTTCCCCTTCATGTGAGCACTCCAATGATGTTGGAGTTGGCTTGCCTGAATGACCTCATTTTGACTTGATCACCTCTGTGAAGACCCCATCTCCAAATAAGGAGACGTTACTACTGTTCTTGTCACCGTGGCTATTGATGCCGAGTTTGGGAAAGTGCACAGCAAGAAAGGCGGACTCGAGGCTCCCAGACCCTGGGATCCAGGCCAGCACCATCCCCCTGTCCCTCCACAGAGGCTCTGCCACCCACACCCCACACCCTCGATTAGAAACCACCCTGTAGGAATGCCTGGGTGGCTCAGTGGGTTAAGGTCTCTGCCTTCGGCTCAGGTCATGATCTTGGGGTCCTGGTATCGAGCCCCGCATCGGGCTCCCTGCTCAGCAGGGAGCCTGGTTCCTCCTCTCTTTCTGCCTGCCTCTCTGCGTACTTGTGCTCTTTCTCTCTCTGTCAAATAAATAAATAAAATCTTAAAAAAAAAAAAAAGAAAAGAAAAGAAAAGAAAAGAAACCACCCTGTGGTCCCAATACCAACCTCTAGAAGAGCTTGGCCGGCCCTGCAAATGTCCCAAAGCCCCAGAGCCCACAGGACAGAACACAGGTAGGAAGCATGGGGGCGGGGGAGAAGAACAAAAACCCAGCCTCGGAGACCACCAGGGAAGGCCACCTAGCCTCAGAGCTTGTCAGCTGGCCGAGAGCAGGGGCCCAAGCCCCCCCGGTGTCGCCGGTGCTCAGGGCAGGGGAGGACAGCAGGAGCGCCCGAGCCCCCGTCTTCTCCAAGAGCTACCCTAGACGAGAGGTCCTGCTGAAAGCTAGCCCTGTCCCCTATGTGGCTGAGGCCACCGACAAGCTCAGGCCTGGGGAGGACAGCCGGGTCATGGCCAAGGTTACAGCAAGCCTCCCCTTTCTGAAGGAGAGACGGCTTCATGGCCAGCTGTCCTGGGGGGAGCAGCTGGACCCAACCCTCCCAGCCAGGGGCTGTCCTCGCTCCCTCTATTGGTCGCCCCTCCCCACCCCGCCCCCCGACCAAGTCTCTCTCAGGTCTCAGGTGGGCTTCCTGAAAAGCAGACTCTGAAACCAGGATTTGAGGACAACTCGTTTTGTGGGGGCATGATCCCAGAAAGTACCAGTGGGAGGGTGAGGAAGTAGATTGGGGAGGGAGGGAGGCCAATACCATGCACAGTAGTGAGTAGATTGCCGCTCATCCCCCAGGTCCCCAACGAGGTGGGGCGAACCTCAGTTCTCCCACGGCGAGGTACGGAAGCTGGGGACTCACTCCCTCGCTCGCTCATCCCTCATTGGTTTAAACTCCAGAACTTCCACCTGCCTCTCATGGTGACAGGCATGCAGGGCCGGGGACCGGGCAGGGACCTCTGGAACAGCCCGAGCTGCCAAACAGGAGTCCTGGCCCAAGCGTTTATCAGCTGCGCGACGTTGAGCAAGTCACGATCCATGTGTGTTGACCAGGCGAACAAACCAGAATGTCAACTCGTGACAGAAAGGGCTAAGTCTATTGTTTCCTGCTCTGTCTGCACGGCTTGGCCCAGCATCTGGCACGTGGAGCACTTGGTCAATATTTGTGGAATAAATGTCTCAAGACTTGTGGTGTAAATCCTTCATTATCGATAATAGCTACCAGTGATTGAATACTTCCTCGGGCCAGGCACGGCGCTCAGGGCTTTATGTCCCATTTTGCGCCCCCCTCCCTGACCCCAAGAACTCCACTGTTACAGTAGCGATAAACTCGAACTGGGAGAGGACGGCCCAGCGAGGCAGGAAAGGGGCCCAACCACGGCCACCCAGCTCAGAATAAACAGCAAGATTTAAGCTAGGCTCCAAAGCCCGTATTGCTTTTTTCATAGTTATTCACCTTCTAGAACAACTATGTCCTACAATTTCCATGCCACCAAGTGCATAAATCAGAGCTCATTGAACACATGGACGCACTTGTGTGACCACTGCCTGCAATAACCCCCAGAGCACTCCCTGCAGCCCCGCAGTGCCCCTGCCTGCCTGCGCAATGCCCTCGTCCACCAGTGGCAGCTGCTGGTCTTGTCACTTGTCTCTTCGGGACGTTCTCACCAATGGATCCCTATAGCATGTCGTCTTTCCTGCCTGGCTCCTTGAGCTCACCTTGTCTCTGAGCTCCTCATTGCACTTATCAGTCATTTATTTTTTTAACCTTGAGTGTGCATGGGTGTGTGAATGACCTCATTCCCGTCTCCGGTTCTTGGCCATTACAAATAAAGCCGCGGTGAACATTTTTGTACGTTTCTCTTGGTGGACGTAAGTGCCCTTTTCTATTGGGCTGATGGTCAAGAGTGGAATGACTCCATCGATGGGCACACGCCTCTTTTTTTGTTCTAGATGTTCTATTCAACGGGTTCTCAAAGTGTTTGCACCCATTGGAGATTGCACTTCTAGCCAGCATGGTCCTCTGTGTCCTGTGATCATTCTGGACCCTTCCTGTGGAAGGATAGGTGATTTTGATGTGGTCTCTTACGTGCAAGGAACTTATAATCGAGGAGAAGAGATGACGGTCCCACACCAATGACCAGTATGTAAATTAGACTCTAAGAGCCAAAGGTGCTCTTCACTAGCCCATAATACTCTATAGTTTGCATCTAGAACTTCATTTCTCTCTCATAACAAACAGCCTGCTGGGGTTTAGGGGGTAGGTATCATGACCTCTCCACCCTTTGCAGATGAAGAAATGAGACTTGCCCAAGGGCACAGGCAAAAGTGGAAAATCTCAGGTTCTCTGAACCCTATCGTGTGGTCCCGGAGTGAGAGCTGGTGTCCCTCCCTCGCACTTCTGAGAGCTCTTTGGGGGTCTGTGGAAGAGCAAGGAGGGTCTCGGGGCACTTGGGTGGCTCAGTTGTTTGGGTGTCTGACTCTCGATTGCAGCTCAGGTCGTGAAATGGAGCCCTGCATCAGGATCCATGCTCAGTGTGGAGTCTGTATGAGATGCTCTCTCTCCCTCTTCCTCCACTCCTTCCCTGCTCGTGCTCGGTCTCTCTCTCTCTCTCTCTCTCAATAAAATAAAATAAAAATCTAAAAAAAAAAAGAGAGAGAGAGAAAGTGAGCAAGGGAGGTCTGGAGCCACACTGGGTGTAAGTCCTGGCTCTCCCGCTCACTGTGAACTTGGGCAAGTTATTGAGGCCTCAGTTTCCCCATCTGCAAAATGGGGGTGATGACAACTTTCTCCTCAGAAAATTGTGTGAGGATTAAATGAGGATGAAATGTGTTAGTGCTAGAACAGTTCCCGCATTGGGTGTTCTAGATGTTATTTTTATAATATGTGTTGCCTTTTCTCTCTCTCATAAAAGTCGTACTTGTGGATGCAGGTGAAAGGTCAGGGACTCTGGTCCTCATTCCTGGAGCCGCTCAGATATCCTTTCCCCAGCCTCCCTCTCAGCCTGGACAGTCCCTCCTCTGGGTAGGGCCTGGCAGGAAGGAATCCTCATGGCTTGCTCATAGTCAGCCCCCATTCCTCGGAGAGGCTGCCCAAATCCACCCAGCTGCTGGAAGCCCAGGGCATGGCCGAGTGCATGCAGGAGAGCAGTTCTGCCTGCCCTGTGACTGTGGAGCCACATGCATGCCCGGGACCTGGGGGCCCTGCCTTAGTTGTGTGACTCTGGCTTGCAGGTTCTGCCACTGAGCACCCCCCAGCAAGCGCCCTTGAACAGTGGTCTTCTGGAGGACTTCAGGGGGCGGGGCGGGGGGCGGGGCCTGGGTGGGGCTCTGCGGTGGTGGCTGTCCCGCAGCTCCACGGAGCCTGGGCCCCTCCTGCGTCCTTACCAGGCCTCTGGAGCACAGGACTGCTACAGCCTGCAAGAGGGACTTTGTCTCTGCCAGCTTCGGGTTCCGCATCAGCCCACAGGGGTGCAGACTCCAGCCTCTGAGAGCCATCTGGGGTGCAGGGAGAGCGTGCAGTGAGCTATGTGGCCCACGGCAAAGGTTGTAGAAATGGTGGCCGCCAGGAGATGCTCACCGGGGCCCCCCATTCATCCTGGAAGCCTCTCAGGAGCCTCCACCACATGCCAGGCATAGTTTCGGACTCAGGGTCCAGAAGGAGATGAGATAAACCAGAGCTCTGCCCTTACGGAGTGGACGTTCGAGCACAGGAGACAAAGCGACGAAACTCCAGAGTGACAAGGCCCATTAGTGGAGACAGGGTCCTGGGGGAAGAACATTCCAGAAGAGAGAAGGACACATGCAAAGATCCTGAGGAAGGATGCACTTCGAGCATTAGAGGAGCAGACCACTCTAGGGAGTGGGGTCCCTGTGTCATTCTTACGGCCCTTGGGGATCTCCTTCACTAGCAATGCCCAGCTAGGCCATCAGCTTTTTACAGGAAGGAAGCTCTTCCTAACATCAAATCGAAATCCCTCCCAGTGCAACTAAAGCCTAAGCCGTCTCTTTTAGGGCCCCCTTGAACCAGAACAAGCTGGTTCCTCCTGCCTCCTCCTCACCAGCTTCAAGATAACCATCATGGTGGGGAAAGTTAATGAAACACCAATGACCTAAAGCGTCTTCCCACGAACCCAAGGCAGCAGATGGGCCTATCTTATCAGCCCCAGGACGCAGTGAGAGGGGCAAAATCCTGCAACTGAGAGTGGGCCTGGGGCACTGAGTGAAGCCTGGGGAACCGGTCTGAGAGCTCCATACAGGGACTGGAGATGGTGGGGGAGGGGGAACAGGTGGGTGGTACTAATGAAAGTGTTCAAATCAGTGCCCCGGTAACCAAGAGGAGATAAGAAGAGGGAGCTTGAGGATCAAGCAAATCTTAGCTTCAGGTATGGCTTGTTCTAGCACTCTAGGTTTTGGGTGATGGCTGTTGGCTTTCCTCTTCTGCCCTTATCACTTATCCCCAAATTGCCGTCACCTTCCTCTCTGTGACATGACAGCATTTTCCCTAGGTCTCCCCCCTTCTACTCTTGCCATTCCTGCCCTCATGAGTCCATTTTCTATACATTTTACATCATTCTCCTGCTTAAGCACCCCCCCCTCACTGGGGCATCCTGATGCCCTTAAAATAAGACAGGCTCCAAAGTCCCCTGTTAAACTCCCAACCCCACCTCGCTGTCTTCTCTTCTCACTGTTTTTCTGTCCCACGAACACACCACGGTCATTCCTACATTGTAGAGTTTGCACTTGCTGTCCCCTCCTGGGACATTGTTGTATGGCCTGCTTCTCATCAAGACAGCTCAGATGTCACTGTCCTCACCCCCCAGCCCCACAGCCCCTTTAGTCACTCCCTAGATCAGCATTGCCTGGTAGGTTCATCTTCAATGATGAAAATGTCCTCTCTCCGTGTGGCCCAGCACCGTACTCCCCAACCCTACGTGTCTCATGAGCACCTGAGATGTGGCTACTGAAGTGGATGAATTTTTAATTTTACTTAATGGAAACTTAAATGTGACTAGTGGCTAGAGAGACTCTAACACAGAGCATACTTTTATTTCCTCTCCTTTGGCATGAGTTGACGTTATCTTCTTTGTTTATTATCTGTCTCTAGAGTATAAGCTCCAGGAGGGTAAGGACCGTATCTGTCCACTACTGTATCTCCAGGGCTCAGAACTGGGGGGCCTGGCTATAGTAGGTGCTCAATATATTCTTGTTGGATGAATGAATGAATGAGTCCTATGGGCTGTAGATTCTGGAGCTACCCAGTTCTCTGAAGGCAATGCTAGTTCTGCCTGAGATTTGCTGTGTGACCTCAGGTCAGGATCTTGCCTTCTCTGGGCTCAGCGTCTTCGTCTATAAAACAGGGGATCAGACTAGAGGGTATCCAAGGGCCCCTCTGGCCTTAAGGCTCTGAGGCTTCCTACTTCTTTTCCTCTGCCCAAGCTGCCTCCTTGGTTCCCCACCCTTCCCCCCAACCTCCTAAGCTCCATCATAAGAAGGATGACTGGATAGGCTTCCTGTACCAGGAGTCTATGTTTGGGGAGTGATCAATTCAGGCTGGGCTACATTCATCTCCCATAAACAAATGGCCTTCAGGCAGTACTTGTGGGAGATGAGGAAGTGGTAGCAGGCTATGGGGGCTGCGTGCTGGATCAGAGACTCTGGCAGGCCAAGGGCAAGGGAGGAGCCAGGCCAAGACAGGCTGGCGGCTGCCTTGCATGTGTGCACCAGCAGTGGACGCTAGGCCCCTCCACACCTGGCCCCTGCGGCTGGTCCACCCTCACCCTTCTCACCCTGTGGTTGGGGCTCAGGGGTTGGCAGGGGTGCTCGGGCCCCATGTGCTTCTTACGACAACTTTTAAGAACCAGGCACAGGGAATTGAGAAGCTAGTGCTGATTATGAGTGACTCAAACCCTGACCCGCAGGCCCCAGCATCCTGCACTCACACACACTCACACACACTCACACACACTCACACGCATGTGCACGCATGCGTATCCTCGGGCAAACACAACACACAGGTACGGATGCTGAAATACCCTCACACACAGGCGTGGACGCAACTGAGACTCCCGTGCCCACAGCACGCATGCGAGCAAACGCGATTCAACTGAATGGAGCAGGCACCCCCCCACCCCCGGTGTAAACACAGAGGCAACCCTATGGACTCACAGACAGGTAGGCATCTGGGTTGGCTGCTCACAAACACACAGAAACCCGGGCATCATCTCACGCGCTCGCAACAGATGCACAGACAAGTGTGTCTGTACAATACACGGGCAGCCAGGGACCCGTGGATAAGCATGGCAATACCACGGCCATGCCCACACACCCCCCACCCCGGGACACCCAGCCTCCCCTGGGCATGCATGGACACAGACGCCCAAGGAGATGCCGTATGCATGACGCACGCACACACCCGCACACCCACGGAGCAGTCGCCCACGCGGTGACCTGCTGAACCCGAGGGTCAGAACCCAGGCACGCGGGCCCTGAACAAACCCCCACCCCTCAGCCTGGCCGCACGCAGGCCCGCAGGCCGGAAGAGAGGCAGCCTCTCCCCGCCCTGGCCAGCTGGCCAGCCTCCAGGCCCTGGTGCAGATGGTAAGGCCAAGGCGGGGCCCGGCCGGCCAGTGGCCTGTGTCGCCTGCCTCTTCTCCTTGGCTGGTTGACCCCGGAGGATTCTTTCCCACAGCGGAGTGGGCGCCGGACATTTGTGTAGCAACCTGGATGTTGGTTTCTTTTGGAAAACAAGAGGATCTGTTGAGACCTGTTCCAAGTCCTGTAGGATGGCGACTGGCTAGGGCCGTGAAACTGCTGTCCATTTTAGAAGGACTGTGAACATTCCAGCCCGCCTAAATCACTATGGTCCTTACTTGCCTGGCCCCTGGAGGCCGCAGCCTCAGAAGTATATGCCTCCAGACTCTTGTTTTCCTGCCTGTGTGCATATGTGCTTATATCCATATACAGATATAAGCAAATTTTTTTCAAAAAATGGGCTCGTTTGCAGGAAACTGAATGAAACCATCCACAGACTTCCCCTTAACATATCATAAATGCATTTCAGCGCCAATAAGTACTCACATTCTGGTTTTTTAAGAAAATCATACTAAATATGTTATTGATTTTAGATCTACAGCAAAGACAGCAACAGAGTTCCCCTATACTCTTCATCTAGCTCCCCCTCAAGTGAACATCTTATTTATGTAACCACAGCCCATTTGCCAAAACGGGGAAATTAACACTAGTAAAATATTATCAACTACACTAAGGACTTTGTTCAGATTTGCCAATTCTTCCACGAAGGTCCTTTTCCTGTTCCAGGACCCTATTCGGGTCCCAGATGACATTCGGTTTAAGTCATTTCCTTCAGCCCCTCGGGTCTGTGATAGGGAGTCTTGTCTTGTTTTTCATGACCTTGACAGTTTTGAAGAGCCCTGTTTGGGGATTTTGCAGAATGCCCCTCAATTTGGGTTTTCTGATGTTTTTCTTATGAGGAGACTGGGGTTAGTTTTTGTGAGACAAGAGGACAGAGGGCTGGTGCCTTTGCATCAGATCGGGGAATACCTGATATCCATATGATTTATCACCGCTGATGTCAAGGAGCTGTATTGTTTCAGTGTCAAGTACTGTCTCCCTTCTGGACTCTGTTCTGCAGGCGTCAATCATGAACTTCTCGCCACACTCAGGGGAGGGGGACAAAGTTCTACCCACTGAAGAGGGAGTAGCTACATTGTGACAACCTGATTAACCTGATTTTATTTTATTTTTTTTTAAGATTTTATTTATTTATTTGACAGAGAGAGACACAGCAAGAGAGGGAACACAAGCAGGGGGAGCAGGAAAGGGAGAAGCAGGCTTCTGCTGAACAGGGAACCCGATGCGGGGCTCTATCCCAGGACGCTGGGATCATGACCTGAGCCAAAAACAGATGCTTAATGACTGAGCCACCCAGGCACCACTATGACCTCATTTTAAATGACAGGACAACTTTCCATTTTATGGATCTACCATCATTTACTTGGCCGGTACCCTAATGCCGTGTACCTCTGTTGCTTTCGGTTTTCCCTTCTACCAGCAAAGCTTCGAAGGACAACACTGTGGCTAAACAGTGTTGAGAGTTCAGAGGCAACAGATATTTTTCAAGCAAGATCTCTGTAACAGGCACCTGCACACTCAGGTAAACAGTACCTGTGTACCTCTTTCATTTTGTTTTCTTGGAAGAAATTCGTGGGTTGGCATTGCTGGGTCAAAAGATAAGCACATTTTTAAGGCTTTTGATAAGTATCACTTAACAAACCTCCAGGAAAAGTTGTACCGGTCTACCATCCGGATTGATATTTTTTTCTTTTTCAAAGTTTTTTTTTCTTATTATTACAAAAAGAAGTCCTGTTTTCAGGAGATAACTGGAATTGACTTACTGGACATTTGGTGATATTAAAGAATTATCGGTTTAGGTTTTTGTTTGTTTTGTGTTGTTTTTAGGTGTGATAATGGTATGGTGGCTACTTTTTAAAAATAGTCCTTATCTTTAGAGGCACATGTTGAAGCATTTATGGAAGAAATGATATGAGTTGGGAGCTTAGCTTCAATACATCGGAGGGGAGGAGCAAATGGGATTTACCTGAAATGGGACTTGTCCTGAGTTGATTGTTGAAGCTGTGTGATCGGTGGACCAGCCTTCAACATACAACTCTCTCTATATTAGCAAAAAGCCAAAAGTTTGTTTAAAAAGTTTTTATAGGTCATGGCGCACCTGGGTGGCTCAGTGGGTTAAAGCCTCTGCCTTCGGCTCAGGTCATGATCTCAGGGTCCTGGGATCGAGCCCCGCATCGGGCTCTCTGCTCAGCGGGGAGCCTGCTTCCTCCTCTCTCTCTGCCTGCCTCTCTGCCTACTTGTGATCTCTCTCTCTCTCTCACAAATAAATAAATAAAATCTTAAAAAAAACAAAACAAAACAGGAACGAGCTACCACCATCTACACCATTTTCCCACTAGCCTTTAAACTTCACCATATTTTCCAGACGGTTGGCAGCTTCAAAACTCTCTCATTCCTTAATAGCTTGGTGGCACTCCCCTGTATCAAAGAACCATAATTTATTTATCTGATCCTTTAATGGTGGAGAGCTGGCGCATCTCCAGTCTTCTGCTCTTAAGAACAGTAATGCAGTGAACATCCTTGTACAGACTATATCTTTGTGTGTCTATGTGAGTAATTCCACAAGCTATCTTTCTAGAAGTGGAATCATTAGGTCAAAGGGTGCGCGTATTTAAAATTCTAACAGAATGACTAAATTGCCCCTGTGGTGGACTTTGTAGGTCCAGTGTCTGACCATGTCTCTCCCAGGACATAGCTGATGACTATTGTCATTGGTTCCCCGAAGTAGAGAAGCAACACGGAGGCACAGCCAGAAGGGGTCTCCAAGATCTTCCGATCTCGCTTCCAAGTCCACCACCTGAGCCTCTTCATCTGTAAACTGGGAGTAATATGAATCCCATGTGGCAATCGGGGAAGGGTCAGGAGGCTTTTCTCGAAGCTGTGTTTGCACCATTTGAATTCAAGTGTATGTTCATTGGGGGTGGCTTTGGGGAGACTGATGGTGGATGAGGCAAGGGTAGGCACCATTTGGTACTGCCAGAGCTAACTTCAAACGGTGATAGTTGGGTTTAGTGAGGTGATACGTGGTGGGTCCCCAGCACCCCGCACAGAGCCCGGCACACTGTCAGGGCTCCAGGGTCACAAATTCCCTAAGAGCTGACATGATAACTGACAGGGGCTGGTCCGAGATGAGGAAGACTGACTCTTAAGAGAATGGCCAGGACAGGGGTGCTCAAGCACCAGGACAAGAGGGGAGCCAAGAGAGATGGACAAATCAGGTTTACCATTGGGTACCGTAAATATGGTTTTCTTAGAGCAGAGCCATACTCCTTCATTTAAGTTTTGTCTATCAATGCCTCCATGTGACAGTGACATAGTTGAGCGGTTCCAACAGAAACTGCGTAGCCTGCAAAGCCTAAAACATTCACTATCTGGTTCTTTACAGAAAAAAAATTGCCAACTCCAGCATAGCGGTTGTAGGCGTAGTAAAAAATGCTGATAGTTTTTAGGCGCTTACTGTGTCTCAGGCGTCATTCCAAACACGTCACGTGTATTAATTTTTTCAGTCCTCATAGTAACCCTATGAAGTAGACACTATTTGTGGTAGCGAGTCTCAAAGATGGCCCCAGTGAACCACATCTCCTGGGATTCACGCCCTTGTGTGGTTTCCGCCCACAAGTCTGGGGCAGTCTTGTGCTGACTAATAGGACTCAGACATGATGGTGTACCAGTGGCCATGGGGAAGAGGGGAGGCTCAGAGACTGGAAGAGTCAGGAGTGGTCCAGGTGGCCTGGTTTGGGGGTTACATTCAAGACTCCTGAGGACCCAGTTTGGCCACCATGTGACCTCACTTGCGTGAAACATCCCCCAGGCAAGACCAGCAGAACTGCTTGCTGAGCCCAGGGAGCCCACCCAACCGTGAGAGCTGATAAAACAGTTAAGCCACTGGTTGGATGGGGGGGCCCATGGTTAATGCGGCAACACCCACCTGAGACATCTACTGGGACTAGCCCAGGTCTGGCTGAGCGCAAAGCCTTTTCCTCTCCACTGTGCCCCTGCATGGACACTGGGATTTCCCCCCAGATGCTGATTAAATCAGAGTATCTGGGAATGAAGGCCCAGAGGAGGTATTTTTTTAAGTCCTACAGGGTTTGAGAAACATGGCACCATCCACCATTTCTAAAACTTGCCTAGAGGGAAACAAAAAAAAAAGGCCTGGCACACTTATTTAAAAAACAGATTCCTGAGCTCCAACAGATACACTGCTTCAGAATTTCCATGGGAGGGCCCTGGTAAGCTGCCGAGTTAACGAGTTCCCCCAGGTAAATCTTAGTATCAACGTTAGGAGAAAAAGGGAGAGAGGAGAGCCAGCTCCCGGGTACAGCTGTCCCCCTCTGGGGAGTCCCCAGCAGAAAGGCAGGCATGAGGATGTCCCTGGAAAATTTCTTCATAATGTCCCCAACTGGAAACCTCCCCAGTGGCCATCCAGGGGAGCATGGCTAGATAGACCGTAGCAGAGCCACACAACAGACCACGGGGTAGTGGTGAGGAAGCCTGGAGTGCTGACACACGCCACAACCCCACAACCCCACAACCCCACAACACAGGTGCATCCCCCAGTCCTCCCGCTGAGTGTGAAAAGCCAGACACAGACCGCGCGGGTTTTATCTATATTCAGTTCAAGAACAGACCAGACTGACTTGTGGTGATAGGGATCCAATAGTGGGTGCTTCTGTGTTTGTGTCTGTGTGTGCGTGGTAGGTTCTAGAGCTTGATGGGGCAGAGGATACATGTGTGTGAGTCTGTCTGTGTGTGTGTTTTCTGCTCCTTCCCAGGATGCCATGCACACAGCAGGACTTACCTGCCTTTGGAGCCCCGTCGAGAGGCTTTTGCTTGCTTGCTCCTTTGGTTATTGCTTATTTGAGATATACGTTATACATTGAGATGTATACAATAAAGTGAGCAAATCTTAAGTGTACAGCCCGATGATTGTTTACACATTTACACCGAGTAATTGGCTTTGTGCAAAATGCTCTTCTAGGCTCCCAGAAATGGAAACCAAGGCTATACAAGACACAGATCCTATTTGCAGGGGTTCTATAATCCAGGGTGGGATATGTGACAGTACAAGACAACAGAGTACGTTTTCATTCATTCGCTCAGCATGTGCTTTGTGAGCACCTACTATGTGCCGGGCCCTGAAGTCAGCCCAGGAAATGCAGCAGTGACCAAGATCTGGCCCTGCCCTCATCGTGCTCAGAGTCTAGTCATCGAATTTTGGAGCGCAGCACAATGAATGGTTAAATATACTCATTCCAACTCTTAAATATTTCCCATTCTCATCTTCTCCCACGGACCCTGGCCTAGTTCAGGCCCCTATTGTCTCTACTCTCTGGGCTTAGAGTTTCCAGGCCTGCTGTGTTTCCAGTCCTCCACCTCTGACTCATTCTCCAGGCCAACAGCCCCTATTGAAGTGCTCGATCTAAGAATTTCAGTTACTGGTTCCCTGTGTTAACGGTGTCAACCATGTGGGCTTGAATCCTCACTGAGAGGGTCTCTACTGTGACCACAGCCACATTCTTTAAATCCCCTGAGCCTCATGTGTGCTTTCTGTAAAATGGAGATAAAATAGTAATAACGATCAACAAAACAGCACCACCACCATCGCCTATCTCCCTGAGGAGGTTGAGCTTTAATCTGTCCTAATAGGTATTCAGAGAGCAGGTGCTAACCTTGGCCCTCACTGCTTGCTACTCCTGCTTCCTGCTTCCCTCTCCGACCCAGAAATGTCGAAGTGCTTCTATGCATGGACACACCCTCTGCTTTCAAGGCCCTGCTCATGGTGCTTCTTTGGTCAGGAATGCCTTCCCTCTACCTTCTCCTGGCTGGGTCTTCCTCAGCTGGGGGCATGGGCCCAGCACTGCCTCCTCCAAGTAACTCTCCCACAAGCTGCATATGGAGCCGCGCGCTCTTGTTGGGACCCCCAAAACACCCTGGATTGAATTTGTCTGTTTGCCTCCCGTTTCTATTTGTCTGCACTTGCTCAAGTGTGAGCTCCTTCCGGGCAGGCTTGAATCAAAGGCTTCGTTATGCCCCCAGCTGTGGACCCTTCCTGATCAGGGCAGATGCCGGATGTGTCCACTGACTTGAGCGGATCATGCCAAGCGTTCTCTTAAGGCAAGTGGCCTTTGAGTTGGCCTTGAGGCATGACTAGGACTTTAAAAACTTACTTTAAAACGAAGCGTACATGCACACAATACCAAATCCAAGAGGAACAAAAAGGCTTACAGTGAAAATTAAAAGTAGGTCACCTCTCAACCACCCAGCACCTCTCCCCAGAGGCCATCGTTGGTATCAATTTCTGAGTATTCTGCGGGCAAGAATGGTCTGTCTCCTCCGCCACACACATACTTTTTTTTATTTTGCAAAAACTTAAAACAACAGAAAAGTTACAAGAACAGTGAGATAAACACTCTTTGCCTACACTCACCAATTAACATTTGGCCACATCATGCAAAATATTTCACAAGCATTATGTCATATAATGCTCACAACAACCATATAATCATGCCAATTTTGTAGATGAGGTAACTGAGGCAGCAGGCAGGTGAAGGGACTTGCCCAAGGCCACAGAGCTAGTAGGGGTGGAGTTGGGCTTCCCCCTTAGGCTGCCCCAGGACTTTGATCCACCTTCCTTCAGCTGGCTTTGGCGGAAAGCATTTTCTCACACTAAGTTGAAATCCACCTCCCTGGGATATTCACCAGATGATCAGTGGAAAAGTACACAGCTCTGGAAGCATTTGCTCCTTCTCCTAAAACCTTCCCATTCCCTAAGCAACAGCTGCTGTCGCTGCTGTTAACACATGCCTCAATGTCACCTCCTCTGTGAGGGCTGAGTTAGCTCACCCCACTGTTTAAAAACTCCCGTGGTCTACTCCTGGCTGCCAGCAGAATGACATTTACACTCCGGAGCTTGGAATCCAAGGCCCTGGGTGATCTGGCCCCCATGAATCCCTTTAACCTCCTTCGTAGAGCCTGCTCCTTCTTCCAGCTGCTCTCAACCTCTCGCCATATGCTTAGGTATCCCCTCCTCCTTGAGGCCACCCCTAATTTCCCCCAGAGAGTGCATTTCCCCCTTTTCTGGGCTCCTGTATCTTCTGCCTGTATCTCCTTTACAGTCTTCTTCAGGCAGTTTTTTGGTCATGAGACTGGACGGTGGAGGATTGGAGTGACAGTTCGGCCCCTCCTGCACAAATTACTTCAGGAGTCTGAGCCTTAATTTCCTCAAACACATAATGGGGGAAAGAATGCCTAACTCAGTACCTGGCATAGAGTCAGCCTTCACTAAGCTCCCATAATAGAAGTGACAGCTCTTCAAGGCTGACATCTCTTAGTCATCCCTTGAAACTCTACCTCTTATTTCTTAACTTCTCCGAGCCTCAGTTTCCTCATATGTAAAATGAGGATGATGATGGAGAGGCTGTGAAACTTTAATGAGCTGATGAATATCAAGCACTCGGAACAGTATCTGGTCCCTATTAATAATGCTATGACCACTACCTCGCGGGGGGTGAGGGCGGGACTGGCACACAGTAGGTGCTAAATGAATCCGCTCAGAGCTGGGCTCGGGTGTCGGGTGTCGGGGCAGGGCGCAGGAAGGCGAGGTGGGGAGCGAGAGGTTTGTGGAGCCAGCCAGGAGGTCGGCTCCGCCCCTTCCCTCACCGGCCCCCGCCCCAGCCCCTGCAGCTGTCAGGACGCAGCCAGCTTCGGCGCCAGTCCACCAAACCTGAACGTCCCATCCCGGCGCCCCCACCTTCCTTCGCCCGCACAAGTTACCTTGCGCCCGGCTGCCCTTTGTCCCCGCCCCCTATTTCCATTGGCCAAAGGTTTTCTTTGTTAGCTGGAGCGCGCCCCTCCCATTGGCCGGCAGGGCTGCCGATCGCTTGGAGGGCGCGGCCCCGCCCCGTGCGTTGCCCCTATCGCTCCCTCCTCCCCCGCCCGCCCGCCCGCGCGCCCGCCCGCCCCGCCCCGCCCCGGGAGTGCGCGAGGCGCTCCGCTACCATTTGCTGCGGCCGCTGGGCGCCGAGGGCAGCGGTGGCGGCGGAGACCGACCCCGGGGACCGGCAGCCACCCGGCGCCTGAGCACCGGGCCGGAGCGCGGGGAGGCAGCGGGCCCGGGAGGCCGCGTCCATGGGCCCGCGGCGGCCGGGCGGCGGCTGTGCGGCCGGGCGGCGGGGACCGCGCGCTCTGTGAGGGCCCGGGCGCGGGGCTCGGCGCCGAGGTGCCCCGGCGCGCCGTGCAGCGCCGCTCCGTCGTGCGAGGAGAGGCCCGGCCCGCATCCCGGCGCCCGCGAGGCCGCCCTGACCGCCGGGGTCGCGCTCCGGCCGCGGCCGGGCCTGCGTCCGCGGCCCGGCTGTGAGGCGGCCGGCCGGCCGGGGCATGCCGCGGCGCCCGCGCTGAGCCCGGCTTGAGCCCGCCCCGAGCCCGCCGTGCATGGTGCCGCCGCCCGCCGGCCGCCGTCCGCCGTCCGCCGCGGAGCGCGCGCCGGGCCGGGCCGCCGGGCCTGTGCCTCCGCCGCGCCGACCATGTCGGCGGCCAAGGAGAACCCGTGCAGGAAATTCCAGGCCAACATTTTCAACAAGAGCAAGTGTCAGAACTGCTTTAAGCCCCGCGAATCGCATCTCCTCAACGACGAGGACTTGACGCAGGTGAGCGGGCGGGGGTCCAGGGGCCGCCCGGGAGGTGGAGACCGGGGTTCCGGGCCGGGCGGCCCCCGACCCCCGGCGGCCCCCTCGGGCTGGAAGTTTCCCGGCGCGCAGTCGCCCCGCTAGGTGTTGCCAGCCGTCGTCCCAGGCGGACGAGAGTGCCTCGCCGGGGGCGCTGGCCGCCTCCCCGTGGTTCTGACGCCCGGGAGACCACCGTCCTGCTGTGGAGAGGAGAGCGGACGTTATCCAGTTCCCGAGGCGGGCGGGGGTGGGGGTGCCTCTGCAGGCTCCCAGAGAAAATAAAAACGGAGCAGAAAAAACGTACGTGAGTCCTGGGGAGGGTAGTGAGGATGGAGATTGGGGGGCGGGGAGGGAGGGAGCGGGAAGTGTATTGATAGAGCCGGGACAAAGGGAAAATCCTCAAGTATGCCGAAAAATAACATCCTTTCCCGTTCCCATAGCCCTGCCGTGTGATTCATGCTTTTTGGGTGACTCAAAAATGCCTGGTTTTTCTTCGGAGGAACAAAGCGCTTGGGGATTGCTTGCTGCTTCGCAGTACCCCCCCCCCCCCATAGAGTCTGTTTTAGGACCCGACTTAGACTTGCCCACCCAGAGTGTCCAAGGGAGCAGGACTGTCCGGGTGGACTGTGGGCTTCCCTCTCATCAGACCCAGTTTGCTCGTTTTCTAAATCATAGTCACTGTCACTGATGGGAGAGGGGAATGGTCCTGAAGTCAGGGGAGGAGGGTCTTGCTCTTGAACTTAAATTGGAGGGCTTTTTGTTGATGGGAGAAGTGGGGGCTCTGCTCCCCACCCTTTCTCCCACCTCTCTGGTCGCTTGGCAAGGAATAAAGAGACCTTCGGGCCTTCGGGAAAGTCCATTGACTTCTCCTGGCCTTATCTGTCATATGAGGGCTTTGGACTAGTTTAGTAGCTCCCAAACCTGCATCAGTCACAGGCTAAAAATACAGAGTCCCAGGGCCCCATTCCTGGAGTGATACAGGAGTTGAAGGAATTTGTATTGTAACAGTTCCCTAAGAAGTTGGACTACAGTCCCCACTGGCCTTTGGGAACCCCTGTGCTGGTTGCTCTCTGAGCCCCCAGTGTTCCAGAGAATCCTCAGGATCCCAAGGATTCTCTGCAACACTTGGAGGCCCTTGGGCTATGCAGATTCCTTGGATTTTCTGAACAAGCCTTGCCTACAACCCCTTGGGATGGGTCTGCAGCACCCCCTCCTTGCCTCTCTCCCAATCTCAGTCTTCTTCAGAGCTTTCTCTCATCGCCCACCGCGCCCCTCCCATGAGGCCAGGGGAGCTCCCTTCACATTCCAGTCCAACATGACCTAGTTGTAGCCATTCCTTTTGCAGAAGAACCCCTTAGATGGAAAACATTGCTTTGAAGTGTAGGCCGGGCTGTTTTTAATGCTACTTAAGTACTCACAGGATTTGAATTGTTTACATGGCAAACCAGAGTAGGGTGGCAGGGCAGGGGTTATGGCTTGAGAGATGGTGTCTTTCTCTGAGATCAGAATCCCAACAGCCAGGAAAAAACTCCTTTCATCTAAAACCAAAAGCTTAACCAAACACTCAAGGCTGCAGTCACAGATTTTTGGGATGAAGGGCCAGGTCAGTTTGGGAAGAGTAGAACTCAGTTTCCTGGTAAGGTGTTCTGGGTTGGGCTTTTCAGGGACACTCTCTTCTCAACTGGATGCCTTTTGGGGGGTGGGGAGCAGCTTATGTGGTGATGAGGGCCTTGGACCAGGAGTCAGGAGACCTTCTGTCTTCGCTGTCACTTTCAGCTGTGTGACCTTGAGTAAGTCCCTTTGCCTTTATACAGTTTCTTTTCCTTTTCTATAAATCAGGAGTAGGGATCCCTGGTTTGCCTCTCACCCTGTGAAAAGCAAGGAATGGTATCTTATTAAACTCTTTCCTCTTACGACTTAACAAACAAACAGAATTACCCGCAGAATGGTAAACTTGGATTTAGGAAGTTTATGGGCTTGGCAAGAGTTGTTCTAAGAGTTTCCTGGCTATTCCAGGCAACTGCCAAAATTGGTAGATTGGATATTTACACCTCATAAGAACTGTTTTCTGATTTTTACTTAGATAAATGGATGGGATATGCATATTTGAATCAAATCTGTTAAAAAAAAATCTGTTGATTATTAATTGGATCAAGAGAGAGTGTTGCAGATTTAAAGCACTTTACTTTTCAACTTTTTTCACAGTTGAATTGTGGATTTTAAACAGGCTTGAGTCCTTCAGGGCACAACTGGGATGGTAGTTTCTGAAATAAGGAGTGAGGTTATTTGTGCGGGGAGAGGTTAGGCCAACCTTCTACCTCCTGGGATCTTTCAGGAAGAAACTGCTCTTGAAAAGAGAAGGAGGGAGACTCAGGGCTGTTGCCAACAGCTTTAGCTGCTGCTTTCTGCATCCGGCCTCCCCCAGCCTTACTCTCATCCTCTTGGCTCCATTAGAAAACCTCAGCCAATTGGTTCCCATCACTCTCCCCCAAGGCCCTGCTTCCTGCTGCCCCTCCCTGCCCTGAGCTTATTTTAGACTTTCAAGGCTGGAAGATAGATCAGCAATCGTTGAGGCCACCCTCTCTTTAAGTCATTTATCCTTCAGTCCTGTGCATTTCTCTACATGCATATGGACTCGAATACACAGTTAAAACCTTTACTTAACCCAAACTGTATATGTATTTGCCCTGCAACATATTTTTTTCCTGCTTAATGATATGTCTTACAGCTCTTTTCATGGTGCGACATAGAAGTATTCCAAATAGTGCCATCAGAGATGTACCCTATTTTAACCATTCCCTTATTGATGGACAGCAAGGTTACTTCTGGGTTTTGCCGTCACAAACCGTGAATGTTCAGTGAACAGTATTCTAAATGCTTTTGGGTGAGTGTGTGCGTGCACAAATGCAAGTATTTCTCTGGGGGCAGATAGCTAAAAATAGAATGGCTGGGTTAACATCAAGCACATTGAATTTTTTTTTTTACAGATATCACTAAATTGCCTTCCAAAAAAGGCTGTGTCATAGCATTGCCAGGATTGGATAGTATCAGATGATTTAATTCTTTAATAATTTTCGTAATTACCAATGAGGTTAAGCCTCTTTTTACAGTATTTATGGTATATGTTTTGTTTCTTATGTGGACTGCCCATTCATACTGTGTGTTTGTTTTTCTGGTGGGTTAATTTCTTGCCCCCAATTCCAGCTGGTTTGTAGGAGCTTTCTGTCTACACTCTAGGTCAGAGGTCCACCAACTTTCTTTCTAAATGGCCAGATAGTAAATATTTTAGCCATGTGGGCCATATGATCTTTGTGGCAGCTACACAACTTTGCCATTGTAGCTAAAAGCCATCACACAAAGCCACTTTAGAATACGTAAACTTAGGAGTATAGCTGCTACTGAGGAGTCGGTATTTACAGAGTTACAGAGCAAGGCAGCTGGAAGGGTTTGGCCTGTAAGCTCTAGTTTGCTGACCCCTGCTCTAGATCTTAATCTGAACCTGTCCTGTATTGCGCATATTTTCTCCCACGGTGTCCCTTCTAATGTTGTGTATAGTCATTTCTTCTTTGTATGGTAGTTTTAAAAAAGAATGCAGTTAAATTTCCATGTTTCTTTTTTAGTTTGTAGTTTTAATCTAATGCTTAGGAAGGTTTGTTTTGTTTTTTCAAGATTATCAACTATTCCCTCACATTTGTAGTTCCCTTATTTTTATGCTTCACTTTCTAATCCATCAGAGTTTTGTCTTAAGAAAATAATTTCGGCATAAAACTAGAAGCTCTAAGAGATTGTCTTGAATAGTCCAGGTAAATTATAGTAAAGGTCTTCTCCAGATCACTGTTGGCCAGGATGGAAGGAATCATCAGATACTACGGACAGGATATTGGTGGTTGCTTGGAGGTGGGGATTGAGGAGACCTGGGTGCTTTCAGGAAAGACTGAGAATAACAGATAAGGAGTAGATTTGTAGAGTGGGGAGGAGACAAAATTAATACAGTGACTTTGACCCCGTGGAGGTGGAGGTTTAGTTTGATCCTTAGGTGGAGTCACTGGCTCAGGCAAGCAGGTGGTTAGAGCTAGATGTGGGGTGTGGGACCGGTAGGAAGTCTGAAGTCATGGGAGTCAGTGTAGTCAGTCACTCAGGAGGCCACAGAGTGAAATGAGAGGGAGCAGATGGGGAAGGGAGGTGAATCAGGGGTTGGTGGTCAGTGGGAGCAGAAGACTGGAGCCCAGGGTTCTTGGCTCCCAGAGCCTCATCCCAGCTTCAGTGTGGGTTGCTGGGGTTCGTGGTAGGTGTTGACCTGGCATGATGGCTCATTCTCCTGCTGATGTGTATGACTCTAGGTATGCCTTTTGTGGAAGGAGTCACTGCATCTGAACTTAAGTTCTAGTTCCTTCTACTGCTGTTCTGTTGTGGGATCTTGGCTGAGTTGTTTTCTCTCCTCAGGCCTTGATTTTCCCATCTGGAGAATGAGGAGTTTGGTCCTGGTCTCTGCTGGGCTCTTCTAGTCCTGCTGCATCTCCTCTCAGACCTCTCAGTCTAATGGTTCCCCTTGCTGTGCGGCACTCTGCTACCGGGGCCGGTTGGGGTCTTGGGGTGAGAAGTCCCAGACACAGAGGTGGGCGGGTCAGGACTTGGTCTCCATGAATCGTTTCATTGACTTTCCCTTTATCCCTGTGACGTTCTTAGAGGTTCTAGGGCATGGAACTTCTTTATTTCACTTAACATTTATCCCATAAGCAGTGGGGAGATTTCATGCCCAACCCTTTTGAGAAGATTTATAATTTATGTGCACATTGGTAGATGGTTTGGCAGGGGCTATGTCAGAAATCCCAGACCTTATAAATGGCCAACAAGCACAGGAAAAGATGGTCAGTACCATTACTCATTAGGGAAATGCAGATCAAAACTACAGTGAGTTATTTACTTCACACCCACTAGGAGGGCTCTACTGAAAAAGGGAAGGTCGTAAGTGTTGATGTGGACGTGGAGAAATTAGAACCCTCATGCATTGCTCATGGGAATGGAAAATGGTACAACCACTGTGGAAAATAGTTTGGCATTTCTTCAAAAGAATTACCATATGACCCAGTAATTCCACTCCTAATGTATATCCAAAATAATTGGGAACAAGTATTCAAACAAGTATATTTGTGCATGTTTGTAATAGTACTATTCACAATAGCCAAAAGGTAGCAGCAACCCAAATAGCCATCAGTGGATGAATGGATAAACAGATTGTGGTTTATCCATATCACAGAATATTCATTTATAAGAACAGGAATGAAGTACCGACCATCCTGCAATATGACGTAACTTCAGACTCATGTTAAGTAAAAGAACCAGGCACAAAGATGACATACTGTATGGTTCCGTTTGTGTGAAATGTCCAGAATAGGTAGAGCCATGGAAATGGAAGGCAGGTTAGTGGTTATCAGGGTTCTTGGGGCCGGGGGAGGAGTGCCTGCAAATGAGATCGGGGTTCTCTTTGAGGGGGTGATGAGATGTCTTAGAACTAGGTAGAGAAGCTAGTTGTATAACATTGTGACTGTACTAACCGTCGCTGACTTGTTCACTTTAAAATGGTGAATTTTACGCCACGGGACTCTTACCTCAATTTTTAAAAATGAGTGTGCAAGAATCACTCACACACATATGCATCCCAAACCTGGTGTCATTAGAGTGAATATCTGATTGTTTTTAGAGTCTAGACCAGGGGATTGACCAGTTCTTTCTTAAAGGGCCAGATTGTAAAAGCTTTAGGGTTTGTAGGCAAAAATTGTGGAGTTCATGAAGGTACTTACATAATCATGTAGAAATGTAAGAGCTCTCGTTCGTTTTGGGACCTTAAAAAAAAAAAAAAACAAAACCCAGGGGCTAGATTTGGCCTGTGGGTCGGACCAGTTCTGTCCAGTAGGACTATAACATGAGCCACATATGTAATTAAAAACTTCCTACTTGCTACGTCAGAAAAGTGAAAAGAAATAGATGAAATTAATTTTAATTGTATCTTATTTAACTTCACATATCCAAAATACCATTTCAACATGTAAAGAAGTTACTATTTTACCTGTATAGCACCTTTTGTTTGAGGCTGGCTAGCCACTTTCTCAGAGCTCAGGAGCCACATATGGCTGGTGCCTACCGTGTGGGACCGGACTGCTCCCGCTGCAGCAGCCTGGCCCACCTCAGGGCCCTGGAGACCCTCGGGGGGCGGGGGGGAGTGCTGAGTGGAAGGGCTGTGTTTGTGGGTTTTCCTCCCTCTTGGGGGTGTCGTGCAGACAGCCTGTGTTCAGAGGGTTCCTGGAATGGTTCTCTCCTGCTGTTACTCCTGTTTGTGTCCTCTGCTTGGTGTCTCTTGCCAACTTTTGGGGCTTCTTTATCTGAATGTCACATCTTCCTGCGAACTCCTTTTCGTGTGTTAGCAGATCAGAGTCTGCGGCTCTGATCCGCACTCTCCCTCTAGAAGCAGGAGGAAGGAGGGTGCCAGCAGGGCCTGTCCGGGAGGGAGCCAGTGAAAGCCGGGGGGCAGGCTGGTGTGCCCCCTCCAGCCACGTTGCTGGCTGCGGTGACTGCATTCTGACACAACCCTTTGTGTTTGCGAGTGTTTTGCAGCTGTATTCGAGCTGCTTTTTTCCCTGTGTTCTAGCCTGCTACTTGACCTTTCTCTCCGAGTTCTTTTTCCTTTGCCACACAGAAGGACTACAATTGAAGACCTATGTTCTATTCTTGGCACAGACATGCAGGGTGACCCAGGAAGGTCACTTATGTTCTCCTGAGTCTCGGTTTCCCACCTAGAAAGCTGGTGCCCTCATTCTGTCTACAGGGAGTGGTCTATAATGGAATGGATAGAAGGTGCTGGTCAGGCCTGTGGAGGTTACTGAACCCCCTTTGTGGTAATTAATATTCCAGGAAACACGCCGACGGCCTGTCGTGTGGGGAATAGCCTTTGTTTGGGCTGTTTCCTGATTACTAGAACCCTGATGCTGGTTAGCTGAAATAAAGAAATTTGAGTGGGAATGTTTATCTTTAAATTGTTCCCAAGCTGCCATTTAGTCTTGAAAGAAAGAAGAGAGCCTTGCAACCAGGGAAAAGAGACAAGAGAGAGGTAACATCCTATTGCCAACATCCTCAGACTGGGGGGAAGGAGGCACAAGAGCCAGTGAAGAGCACTAAATGCTAATTTCAAAGCATTTAACCTGAGAAAACAGGCTTTTCCTTTATGCTTGGCAACTCACACTCTAAGCCTCCCTTTCCCATCTGAAATGTGACACAGTTGGACCAGGTCAGTAGTTTTCAGACTTGCACTAAATCTCATAGCCTTCACTTGGAGGATACGGAAATGCCATGTGTGAAACAGAAAAAGTGACACGGCTCTGGGCGACATGAGGTTGGAGCCTGGAACTTGGCCTCTCAGCCACCTCTGCCTTCTGCCCGTGGGGCCCCCAGTCATCTCTGGAGGTTTCCAACCTGCCCCAGACTTTGTGGTTCCTCCAGTTTCAGCAGTGTAGGGTCCTGTGAGATGGTCCGAGGACGATTTCCCAGCTGCTCTGGCATGGAAGCCCTGAGTGCCCAGCCCCAGCGCTCCCTTTATATTATCACTTCCTTTGGGGGCAAGAGAGCCAGTGGGTTGATTCGCTGGCATTTTGTCCCTGGAGACTGGGACCGGAATCTTCCAAACCACTTGCTGGTTTTCTCCGTCAGGGTCATCCTAGTTCACATGAAACCACAGCCTGCTTTTTGCCTGGAGCCTGTAACCCTTCCAGCTCCTTTCTCCCCTCATGCTCAGCGTGGCGTCTGCACCCTGTGCTGGGTGGTGGCCTGCCCGATCTCCGGGGCAACTTGCAGCGAGAGAGAGCAGATGGGCGCGTCGAATCCTCCTGAGCCTCCATTGTGCTACATCACGTGCTGTGTACCGTGATCTGGCTCGTTCCACTCTCGGCAGCTGGGGAGGGCTGGTGGCAGCATGGGCGCCTGTAGCAGGGGGGTGTGGAGTTTAAGGGAGGTGGGACTGCCCGTCTGAGGTCACTGAGCTGCCTAGTGGTGGGGCTGGGAATAGAACCTGGTTCCATACCGTTCCGTGCCAGCCTTTGTGAGACTGGAAGTCTGCCTCCCTCCTCTTGGGAAGGCCGCTTGGACTTGGTCACCTGGTACTGTTTCTGTAGGAGGCTGGGCTGTCACACACAAAATCAGAGCTGTGTAATGGGCTTCCACTTCCTAGCCCTGGGAGGAGGGGCCTGCGGGGCCGGGTGACACCCTTCCCCGTAATTAAGCAGGTGAGGGGTTGTACTAAATTAATAGACAGAGCCGCTGAGACCCAGTTCAGTGACCTGCCTCGGTCACAGGAAGGCCAGTGTGGGTTTTTCCAAAGTTCTCTTTGACTTCCCTGTGTCTGATAAATTAAAAGTGTTAATCTTTGCTATCAGAAACAGGGCCTTGCCCTGAGAATGGATTCCTTAGTAGCTGGGTAGCATGGGGGTACATGTGGGGAGGGCGGTGGTGCAGGACATTTCACAGGTGATCGTGTAGGCCCTAAAACTTCTTGGCCTTAGGGTGGCCCCATGTCCCCCAGCAGGCTGCTGGCCTGTGGCAGTGACCACACCTTTGGCACAGCCCTGAACAGGAAGCACTGCTTTTCCCCTGAGGAATTCAGAATCAGGAAATATTGTGTCCTTGATCTCTGTAGGTCCTAAAGCACTGCTTTTATCAGACGGACCAGGGAGGCTGTATGGCACCCTTTCTGACACAGTGTCTTACCTCCGGACGGTCCTGGCCAGTAGCTAAAGGGACTGGAGGACGGGGGAGCAACTTCCGAGAGTCCCAGTTGAACCAGAGAAAGTGTCCACATCTCCTGGGTCTCCAGGTGCCACACCTGGAGCTTTACTCTGGGGCTGGTGAGTGACCTGGGGTATGGGGAGCCTCAGGGCTCAGTGGGATTGGGGCGTTCGTTTGTCTTCTGCTCGGGGACCTGCTCTGACCTAGAAATCTGGCACTGTCTGTCCCACTTTTCATTTAATGTGCTCACGTAAGGGAATGGAGTGCTCGACACCGGGGGCTTTCAGCTCAGATTCGGGTTCACATCCTGGCTCCGTTTTTATGCTGATGGAGCAGGTCACTCAGAGTTTCAGTGTCTGTGTCCTTCCTCTGAAAACTGGGGACTGTATAATGTCTGTGTCGTGGGTGCCTGTGACGGTGGCAAAGATGATGCAAGAAGTGGCAGGTGCCACTGGTTTGTAAATGCTGGGGTACCTGGGGGGTGCTCAGGAAGTGGGGTTCATTTTCCCCAACATAGGCCCAGAGAGGGGGCCCGCCTCCATGGTTCTGTGGGACAGCTGAGCCCCATCTCCATTTCTTGTCTACCCCACGCCCACAGAACAAAAGCCCAGGCTGCCTCCTGTCCTGCTGAGCTGCTTGGCACCGCCCTAGCAACTTCCTCACTGGAGCCCCTTGGGGTTGGAAAGGTCGCAGTCGGCTTATTTCTGTGGGCTTGACTTTCAGAGCATATTTAAGTAGAAAGATTGAACTATTTTTTTTGTTTTTTGTGTTTTGGATTTTTTTTAATAAGACGAAACTGGTTTTAAGAATTTGTGGAGGATGGGAAGTGAAGAGGCCGCTGCCATTAGCCTAAGGCTTATCTGGTCGGCACAGCAGCCACTTCCGAGCCCCTGCCAAGCTCCAAGAAGTACCTAGTGTAGGTCCCATGAATGGCAGTGGCAGATCCTGATTTCAGAAGTCATTTTGCGTGGAAGTGTCTGAGTTGTCATCAACAAGGTAGGAGAGGATTAAGAGAAGCCAATGTCCTGCTGGTGTCCCTGCAACAATTTTCTGGGAACCAAAGTCCTTGTGCCCTGGGCTTGGTGAAACAGCTGGAGGGTAGAGGGCAGGGAAGGTCTTGACCCAAATTGGTGGGCAGGCAGGTGGGAGATGTGTCCAGGGCATGTCCTGGCCCTTTGGTCCCCAGCATTGATTCACTCACTTCAGCCAGCAGGTCCCTTCTTCCAGTCTCCCCGCTGCTCCCCAGGCTTTACAAATCCCACATGCTTCCAGGGAGGGGAGCCTTTTGCCAAGGGGGCCGTCCTCTAGGGTCTAAAACAGGTAGAAGTGGTTCCTTGCTAAAGTCTGCAGACAGCTCTTATAACAGGCAGATGCCTTCTCAGCAGGCAGCCTGCTGACTCTCTGTCCCCATTTCCTGTCTCGAAACCCTGTGAGCTTAGGGGTCCTCTTCGGGGGAGCTGGACCAGCTAGGGTGGTCATGCAGCCTCCTGTGATGTGGAGGTTTTCCTGTGCTTAAATTGAAGGAGCAGTCAATGTGCTCTGGGATTGTTTATTGTGGAGGTGGTGGCATTTGTAGCTAACAGTAATTGCTGTGTGCAGGCCACTGTTAACTCATTTACATTCACAGTGGCCTCATGAAGTGGAGAGATAAGAAACCTGAGCTGGAAAGAGGCCATGCCTGAGGGCAGTACTCTTAAGTGGAAGAGCTGGGACGCAAACCCTGACCGTCTGATGCAGGATCTCCTCCTTCCCCTCTCCCACACTGCCCTGAGTGCGGCAGGTGGGCCTCCTAAACATTAGTTTTCTGGCTGTGTGTGGCCCTCCTGTCCAGGAGCCAGGGGCTGTCCTGCTGGAAGGGTGAGTTTCTGCTGTGAAGGGTGGGGCGAGAGGACGAGGCCTGGGCTGAACTTAGGTTTCCCATCTCTTTTTTCCTTCCCATGGCACTTTCCCGTCCCACCTGTTCCTTAATGGGAAGCACTGCTTTTGGGAGGGAGAGGGTGAGACGGTTTCCTACAAAGCTTTCCTGCAAAGCCCCAGAAATGTGTCCCCACGCATTCTCTAGCATTCCTCCCTTTGCCACGAATGGCGTCATGTTCCAAAAATCCCGCGGCCATGGGCTCCTTGTCAAGACTGAACAGGGAAGAGGCTTTTTAAAATGTCACTTTCGTCCTCTTCCTCCAGCTGTTGCAGCCCCGGGAGGAGCCCTGAGGATGGTTTGAGCTTGCAGGTTGTGTGTGTGGGCAGAGGGCTGAGCGGGCAGCTGAGCGGGGAAGGGTGGGAGGGGAGGATGGAGAGCGGGCCATCGGCTGTGTGCCCTCACCCTCTCTGTGCCTGGGATCTAGGGAACTCTGTGTGTGGGTTTTGTTTGGGGGTTTTGTGGCTTTTTTTTTTTTTTGAGGGGAAATTCACAGAACATGAAATTAGCCATTTTAGAGTGTGCAATTCCATTGCATTCAGCACATTCATAGTGTTGTGCAAACACTACCAGTCTATAGTTTAGGACATTTCATCACCCTGAAAGAACACCCATAACTATTAGGCTGTTACTCCCCACTCCCAGTCCTCAGCAACCGCCAGTCTTTCTGTCCTTACGGCTTTACCTATGCTGGAAATTTCATTAAAATGGAATATGTAGCATTTAGTCTGGCTCCTTGTACTTAGTGTGTTTTCAGAGTTCATCCAATGGTAGCATGAATCAGTACCTCCTTGGGTTTTTTTTTTTAATGGCTGAATAATATTCCAGGATATGGGCATAGCACATTTATTTATTTTTTAATTTTTTAAAAATATTTTATTTATTTGACAGAGAGAAACACAGCGAGAGAGGGAACACAAGCAGAGGGAATGGTAGTGGGAGAAGCAGGCTTCCTGCTGAGCAAGGAGCCCGATGCGGGGCTCGATCCCAGGATTCTGGGATCATGACCCGAGCCGAAGGCAGACGCCCAACAACTGAGCCACCCAGGTGCCCCGGGCATAGCACATTTAGATTATCTATTCTTCTATAGATCGATGCTTGGGTTATTTCCACATCTTGACTGTTGTGAATGGTGCTGCAATGAATGTTCACATACACGTTTTATTTGAACGTCTACTTCAAGTTCTGGGTAGAGACCTAGGAGTGGAATATCTGGCTCCAGTGGTAGTTCTGTCACTGAGTGTTATTTCGAATCAGCACATCAAGCCAGACGCCAGTACTGCAGACTGTATGTGGTGTTGCTCAGGCCCGAGCTCCTCATTTATCAGAGTCTGGGATGGAGAACTGGGCTACAGGGCAACCCTTAGGGTTATAAGCACGGTGTGCAGCTTTGAGGTGGTGGTAGAGGCGCTGTGCCCGTGTGCAGGGGTGGCTGAGCCACTCTGAGCTTCAGTCTCTCCTTTCTGTCTAATCTGAAGATGAGTGGAACTGCCGGGAAGGAGCTAAGTGGGGGCTTTCAAATTGGTGGGAGGGGTGCTGACGGAGCACAGGAGTTGAAGGCCAGACTACATAGGGAGACACTGGAGTGCTCCAGTGGTGAGATGCGTGGGGAGCTGCTGCTGTTGGGCCTCCAAAAGATGTTGGGGTCACTTAGAGGGAAAAGAGATGATCTGGCCTGTTCACTACTCTGATACCAGTCTTCAAACTTTATCTCTTTAGGAGTAGAGCACAGAGCTCCTTGAAATAGAGCATGCAACTCACATATGCGAGCGATGGGGGGAGAGGATAGTGCCACCTGTGAGGACCCCCCACCCCCCTGAGCTCTGCCCCACCGCACACTCTGCAGTGGCTCCCGAAGCACCACCTCCTGTTGTCTTCATGGTTTGAAAATCACTGATTTACCCTGACCCCCACATTAATATTTTTTAATAGAATGAAATAATTTGGTTTGTACAAAAGAACAGAAGTCGCATCTGTGTACAGTATATGTATAGGGTTCCTAAGGAACACTCCCGGTGCTTGATCGTTCTGTGCTTCAGCCTCCCTCAGTGACCAGCCTCCAGAGGAGGGACCCGCTGTGCGTGTTGTGTGTGTGGAGCCCAGCGCCCTCTCCAGGCCTCCCCTTCTCAGCAGAGCTCTGCCTCGCCCAGAGGAAGGGGTCCCTGCCTGGTGTGTGCGGGAGTCCATTCCATTTCCAGATGTGTTACATGTAGTACAGCCACTGTGGTAGGTCTGGTGGGGGGTGAGCAGCCTCTTAGGGTAGTGCTATGGAGGAGAAAGGAGTCCAAGTAGAAATCTAGAGATGGACCTGAAGGCTTCTTTGTGTTTGGGCTCACAGAGAGCCAGAGGGAAGCGTGAGCAGAGCTCTGAGGGAAGCAGGGGTGTGGGGGCAGGACAGGCCAGTCACTGACCTGACGATTTGCGGAGTTGGGGGTGGGACGATTGGCTGGGTCAGTGGTTCTCAAACTTTTTATTTTAGGGTTTCCTTTATGATCTTGATTATTGAGGCCCTCAACGGGCTTTTGTTTATGTGGGTTACATTTGTAGTATTTGTTGTGTTAGAAATTAAAAATGAGAAATATTTAGAAATTTATTAATCTCTTTAAAAAATAAAATAAGCCCATTACACGTTCACATAAATAACAAGTGTATTCTGAAAAATTATTTTCCAAAACAACAAATAAATCTGCCAAGAAGAGCCACGTTATTTTACCTTTTTGAAAATCTCCATAACATCTGTCATCATGAAAGACAGCTGGATTCTCCTGTCTTCTGTATTCGTTCTATTGTGATGTCATGTCGCATAGCTTCTGGCAAACTCTGCTCTACACTAGGGAGAGAATGAGAGTGAGGAACGGAAATGAAGACTTCATAAAGTAGTTTTGGCTTGTGGACACCTGAAAGGGTCCCAAGGACTGCCATACTTGGAAAATCACCGGTCTAGCTCAAGTCGGACCATTTGCTGGAAGGCCACGAGAGGAGAGACACGGAGGACTCCTCTGTCATGATGAAGCTGCTGCAGGTGCAGAATCCGGACGGGGGCCCGAGGCAGCCCCCGTGGATTGAGGTGTCAGACGTGCAAAGGGCCCAAGGTGATAAGGGGACCCCTGGAGACAAGCGCCTGCCCTCTGCAGCAGCAGGCACACCCCAGGACTGGCTCACCCCTACTTGCTGCCGCCAAAGGCTGGCTCTCTGAAGAATGAAATGCAGGTACACGGCATGTGGTAGGGACTCAAGGTGAAGAGTATGGGGTAGGTTATATTCTGAGAGCACAGACAGGCGTCAGAGGCTCCGAGAAGGAGGTCGCTTTGGCCTGACATTCCACCACCACACTCTGCAGCTCCTGGGAGGGACGGGCCAGAGGTGCCTAGAATTTTGATGTCTCTAGTGTTAAGTAAGGGAGTTAGCCCCATGGACTCAGATCCTTTAGGTACACCACAATCCTGGTTGTGACTGTATTTTTTATGGCATCTGTTAAAGAAAACATTTTCTCTGCTCCTTTCTTCTCTTCATCCGTGTGGAAAGGCTTTATGGAAAGGCCTGCATCTAATTCCTTTGAGATGTTTTCAGCTCGAGATTTGGTCTGTGTAGCTAGTGCTGCCTGCCCCTGAGTCTGCTTACAGGGAGCCTCTTGGGGACCCCCTTACAGCACCTCCTTCAACGGGTTTTCCTTTTTTTTTTTTGGCTTTTGAAGAGTTCATTGTTCAGACTTTACATTGATAAGTGATATTTACCTCTTTGATCTCTCTTAAAGAAGGCTGAAAAACTGTCACCAAGCTTGTATATTAATGTTCACAGCCACCAAAAGGTAGAAAAGTCTCCAGTGTCAAGCAGCGGATGAGTAGATAAACGGAATGTGGTATGTTCATGAATGGAATATTATTTGGCCATAAAAAGGAGTGAAAGACATACGTATACTACACTGTGGCTAAATCTTGAAAACATCGTGCAAAAGAAAGGGAGCAGTCATGAAAGATCACTCGTCATCTGATTGCATTCATACGAAATGTCCAGAATAGGCAAATATATAGCTACAGAAAGTAGAATATTAGTTTCCAGGGACTGGGGTGGGGTGGGGGTGGGGGTGGGGAATGGAGGGTTTAGGGATTGACAGCTAAAGATTATAGGGTTTCTTCTGGGGGGTGACAAGAGTTGGAGGGTTCTAGAATTGATTATGGTGGTAGATGCATTACAAACCATTGAATTGTACTCACTTTTAAATGGGGGAGTTGTTATGTGTATTATGCCTCAGTAAGGCTATTGCAGGAATACTCCAAACGGTCACTACTCTGCCTCATTCTTGGTTTGTGCTCATAATTCACATCTTACCAAACCATTCTTTGACATGCCCGTTTCTCATCTTGTCTTTTTCTGCTTGACGCTTGCTAGCCACGCATAGCTGATAGCACAGATTCCACCTCCATTCTGCCCTGTCCTGGCGCCCCCGGGTCCCCCTGAGCACACTGGGTGGACGTGCTGTTGGCCTCACCCTCTCACACACCCGTGTGTGCAGTCTGGGCGTGTGTGCACCTCTGGCCCGTCCCTCCCAGGAGCTGCAGAGTGTGGTGGTGGAATGTCAGGCCAAAGCGATCTCCTTCTCTGAGCCTCAGACGCCTGTGTCAGCAGCGCGGAAGCATTCTCTGCTGAAAGTGAGGGGCTATCCGATAACACTTGGTAGAGCTAAGGGCATTGTTTCACCAAATATTTATTTAGTGTCTTTGTCTCCACCCTGTGCTGCTTCTGATTTGGCTGAAGATTGGAGGTTTGGGGCCTCCGAGTTAGCTCTGGAGGTGTGGGCCCCGATCTTACTGAGCCTTGTGGAGTTCTTAGGATGTGCCCTCTCCTCCTCAAACCCTTGCTTCCATGACACTGCCCGACAGGGTGACACTGTGTGTAAGGCCCTGCAGCCTCCTCTGGAGAGAAGCTTGAACCTCTGCACATGTCAGACGCTGTCTCAGTTCTGCCTGCTCTCCCCAGGCTCATGTCCCTGACTTCAGTTTCTGAAGTTGGTCCTTTGCTCACTTCTCACAGGAAGTCTCTCTCAGACCTCCCGTCTCGGCCCCTTATGCCAAGTTCCTTTCCCTTTGTTCCACTCTTTGTGCCTTTGTCTCATTGTGGTATTTCCAGTGGCTTTCTTATCTTTGCATTGATGGTTCTGCCCTGTGGCCTTTAGCACCAAAGGTTGGTAAGCTGCATTTCTCCTGAGTTCCAGGGTCACCTGTCTCCGTAATTAATAGTGTCCCAACCTATCCCTGTTTGAATGGTAAATTACAGGGTTACTCTCCTTTCTCTGGGGTGAGGAGGAGGTAAGAACCTGTGCTCCACTTACCGTTTGCACAGGTAAGAAAGACTTCCTCCAGAGAAGAGCCCCACAATTTCCATCAGCTTCCGGAACACCGTAACAATCCGCGGTGCCCGCCCAAGCTGTGTGGGTGGCTCTGGGGAGGGTGGTTTGTGGTTGGTTTGTCCCATAGTGATGAACTCCTCATGGGTGCCGTGCACACCTAGGCCCTGGACCTTGGCTGCAGGGGTGTCTGGGGAGACCCTGTGTGATGTGCGGGTCAGGACTAGACCCTCCGGTACGACATGCTTCCCATTCACATGGCTCCAGCCTTTACTTCTGGAAGCGGCTCACCAGCGTGGAGCAGTGGGGAGTGGTTACAGGCCAGCTAGGGGCCCAGGTGGTCGCGGCCCACGGCCTCCTTAGGTCACTCCGGAGTCCTGGAATGTTAAATGGAGGTGCTGATGGCATATTCCTCATAGGTTTGTTGTGAAGATCGGAGAGTACACGAAGGGTGTGGGGCAGTGGCCAGCCTCATAAGCTGTGGATGTTAGCTCTGAGGACAGTGGAAAGCAGGACAGATGTGACAAAGAGAGGAAACCAATGGGCATTTTTACCTGACTCCCCAGTGTGCTCACTTAGATCGAGTCTGTGTCCTCCAGGCCACACACCTGATGCTATCCCCAGCCAGAGAGCAGTAGCCTTTCTCACTGGGAAGCCTAGGCTTTCACCCTAGTGACGACCCTGGGTTCTGATCACGTCGACTCACCTAGATAGAGTGGCTCTGGTACGACTGTGAGTATCTTGGTGATGGCTGATCTCTGCTGACTGTCAGAGGCAGACACCAGGCAGAAGCTCATGCTGGCACATGGTAGCCGTATTGAGGAATGTAGTTTGGGTCCAGCAGTGAATGTAAAGCAATATCACGGTATTCTCCAGGCCTTGAGGAGTCCCAGCACCTCTTGGTTTAAACCTCTTGGCTCTGTGGTTTAGTCCACAAGGTTAGCCTTGTGGGGAACAAGTGTGTGTGTGGCCTCAGGGAGTCGACAGTGATGGCCAACACCCTCACCGATGCTGATTGGCCCTGGCAGGCTTGTTCTGAAAGAGATGCCCCACTTGCCTGAAGGCTCTGGCCCTAGTAGGCATGCTCAGAGTTGTGTGCTAACTCCTCCAGTGTGGGCTAGGCAGGTGGGCACCTAGGACCCAGTAAGGTCTTGGCAAGGTTAAGGCCTGAGACTGACTTTCACATGTGCTCACTTCTCTTTTTACTGACTTCCTCTAAATGTCTCAGAAAAGACAGGTGACCTTGAATTCTTCCATGATTTATAAGCTTATAAAGATGGCCAGACGGCTGCTGCCCAGGCATCATTTCTCCTTTTAGAACTGAAAGGCAGAAAATATTAAACAGCCTGTTCGTTATGAATGTGGAAGTGTTGCCACAGAAACTCTTGGGAGGGAAGAAAGGGCAAGGAAGCAACCTCAAAACTATTGGCTGCAATTTACACACATTCTGCCCATCAGTCTTTTAATGAATCCTCTACCAAGGGCCATTTGCCCCCAGCTCATGCTTGAGTGCTGGTCCCTATACCCCACCTTTGGCTCAGAGAAATCTTAGCCCCAGGAATTTCCCCAAAGCTGAGATACTGAACCCCACAGGTATGGATCCTTCAGGATTGTGGGACTTTTCTTCTTGAAGGACTTTTATGGGGACGGTCACTGTGCTTGGAATTCAGGCATTTAGCCTGGTATGAGGGATCCTGTGTGAGCTTTGCATGCTCTGCCCCTACGCTCAGAGTCCGGAGCCCTAGGGTCCTTCTGGACTGGCCTCAAATATTCTGCAGTCCTGCCCGTCACACTCTTTGGGGACCTCCACTCACTACCTCCACTATGGGGCTCACTCCCCTGAGCACTGCTGGTCCCCACATGCTACCCGCAGTTTGTTCTGAGCACCGGCTATGTGCATGGCCCTCTGTAGGTGCTGGGATGTGTATCCCTGACCCTGAGCCATTGATTGTTCAGTGACTCAGTACGTGTTTGTGTCTGATGTAATTGTTTAAAAAATGGTATGGAAAAGTTATGTGTATTTTTCTATTATTGTAGATGAGGAAACTGAGATTCAGAGAGGTAATGTCTTGCCCTGGGCCACACAGCAACTAAGTCATGGAGCTAGGACTTGAACTTGGGCCTTTTGGTTCCCAGGGCTTTACACTAATTATCTAGGGCTGTTAGGTCATGCCATTGGTGGAGAGTGGAGTACAGGGATTCCCTGACTTCATCTACTTCTTCTTCTGCCAGGAACAATCAAGCCCTTGCGTCCTACCCCCTACCATCTTTTGGAAGATATTCTGTTAGTACTTTCTCAGAAGGCATACACAGTCAGGCAAACATCTTCTGCTCCCTTTAAAAAGTAATATCTGGTAAGTACTATATGGTAGCCTGACTTTACAAAAAATGGTAAAAGCAAACAAAAAAAACCCAAGACTTGCTCATGATCCCAGCAGTCAACACAATAGCTGTTTCCTTGTTGATTCTCAATCTTTCTCTGTCCTCACGATGCATTTTATAGTAATAGGCCACATTTTTGCATCCTACCCTGGATGCTTGTTCCTATGCCTGGTCTCCTTCACTAAAGCAAGAGTCCCCTGAGGATGGACTATGTGCACATCACCTTTTTATCTCTGGTCCCTCGAGTGATTCCAGCTTCACAGCAGCAACTGGGAAAATACTGCTGAACACCTCCAGAGGGTGCCGGTCACCCAGATGGAATGAAGCCACCTGGCTCTGTGTAGGAAACACTGGCTCGATGGAATCCCATGGGCACACATTCTCGAGGGTTTCTTGAATTCCTCATAGGTATTTATAATTAATGGCTGTGTAATATTTTCATGAGTTGATCAGCATTCATTTAGCCATTTGCTTGTTGGACATTGAGTTCCTCTTTAATCAGAAGGGGAGCTTTTTGCTTGTCTGTGTTATTTCTTTCGGCTTAATTTCTGGGGCAGCAGCATGGAAACGCCGTGATTGTCCCCACTTACGGCCACCTTGTTGCTCTCAGGGAGTGCCAGGTTTCCCACAGCACTTGAGCCTTGTGTCTTGGCCAGCATGGCGTGACGTAGCGTGACCGGGGGGCGGATTCAGAGGAGGGAGAGGTACACTCGAAGTTCAGCCTGTCTGCCTGCTCCGCAGCCTGCTGGTTGTCCCCCAGTGTTAGGTGCCAACCAGTACCAACTAGCAACCTGGGAGTTCCGCGTGTGGAGGCTGGAAATGTGGTCTGGGCTCACCTAGGTCTCGGCTGGGAAGGCCTTACCGGCCACACTCAGAGAACAGGCTAGTGGCAGTCTTGGGGACTAGTAAGCATGCCCACTGACTCCTGTGGATATGGGTTTCAGTGACCACAGCCCGGCTTTGTATCGGGCGCCGTGCTAGATGGAGGCAAGGATCCTGTCCGCAGCGAGCTGAGGTGTTGTGAGAGGGAAGGAACGCGGATAGCTTGGGGTTGGGAGATAGGGAACTTGGGAGGGTGAGCGGGATGGGGCAAAGAGCCCTCCACACAGAGAATTGCTTGTGCGTTAGCCCAGAGGCCTGGGATAGTTTTCTTCCCCCCCCCCGGGAGATGTAAGTATAACAGAGCAGTTCAGAGAAGGGGGAGGTGGCAGTGTCCTGGATTAATGGCAGCAGCAGCCACAGTAAGTTCTCAGTAAGCAGTTGGCTTTGGGTCAGTTCTTGTACTTAAAGGGGGTGTGGGATTTTGAGGGGGCCTGTGTAGGGGACCAGACCATGGAGGGCCTTTAGGATGATGAGATGTTATCAGGGGCTCTTAGGGTGGGGCCTACATTTTTGCATCAGTAGTTTTGGGTACTCACCCTTGAGTGCCATGGCGTGCAATGTATCTGATTGCCTTTCTTGGTGCTTTGTACACTCATGGTGGGTGATTCTGAGGACAGGAAAAGCGAGGTTAACCACCTGTTAGAAATCTGTCACTGACTTCCCTGCTCTTTGAGCCTCACACAGGCCACATGTTGCTGAGAGCAGAGCATGTAATGTTTGGCTGCCTCAGAGCTGATCGGGATCAGGCGGCGGTGTCCAGAGGCTTGTATGTTTCTGGGAAGCGTCAGTGTGGCAGCTTGACAATGCTGTGTAAAGCAGGCCAGGGATGTTTGCGCCTTCCCCTGCCTGCGGCCTGCCCACTTGGCCTGAGTTCAGGCAGTTGGGCCCTCCCTGATGCAGCCCAGACCTGCCTGGAGGGTGGTAAGAGGGAAAGGGGCAGAAGGACCTCGCCATGGTCAAGTCGACAGGCCCAACAGGGTGCACACACGTGGGTGTGTGTAGCCTCCAGGAGAAACTGTTGGAAAGGCTGGTGGAGCTCATTTAACACAGCTGAGGGCCACGGAGGGCCAGCCTGGTCTGAGAAGACTCTGGTGGACCACAGACATCTTCACGGCTGGAGTCCCAGTGGTCTGGGGCTGGGGGGAGGTTCCCTTTCCAGTGCCAAATGCCTATATGTGGATGGACACAGTATTCAGCAAGTAACAGGGTTGGGTTTTTGGTTTTTTTTTTTTTTTTAACTTTTTATTTTGAGATCATTGTAGTTTTCTATGCAATTGTAAGAAAATGCAGAGCTATCCTACGTATACTTTACCCATGTTCTTCCAGGGGTAACACCTTGTAAAATTATAGTGCAGTGTCAGAATCAGAATATTGACGTTGATGCAGTCAGGATGCAAGGCATTTCTGTCCCTCCGGTTCCCCTCACACCGTGCCTCCTGCCCTCCCACCACTACTGCCTCTTAACCCCTGGCAGCCATGAATCTGTTCTCCATTTCTATAGATGACACATTTCAAGAATTTTATGTAAATGGAACATGTAGCCTTTCAGATTTGGCTTTTTGTCACTCATAATTCTCTGGAGATTCACCCAGATTATGTGGATCAAGTTTGTTCCTTTTTATTGCTGACTAGTATTCCATGGGGTCATGTACCAGTTTCTTTAACCACTCACGCACTGAAGGACATCTGGGTTTCCAGTTTTTGGCTCTTATAAATAAAGCTGCTATAAGCATTCAGAAATGTACAGTTTAGGTATGAATGCAAGCTTTTTTTTCTGGAATAAGTATCCAGGTGTGCAGTTCCTGGGTCCTGTGGTAATTGCATGCTTAGTTTTTAAAGAAACGACTGAGCTTTTTTAGAGTGGCTGTACCA
>CM053619.1:7646963-7688298 GCA_028646535.1 Procyon lotor | reverse complement strand
GAAGCAGGCTCTCTGCCGAGCAGAGAGCCCGATGAGGGGCTCGATCCCAGGACCCTGAGATCATGACCTGAGCTGAAGGCAGAGGCTTTAACCACTGAGCCACCCAGGCACCCCAGATTTTTTTTTTTACCGTTGAGTTTCGAGAGGGCTTAGTATACTGTATTGGATGCTAGTCCTTTGTTGGCCATGTGGTTTGCAAATATTTTTATCCCACTCTGTGTCTTATCTTTTCACCCTCCCAGTAGGTAGGATCTTTGTAAAGCAAAAGTTTTTAATTTCAGTGAAGTTCGATTTGTCAGTTTTGTTTCATTTTTAGTTGCTTTTGTATAAGATTGAGCTTTATTTATTTTTTACCTGTAGATGTCCAGTGGCTTCACCATTTGTCAAAAGGCTTTCTCTCCTCCATTGTATTGCTTTAGCACCTTTTTCCAAAATCAAATTAGACACATTTGTGTAGGTCTCTGTCTGGGTTCTCTATTCTGTTCTTTTTTTTTCTTTAAAGAGAGGAAGAGGGGGAAGAGGGGCAGAGGGAGAGAGATTCTTAAGCAGGGGTCACCCCCAGCACAGACCCTGACGTGGGGCTTGGTCTCACAACCCTGAGGTCATGACCTGAGCTGAAATCAAGAGTCGAACGCTTCACCAACTGAGCCACCCACGGGTCTCTCCATTCTATTCTATTGATCTATGTATCTCACCTTCCACTAATATCACACAATCTTGAGTACTGTGGATATGTAATAAATCTTGTAATTGAGTAGATGAATTCCTCCCTTTTTATTCTTTTTTAATTTTTTAAGACTATTCTAGTTCCTCTGACTTTCCATTTAAATTTTAGAGTAATCTTGTCTACACCTACAAGTCTTACTGAGCTTTTGATTAGTAATTGCATTAATTCTATATATCAATTTGGGGAAATTTTTTATCTTAGAATCTTCCAGTCTATGAACATGTCTTTCAATTTTTTTTAAGATCTTCTATGGGTTCTTTCATCAGTGTTCTGCAGGGTTGTTGTTTTTTTGTTTGTTTGTTTTTTGTTTTTTTGTTGTTGTTAGCATGCAAGTCTTGTACATGCCTTGTTAGATTGACAACTAAATACTCCTTTTTATTTTTAAGACTTTATTTATTTGAGAGAGAGAGAATGAGCATGAGCAGGAGAGGGGTAGAGGGAGAGGGAGAAGCAGACTCCCTGCTGAGCCGGGAACCTGACTTGGGGCTCAGTCCCATGACACTGGGATCATGACCTGAGCTGAAGGCAGTTGCTCTATCAACTGAGCTACTCAGGCACCCCAGTATTTCATTTTTTTAAGTGATTATAAATGGTATTATATTTTTAATTTTGGTGTCCACATATTCACTGCTAGTATATAGAAATATAGTTTATATACTGATCTTATATCCTGCTTCCTATTGAACTCACTAGTTTTAGGAGTTTTTAAAAATAGATTCCTTGTTTTTCTACATAGAAAATTATGTCATCTGTAAACATTTTATTTTTTCTTTCTGATCTACATGCCTTTTATTTCCTTTTCTGCCTTATTGTACTAGCTAAAAATTCTAGCACTGTAGTTCTGAGAGTGGACATCATTGCCTAGTTCCTTACTTTAGAGGAAAACATATCATCTTTCATCGTTTCTTAAATTTCACATATGAGTGAGATCATGTGGTATTTGTGTTTCTCTGACTGACTTATTTCACTTAGTGTTATAATCTCTAGCTCCACCCAGGTTGCTACAAATGGCAAGATTTTGTTCTTTTTTATGGCTGAGTAATATTCCATTGTAGATATATATCATATTTCTTGATCCATTCGTCCATTAATGGACATTTGGGTTGCTTCCATAGTTTGGCTATAGTAAATAATGCTGCAGTAAACATAGGGATTCATGTATCCCTTTGGATTAGAGGTTTTCTAATTTGGGTGTAAAATTCCTGGATTGTAGGATAGTTCTGTTTTTAATTTTTTGTTTTGTTTTGTTTTGTTTTAAAGATTTTATTTATTTGACAGAGAACACAGTGAGAGAGGGAACACAAGCAGAGGGAATGGTAGCGGGAGAAGCAGGCTTCCCGCTGAGCAGAGAGCCCGATGCGGGGCTCGATTCCAGGACTCTGGGATCATGACCCGGGCCGAAGGCAGACGCTTAACGACTGAGTCACCCAGGCGCCCCTGTTTTTAATTTTTTGAGGAACTTATCTGAGATTTCACTTTCATTTCCGAAGGATATTTTCTCTGGGTGTAGGATTCCGTATGGATTGTCTTTCAGTGCCTGAGAAGTATTGTACCACTTGCCCTTGGCCTCCAAGGTTCCTGATGAGAAGTCCACTGTTGTCATATTTGGTTTTCTCCTATCCATAAGCTGTTACTTTTCTTTGGCTGCTTTCAAGAGTTTGTATTTGTCTTTAGTTTTCAGAAATTTATTTCTGATGTGTCTTGGTGTAGACCAATCCAAATCTTTGGATTTATCCTTTGGCATTTACTCAGCTTCTTGAATTTATAGGTTGCCTTTCTTTCCAAATGTGGGAAGTTTTCAACCATTGTTTCTTCAAGTGCTTTTTCCACCTTACTCCCCTTTTCTCCTTCTAGGAGTCTGATGACACAGATGATAGATCTTTTTTATTGTTCCACCTGTCTCTAAGACTCTGTTCTCATATTATTTCTTTTAGTCTGTTTTCTCTCTGTTGCCCGATTGGGTAGTTTGTTTGTTTGTTTGTTTGTTTGTTTGTTTGTTTTTTAAGATTTTATTGATTTATTTGACTGAGCGAGCACACAAGCAGGGCTAGTGGGAGAGGAAGAAGCAGGCTCCCTGCAGAGCAGGAAGCCCCATGTGGGGCTCAACCCCAGGAGCCTGGGATCATGACTTGAGCCCAAGGCAGATGCTTAACTGACTGGGTAATTTCTATTATTTTTCTTCCAGTTCACTGATTCTTTCCTTGTGGTTCCCATTATTCTGCTGTTGGGCCCATCCATTCAGCTTTTTATTTCATTTATTATATTTTTCAGTTTCAGAATTTCCATTTGGTTTTTGTTGTTTTTTTTAATCTCCTGGTTTGTTGTTTGCTGGGGCTTTCTGTGTTTCCATTTATTCCAAGCATGTTTATAATTTCTTATTGAAACATTTCAGCACTGAGGCTTTAAAACCTTCATCAGATAATTCTGACATGTCTGTCACCTTGGTGTTGGTATCTGTTGATTGTCTTTGTTTATTCAGTCTGTGACCTTTCTGTTTCTTAGTATGCTGGTGATTTTTTTTTTTTTATTGAAACTTGGATATATTTGTGTTATTTTGGTGACTGTGGATTGTGTTTGACCCTTCTCTTCTAGTTGGCTTTTTCTGACACGACTCCAGTGGGGGGGGGGGTACCATCTTTTACTTTCAGGTGGAAGTAGAAATCCAGGCTGCCCACTTGACCTCCACTGACACCTGATGGGGGCGCTTCCTTGTTACAGGGGAGTAGGGGTGGGAGTTCAGCTCTCCACGTGTCTTCCTCTGACTCTTTCCCAGCAGGGAGAGGAGGGGGACCTTGTTACTTCTGGGTGGGGGCAAAAATCCCAGCTGCCGGCCTGGCCTCCTGACACCTTTCTGGTGGGGGTGCTGGGGTACCTCTTAGCTGGCAAGGGTAGGAAGGAGCCTTTGCTGGTATGGGCGGGTCTGCGGCTGAGTCTTTCCTGACGTGTGTGGCAGGAATGGAGCAGTCATCATCTAAGAATATTCTGTCTTACCAGGTTGTTCCTTCCCTGGTCCTTCAGCTAGAGAGAGCAGTATTTATTGGGGCTCTTACTTGTTTGTACCTGTTGGCACTTCCAGCTTGCTCATTTTTCCAGTACCTGGTCTGGGACAGTGAGACAAGAAGAGAGGCCAGGGTGCCCATCTCCATGTTGTTTCCAGGTCTCAGGGCCCCCAACCCTCTTCTCTGCCACCGCCTTTCCACCTGGCAGAGTCTCCTCAGGTTTTTCTTAGATACAGTGTCCAAGGCTTGATTTGTACTTAGTGGGAGGCATAGAGAAAATCAGGTCAGTCTGTCTTCCAGAAAACAGAAGTTTCACATAACCATTTTTGAAAGGACTTTCAATTGGGGAAGACAACCAGACCACCAGTAGCCTCTTCCCAGAGACCAGCCGGAAGTGCAGCCTCTGGCTTATTGGGTTTGTGAGAGAAGGCTGAGCCTATTTATTTATTTATTTATTTATTTTACAGATTGTATTTATTTATTTGACAGAGAAAGAGCAAGCACAAGCAGAGGGAGCTGCAGGCAAAAGGAGAAGGAGAAGCAGGCTTCCTACTGAACAGGGAGCCCGGTGTGGGGCTTAGTCCTAGGACTCTGGGACCAAGACCTGAGCTAAGGGCAGACATCTAACCAATTGAGCCATCCAGGTGCCCCTAGAGCACTTGTTTCTTGCCTTGTGCTCTCCATTGGCCCAGCCTTCCCACTTTTCAGGACAGCTGCCCACCTGGAAGGGTCCCCTTTGGGGTGGTATGTCCCAGAAGGCCTTGGCAAAGTGAGGGGGCTGCTGGCACCCCCCCCTGGTTTGCAGCACACAGGGCCGGCACATACTAGGCCTGAGTAGGTGTTGAGTGCTGAAGATGGGTGGTGGTGAGACTGTGGCCAGGTTCTGAGGGGACCCGTGGCAGTCCCTCACATCTCCAGCTGCTCAGGAAAGGTCAGGTAGACGTAGCTGCTAATTTGAAGTCTCCCCAAAGCCCTGCGACCAGAGAGCAGGGGAGTAGCATACAGTCACAGCTAGCCAGAAGTGGAGGAGACACGCCTTGTCTAGCCTCCTGCTTTCCTACCTCAGGGAACCACGAACTAAGGCGAAGTGGGCAAGTCACCTGGCCCAGGCTCCCCTCTGGCCCCGACCTTTCCATCGTGTGTCCGTACGTGATTGAGTGGTGAGGGAGACGCTGACTGAGTGTGCCTGCCTGCTTGGGGAATGACTGGGCGCCGCTCGACTGGTATTTGCTGAGAAGACAGACCTTACTCTCTTCTGTTTTCCAAGACACAATTTCATTCCACATCCCCCATGGCCTTCCTGGGTCGTGTTCCTCTAACCCCAAGTTCCCTGCCAGCACCCACTTCCCATGTTTCATCAGAACTGGTCCCCTACTTCCTTTCCGCAGCCCTTTCCATACCCCTTGCTTGAAGCTCCCACTGCTCCATTCACTTTCATGGGGAAAAGCCAGAGCTTCCCCCTGGGGGCCTAGAGGACCCTGCAGAAGCCAAGAAAGAGGAGTGTTCTTGGCTTACCTCAGAATGCTGTGTGACCTCTGGCAGGTGACCTTCCCTCTCTGAGTCACAGATTCCACAGCTACAAAATGAGGTGGTGAGCCAGGGCTCCAGTTTAGAGAGTATTGAATAAAAAGCATGTTAAGAGGACCCCTAAAGCTTTCTCAGAGATGAGTCATGTGTCTAAACAGCAGGCAGGGGTTTGGGTTTTAATTTGTGTTACTGCCCTCCAAAGGGTAGTGGACAAATTGGCTTGCTTGTACCTTTTCCAGCTGCTTCTCACCAGCCAGGCAGGGCGGAAAAGGGAGGTGGAGCCAGAGTGTCTGTCCAGTGTCCCAACTCATCTGAGCTCCCACTGTCAGGGGCGTGGGGGTGGGAGACTCTTCATTTAAAAAAAAAAAAAAATTAATAGCTAGCATTTATTAAGCACTTAGAGGCCAAACACTGTGCTTACTGGTTTTTCCTCATGCAATTTTGAGATATCATTTACAAACTATAAAATTCAGCCTTTTAAAGTGTACAATTTAGTGGCTTTTAGCATGTTCACAGGGTCGTTCAGCCCTCTCCACTTTCTAATTCCAGAACATCTTCATCATCCCACAAAGAAACCCCATACCTGTTAGCAGTCATTTCCCATTTCCCGTTCCCTCCATGTCCTGGCAGCCACTCCTCTGCTTTCTGTTTCTGTGGATCTACCTACTGTAAGCCGAATCATACAATATATGGTCTTTGGTGTCTGTTCTCTCACTCAACATAATGTCTCCAAGGTCTGTCCCTGTCGTAGATCATGCCAGGACTTCGTGCCTTTTTATGGCTGATAATATTCTGTCATATGGATGCGTCACATTTTGCTTACCCTCTCATCTGTTGATGTACATTGGGATTGTTTCTACCTTTTGGCAGTTGTGAATAGTACTGCTGTGAACATTCAGATCCAGGTTTTTATTTGAGCACCTGCTTTCAGTCTTCTCGGGTGTATATACCTAGGAGTAGAGTTCTGGGTTGTGTGGAATTCTGTGTTTAACTCTGAGGAAGTGCCAGACTTTTCCACGGCGGCTGCGCCACTTGATTTCCTGTGCTGTGTGTTACTCGCATTACCTCATCAGTCATCACATAGGTCTCATGCGGTGTGGATATGATCACCGTCACCCCAACTTTTCCGATGGGACAGTTGAAACCCGTACGGTTTTCAGCCCAGTGTCACATAGCCTGGGAGTTGATGACTCTTTGGCCCGTGCTAGCTGTGATCACTAAAGCAGTGTCTCTTCCCCCAGGCCCTGTTTTCTACTATCAGAATGAGGGCTCTTGGCTGTGTTTGGGTGACATACGTAGTACCCAGCACACAGTGGTGGCTACTCACGTGGCAATCGAAAATGCCATTGTTTCCCGATCTTCGTGGCTTGATCAGGAACTTGAGGGAGGCATCTGTCGTAGGAGTTCCTGTACTTTGTGGTTTTTCAGAGTCCCGCTGGGTGCTGTGTCTCCACACCACATGCTGCAGACCCCCCAGGAGCCTCTTAATCCCAAATATCTTTCTCGGGAGACTTGGCCTGTGGTTGGGAAAGGAGATGCCTGGTATATGCTAATCAGAGGTGACTTCTTTCTTCAGGAAGCACTGATCTTTAACTTGACCATTGAACCTGTTCTCTCTCTGGTCCAAGGCCACTGATGACCTGCCCTCTTTTTTTTCTCCTCCAGGCAAAACCTATTTATGGTGGCTGGCTGCTCTTGGCTCCAGATGGGACTGACTTTGACAACCCAGTGCATCGGTCTCGGGTAAGGTCCTCAGAGTGAATTCTTCAGGTGGGAGGGACTGGAGAGGGTGCCCGTCTAAGGGCAAGTCAACAGAGTGGAAGAGGGAGACGGGGAGTTGAACAGTGGATCCTGGGGTGGCAGGATCAGCAGGGAACCCCATTTGGCAAACTTGTTGGTCCTACAGGAAAAGTCTCAATGATACTAGTTGTGCCAGGTCCACTCTTCAAAAGGAGATGCTCTCACATGGTGCCTCCTGTTTTCGTGGGTCAGCTTGACTGCAGAAACAGTTGAATGTAAAAGGCAGAAGAGCAGTTCAGCAGTCATTTGCATTATGGTAATTATGCCTCTGATTCCTTCATTCCCTCCCCTCCTCATCCATCTCTCTTCCCTCCAGTCCTCCCTGGCTAGCAAATGAGCACTAGTGAAGGGGTGACGGACTGGAGGGCCAATTCAGTTTTTGCCCCATCTCTCCTGGGCACCCCAGCCCAGGGTGGGTCCCTGCTGGTTGCCGGGAGCAGCTGAGTCTGAGCTGGAGCATCCAGATGATCAAACCAGCATTGTCACTAACCAGTGGTTTGTTCCTCTACCAGGGAGCCCCTTTGGATGACTCCAGTTAAGATACCATCTTTTCTTTTCCACGTGATTTTTCCAGGTGCTGCTGCCCATACCCTATAAATTGCTCCAGCTCCTCTCCCTTCCTGTCCCCTGCTCCCTGAGAGCTTCTGCCCTGCCTCTTGATCCCTTCTGCCCCTGGCCTGAATGCTGCAGTCTAGGGTGGGGGCCATGGTGCCCCACAGACCTTGTATTATGTCTGGGATCTTTAGGATTACTTCTGCTATGAGTTTTGACTTTAAAGTTATTGCTATCTTTAAAGGAGCCTTGAAAATGTTTCTCAGGAAGACTTCAAGTGGCCTCTCCCTGGACACCCAGCATGGAACCAGGCGTCTATACGTCCTCTTTGCAAGGCTATCTGAGCATCCTGTTCCTGCCATGCAGGCAGGAGGACAGCATAGGTGACTGTGTTCCAATGCCCACAATAACCAGGGAGCAGCTCCCTTTCCTGTTCTATATCTGGGTCATACAGAATTGACATTTCCAGCTTCTAATGGGAAAAATGTAATTATGAATGATATAATTCTGGCCCAAAGCAAAGAGATAGGATAGTTCTTGTGGCCTTATTGCCAGTGAAAGTATGAATTTTGTTGGGCTTTTTGAAATGTTGGAAGTGGGTCATAGATCCTCAGATAATCTTTGGGATTCGGGGACCAAGAGTCTCTTGTTCTGGACATGTTTTGCCCCCACAAAAAGGAAAGCACATACTCTCATGGTCCTTTCTATCGTCAGTGCCTTTGGGCCCCCTACAGCCTCTCCTTTGGGTGGAGAGTAGAGAGGCACACTCTGCTGGTCGATCACTCCTTGGACATCAGAATCATTCCCACAGGTCTACCTCCTTCTCAGTTTGGATTTTTCTTACCTCGCTCATCCTCAGTGAACACTGGAGACTGCTTGTCTTTTTCCCCATCTCTTCCTCCCCGTGGGTCATTGGAACAACCCTTTCATAGCAGTTGCCTCGATTTTCTCGGAAGTGGGGAATCAGTGCCTGCCATTTTCAGGTTACTCCGTATCATACCCTACAATTCATCAAATAAGTATCGACACACATAACGTGAGCAGCTCTGTGCTGGGTACATAGAGAATGCAAAGAGGTGACCAGGATACCATCTCTGCTCTTCAGGAGCTTGCCAGTTAAAAAAAGGAGGCATCCTGTGACATCTCAGTAACTCCTGTGGAAAAACACTGGGTGGTTTGGGTCTTTCCCCTGGCCCAGTGCCATCTCACAGATTACTGCTCTTTTGCCCTGGGTCCCTCTTTTCCGGCCATCTGCCCCAGAAACGGAAGCTGTGGAGTCCGCATTCCTTTGATACAGGTTTGTGAGCCCCAGCGACACAGGAGCGGCGATCGGGCCAGAGCCCAGCTAACCACCCACTCTGTGCTCCGTTGCAGAAATGGCAGCGGCGGTTCTTCATCCTCTACGAGCATGGTCTCTTGCGTTACGCCCTGGATGAGATGGTGAGTGTCCTGCTGCGCCCAGTCTCTGACTCGAGCCTCCCGAGGCCCCTTCGGTGTGCCTGCGTGTGTGTCGTCTGTGAGCGCAGCCATGTGTGCTCTCGCTTGGGCTTTTGGGAGCCTGCAGTCTGAAGAACTTGCGGCGTCTGGTAGAGATGGCCCTGGGAACCCAGACCTTTGGTTTGCGGGGTCGTTAGTGGTGACAGGTGAGAGTAAGCAGTGAGGGAGGAAGACACTTCTGGGCTGACAGGAGTCAGACTTGCCAGACCACTCCTAGTTAGAGAGAAGCAGAACGGGCTGTGGGCCTCTAGCGGCAGGTTGGGGGCTGCCCTGGGTGTGTGTGGAAGCTGAGTCCCCGTGCGGTAGTCCCAGGACTGCCTCTCCGTTCCATTGCTCTCGCTCCTCAGGGGTTCTCACTCATCCCGTTGGACCTTCAGAGGCCGCCTGGCCGCTAAGCCAAGGCATATGGCCCCTTCCTGCCCTGCTACCCACCGGGTTTGCTCTCTGCTCCCAGGGCTGGATAAGTGTCTGCTGTTCTTGGTCCAGAGGGGAGGCTGAAAACCACCCAGAGGGAATGTTCTGGCTTTTCTTTTTCTGTCCGTTTTGCCTCCTGAGTTTTTTCCTAAAGGAGGTTGGTCTCTCCTAACTAATCTAAAGTATGACCAAATTCCAAGCTTTTTAAAGGATTGAAGATGGAAAATTTAAGTACCTTTTCCTGTTCCATTTGAGTTTGTGAGTGTGTGTGTGCATTTCTGTGGGCAGCATTTTTGATTGGGACTGTCCTAGAAAATCCAGACACACCGTGTAAAGTGGGCTGACCCCATCCCATCCAGAGTTCATCGTTTTGCTACAGGAGTGAGAACAGGGTTCTGGAACTGTGTGCTGGGAAAACTGTCCTCTCCGAGAACCTTGTAGACTGTCAGGACACTTGAATTTTAGGGTGGTCATTATAGCTGTGTGAACAGGCCACAAGTGAATGCATTCTCACACGGGGGTCCTAATCTTAGTGATGTGGTGCTTCCTCTATTCCGTTTCTCAGATTAATGGTATCACATTTAGGTGTAGAATTAATAGATTTGATACTTCTACCTCAGCTATCATCTCATTGATTCCTTCTTAAAATCATTTTCTTCCTTTTCATTCTTCCTGGTGAATGTGTTTATACGGTGTGATAGGCCACAGACGGTTTTTGCCATGGAAGCATCTGTGGTCCAGAGTAGATTGGAGGTGAGCACCGGTGGGGTGGTGGAATTCACTTGAAATAGGAGCAGGAGAAATGATCCGCTAGGACACCCATTCCTTCAGGGAAAGGAAGCAGGCCTGGAGGCAGACCCAGCACTGCCCTGTGTATTCTCCCAACTTGACCATCGACTATCATACAAGCAGTAGCCCTGGGAGGGGGGAGTTGGGCTCCTCTGAGCCTTGAAGTTCCCTTTGTCCTCCCTATGCCTGGCGGACTCATTCTTAAGCCCTGCAGAGACTAACGGTAGAGAAGGAGCCTCAGAGGTCACTGGATTACACGGCCTGGACCGTGAACCTTCCTGAAAAATAGAGTTCCCTGGACTTTCCTTGGAGACCGATTATTCTGGTCAGAAAATCTTTCTTTGGGTCTCACTGGAGTCTAGTTTGTCTTTGTTCCCTTCAGCTCAGTTGCATAAGCACAAAGAGAGGGGAGCCAGTGCACAAACGCAGAGCACATGCTGCATCCCAAGAGCCGCTCCTAAATAATGGAGGCTGTCGAGCCGTGAGTCCCGACACCTTACAGTGCATTGTGGTCTCCCGGCAACCTGATTGCTGGTGGGTATTATTTCATGTGCTGGGGCAGAGGTGGGACTGTGCCAGCAACGGGAAGAGAAGCCCCAGGAAAAACCTGGACTACAGAGAGGACATTGTGGGGGACACCCAGGGTTGAGAGTTTTGGGCCACGGGCCACTTTCTGGCAGATGACCTTGGAGCTGAAGAGACTGACCTGGTGTGCGAGTTAGTGTTGAAACGCCCAAAGTGCGGGCCGTGCAAATATACTGCACCTCCAGGGAGAGTGGCGTTATTTCCAGGAGTGAAAAAAGACAGTGGCAGTTGCACTGAAAGATGTTTAGAGCAACATTTGAAGCCTATAAGAGTTTTCCCCGTTGTGTTAGGAGAGCCCTCTGGGGAAAGTTACAAGGCAGCATCCGGGCTGCAGTTGAGAAGGGGCTAGGTGACGGGCAGTCCACTGCTGGCTGCCCGGGTCGGCGTTGGCAGCCGCTGCCCTGGGCCTTGCAGGTGGACTCTGGAGGGGCCTCTCCCACCCCAGGGGTCTCTTTCAGGCCTTGTTCTTCCTCACCACTCCCTGGATGAGCACAGCCCCAAATCCTGGAGCTCCAGCCCAGAGGTCAGCTTTCCTGGGGTCTGGATTCCTGCCTCTCCCAGGCCAGCAGGGTCCTGAGACCTGGAGTGGGCAAGCTCTTCAGGCAGGCTCTTTTGTGAACTGAATGCAGCCAGGCTGACAGTGTTCTCTGAGAGAACCTGGACGTGAAGCCTCGGTTCGCGGCTGGGTGCCACTGTGCTTCTCGGGGCCACGTGGCAGCGTCTGGAGTCTTCTCTGACTCTCACAACTGTGCAGCGGGAGAGGAGGTTGCCCTGGACACGTGCGGGTGGAGGCGGGGAGTGCCGTGATGCCCAGGACAGGCCTCACGACAGGAAATGATCTGGCCCCAAATGTCAGCAGTGCCAAGGCTATGAAACCCTTTGTGATCTAGTCAGGGGCATGTTCATTTTTTTTTTTTTTTTTAAATTTTTAAGATTTTTATTTATTTAACAGAGAGAGACAACGAGAGAGAGAACACAAGCAGGGAAAGTGGGAGAGGGAGAAGCAGAAGCAGATTTCCTGCTGAGCAAGGAGCCTGGTAGAGGGCCCGATCCCAGAATCCTGGGATCACGAGCTGAGCCTAAGGCAGACGCTTAACTGACTGAGCCACCCAGGAGCCCCCGATTTTTTTTTAATTAAAATATAAATTTGACTTGCTTTCTTTTCACCCCGATTCTTAAAGTGTGGAAGGACTCCCCTTTCTGATTTCCTGGGCGTGAGGGAGGTGGAGGGGTAGGATTAGCCAGCTGGCTGGTGTGGCAAGTGCCAGGCGTGGAACAGGGGTGGGTATGTTCCTGGGGTGGAGGGGTTTCTGTGGGGTGTCCCTGCATATCAGGGGACTGAGGGGCTAGCAGAATTGCTTATGTGTGTGGCTCTTACCTAGGGAGCATATAGGCCCCCTTCCTATGCTGTACTCAGAGCGCCATGCTGTCTGATGGCCCCATCTTGGTGTCGGTCTCCAGGAGCAGCGGCTCTGGGCAGCCTGTAGGCACTGCTGACCCTCTGACTCCCACCGAGCACGGCCCACTCCCTGCCGCTCCGGCTCCCCCGCTCCCGCCCACACATGCCCCAGAGTGCATCTCTCGCCTCTTACACAGTATGGCACTTGATGGCTGGGCTGTTCCCTTAGCACTTAGTCATAATCTGTTTCAAATTGTTACTTGACTTTTTTTTTTTTTTAAAGATTTTATTTGACAGAGAAACACAGCTAGAGAGGGAACACAAGCAGAGGGAATGGTAGCTGGAGAAGCAGGCTCCCTGCTGAGCAAGGAACCCGATGTGGGGCTCGATCCCAGGACCTTGGGACCATGACCTGAGCCGAAGGCAGACGCTTAACGACTGAGCCACCCAGGCACCCCTGTTACTTGACTTCTATACAATATTTGCCATTTGTTTTCATTGGTTTGGATGTTACCTTACCAACTAGATTGTAACTTTTTTTTTCATTGTTGAGCCCCCTGATAATTCTTGGTATCTCTCTGGGTTGTCTGGCCTGGGGCTTGGGTGGCACAGACCTCATAAATATCTGTTGAGTTGAACTAACCAGCTTCGCAGGTGTGTTGCTGTAGTTTCTGCTCTCCGCGTGGGGAGAAGGTGAGACCCGGGATGTTTCCTGGAGAGGAATTAGGTGTGCTGTGTGTCGTGGCTCTCACCGGTCCCTACAGAAGGCTCCAGAGAGCGGAGTGGGGAAGGGTGTCTCGGGCCCCCTCGGCTGGGCCCAACACGGGCACTGCGGTCGTCAGGAGTTCCCAGGAGGAGGAGGAGGAGGGCTGCAGTCCCTGGGTCAGTGCGTGCCTTGAGGGCGGCTTCAAGGGGCTTTTATGCTCAGAGACTTCTGCTAGGTCTGGAGCATTCGGGCCCAAGTCCGGCTCCAGGGGCTGACTGTTTGGCCTTTCTCTTCCAGGCAGCTCTGAGATGGGGCTAACCTCTGGGAATCACTTTTCCTTTTTTGGGAAATTTCTTTCTCGATACACCCACATACCCTGTAACTGGTGGGTGTGGAAGAGAGGCAAATTTCCCAAAAAAGGAAAAGAAGTTTCCCAAACGCAAGCTGAGGTGAGGTGGGCTCAGGGCAGCCTCACAGACAAGTGGGGGCCTGAGCAGTTTGGCCGGGCCTCTGGTTTTTCAGGAGTGGATGGAGTTAAGAATCTAGAAACCCAAACTGCTCCCTCTCTCCTCTGCTTATTTCTTCCTCTGTAATCTGCCCATTATTGTAGCAAATTCTGCCACCTCTCTGAGCTTTTGGGGACTGATGTAAAGCTAAGGTACTGATTTTTCAGAGCCCAAAGATCATTAGAAGGCTTTCTCAGAGAAGAGCGAGTCCAGAGGGGGAGCACAGCCAAGTTGTAGGGGGAGCACACTGGGCCGTGAGGCGTCTGGGGCTCTGCATTCGGACTGGACCTGGTGAGCAGTCTGCTCTCATCTGCTCTCTTGCTTTCATGTTCTCTTCCTTCTCCCTCTCGGAAGCTAGGCAGGAAGATGGTCTCGGGTTTTTGTGTCTTGTTTTTTCTTTCTTTTTTTTTTTTCTTCTTTAAAGATTTTATTCATTTGACAGAAACACAGCAAGAGAGAATGGTAGCGGGAGAAGCAGGCTTCCCGCCGAGCAGGGAGCCCGATGCAGGGCTCGATCCCAGGACCCTGGGATCATGACCCGGGCCAAAGGCAGACGCTTAACGACTGAGCCACCCAGGCACCCCTGTGTCTTGTTTTTTATATTATGAGCTATATATAACAAAAGTTACCGTTCTAGACATTTTTAAGAGTGCGATTCTGTGGCACCAAGCCCCTTGACACTGTTGTGCGGCTGTCACCCGCATTGGTCCGCAGAGGTCCTCCTCTCGCACAACGGAAGCGCTGCCCCCAGACTCTCTCCCCTGCTACCTGCCGGCCTCACTGCCAGCCCCTTTCTGCTTCGTATGTCCACGACTCTGGCGACTCTAGGTTCCTCCTATCAGTGGAGTCACAGTGTTTGTCCTTCTGTGTCTGGCTTATTTCACTTAGTATAACATCTGCACAGTTGGTCCATGTTGGAGCACGTGTCAGATCCCCTTTTTTGCAAAATGTGGTGGTCTCATGCTGTTGAACCCTGTGTGCTCTGAAACACACTGACCCTGGGTTTCTCCTGCATGGGAACCGTGGAGGGATTGTACCTCTGCTTCCGTGGCAGGTGTGGTATTAAGGGTCACCTTCCACTGTGTGGGGCTTCTGTCCGTTCTTTGCCTTGGGAGTCAGGACAGACCAGAGCTTTGTGACATTGTAGGGACTATGCTGCCAAGGACCCTTACCTTAGTTCACATCCCCAGCCATAATCAGGAAAACACGTCTAGTCCTTGTGTGCAGGCCTTTTTCAGGGGCATCCAGGGTTTGTGCATCCCACGGAATGCACAGGTCCAGCCGGTGCGGTTACACTGGGGTGTCGTGCTTGCAGGGTCTGTCTGGTTGAGAGGTGAGCTTGCTGGGAACATTCTGCAGAGAATGCCAGGCACTACCAGGTCGGGATTGTGGCTCCTTTATAAGGGTTTGTTTCTTTTCAGACAGAGTCCTGGAGGTTGCTTTGATCTCAGAACCTTCGCCCACTTCATTCTTGACAAATTTCAGATACTTTGGGGCTGTGTCAAAGCCCTGAGTAGTGCCCAGGTACCCAGGTGTCCTCGAAGGGCTGGCACAGCTCGGCCCTACTCTCTTTAGGAACGGTCTCTGAGGTACTTCTGCTGTGTCCCCCATCGCGTTTGTTTGCAGACATTCTCCTAAGAACCTCCTGAAGGCAAGGCCCACCTTTCCACAGTTTAAAAGTCACCTCTCCTTGGGATTTTTAGGAAGCACTAATGTTTGAGAACCTCTTGGCGCTTTCCTAGTCAGAGGCAGGCTGATGTGTCTGATTCATCGGCAACCACTGTGGCTGTTGTGTCCGTGGGGGAGAGACACACGGACCACCACGAGGAGGTCCCTCTTGTGGTGAAGCTCGTAGTCTTTGGGGACCCACATGCACAAAACCATGATGTGCATACTGTTCTAGGCAGTGGGTTATTTGGGGAGTCAGAGAAGTCTTCTGAAAGGAAAGAGAGGACATTGGCCACCTTCCTGCTTGTCACAGAGATTGAGGAGGAGCAGCGGGCTTGGCCTAGTGTTGTGTTGGCTCTTCAGGCACGATCTCTAATGTGATCCTCCTGATATTTCCTTGAGAGATATTGTATCCATTTCATACATGAAAAAACTGAGGCCCAGAGATATGGTAGGGGTCACTCAACTTCTAAGCAACACACTGAGATTTGTAAACAGGTGAGACCCCTTCTGGGAGAAAGATGCTGTCTTTTCCCCAAGGGGTCCTGTCCTTCGCTGTGTCTAGGAGTGGCCGACCTGGCCGGCAACTGCTCCCCGCAAGCAGGCAGGGAATGGTGCCGGCCGAGGGCCAGGCTGGGCTCCCGGCAGCCTGCCCACTCCTCAAGTTTGTCTGTAGCCACAAACTGGCAGTGAGAGGAGTTTCCCTTGTGTGTTGAAGCTGGTCAAACTAAACTAACTTCAGGCCGGCAGTCCGGGTGTACGACCATGCTGGAGATGTATAGAATCCCAACAGCCTTCCTGTGTCTGCGCCGAGAGCCAGAGACGCTTCCTCGGATGTAGGGGAACCTTCCTGTGCAAAGGGGAGGGGTGAGATGGTGAACCTGAAAAGACATTTTATGGATTAGTCTCATGTTTTTAGATTTATTTTTAAATCTGTCATGTGTTCAGCCTTGCTTTGGCCTTCATTCTTTTCCACACAGTTTCAGCTTCCAGGAAACAGAGGCAGGCCTGCTGTGTCAAGGTGCCAAGAGCCTGAAGGCTGTAGGGAGAGTGTTGGTTTGGGAGTGCAGTGAATGTGGGTTTTAAGCCACTTCCTCTGTTCTGGCGGGGCGGCCTTGAGCAGAGCCCTCCTCGATGCCCACTTTCCCTCCTTCCCCGCTTCTGCTCCGCTGCTCTTCGCTAGTCCTGTGCTTGCTGTGGTAATAATGGGCGTTTCAAAAATGAACTCTGAACTTGGAAGTGTTTCCTTACCCAGTCCTTTGAGGAAGATGGGGAGCCCTCAGAGAGGGGAAGCCAGCACTGAGGCCCTACGGACGTGCCACATTGTCCTGGGGTCTGTGGCTGCTGTCACACACAGTTGGGGAGACCTCTGACTTTAAGTGGAAATCTGCAAAGAACCTTTCTAGAAGGTTTCAGATAGATGCACTTGATTCAGATGGGTGCCACTTGAGTTAAAGTTGTGAAATCATCCCAAGCCCTCCTTCCCCCAGCCCCCCAACTGTACTGACCACTCTCCCCTGACTGGAGGGACCTCCTTCTGTGGCAGACTTACCCAGGTATCTGAAGGCCCAGGCTACGTGTCTGCACAGACAAGGCACCTCTTCTTGGGTCGACCATGTAATTCATTTATTTTCCAAAATAATGGACTACTTCTTCAAACATCTGCAAAAGTCATGTTTTACTAATGTGGGCTGATGTGTGAATAGTGCTCCTCTTTCTGGATTTACTTGGGGGCCCGTGTTGGGGCTGCTGGTTGCAGGGAGAAGTGCAAGTAGCAGGGAGGCAGGAAGTGGGCCACTGGCAACTCTGGCGTGTGTAGGTGCGGCCCCCCCCCCCCCCCCCGCGTTAGCTTTCTGGCCATGTGGCCTTTGATGAGTCCCTTATCCCATCTTTACTTAATCACAACAACTAAAAATAGTTTCCATCTCTTTGGGAGTGTTTTTTAACAGTCTGTTGGCTGGAAGGTGAGGCACTAGTGCAGTCCTGGTGAGTCTGTGTGGTGGTTCCTCAGATGCAGAGAGTGGGCAACACGATCCGGGCTGGGTCAGAGGAAGGCGCTCTGTGCTTGGCCTCTGGACTTGCTGCTGGCCACTGCCTTAGAGGACCTTTGGGCCAAGCTTAAGTTATTTTGAAATGTTGAAGTGATTGAGCAGGGTATGGCATAGATGAACCCGGGAGGCATTGGGAACTCTTCCCAGCTGACAGTGGAAATCTGTTGTCAAAGGTTGGGGGGTCAGGGGTAAAGTTTACAGGTGCCACGTGCCATTTTCCCTTAAGTTTGGTTCACTATGATGCATGAGGCTTCACCCATTAGAAAGAAGCACGTGGGGCACCTGGGTGCTCAGTCGTTGAGCATCTGCCTTCAGCTTGGGTCATGATCCCAGGGTCCTGGGATCGAGCCCCGCATCGAGCTCCCTGCTCGGCGGGATGCCTGCTTTTCCCTCTCCCACTCCCTGTGCTTGTGTTCCCTCTCTTGCTATGTTTCTCTCTGTCAAATAAATAAATAAAATCTTTTTAAAAAGAAGAAAAAGAAAAGCACGTAGATGCAGGGACATTTTCTTTGTATCTCTCTGGGATCTTTAGTACAGACATTATTCTCTGGAATCAGGACCAAACTTTAAGACGCTCCCCTCCTCTCCTTTTAAAGTCAGTCAGGGAGGAGCTTGGGGACATGGGCTTGTTAAAATGTTTGAGCCTGGCATCATTACAAAGTGCAGCATTCCGCCTCTAGTAGCTTTTTCATTTACACCTCTGTATGCTGGCCCAGGTGACCCATCTCGCACAAGAAACAGCTGGGGCTGGAAGCCAGCGGTGGTGAGCCGTGGTGCTGTCGGATGAAGGACAGAGCAGACTCTGTTGTAGCATGGGGTTTCCAGAGGTGGCCCGGGCCAGACCTCCGTTCTCTAGGTGGGGCCACCCAGTGCGGGGGACTAGCAGTCCGACCGTGGGGGCTCATCCACTAGGTGTGGGCCGCGCAGCCGAGTTCTCCGATTGCCGGGTCCGGCAGTCTGTGGGTTGCCCTTCGGGGGGTGGAATAGGTGGGGGGCAAGGGCTGTTTTATATATGGGGGCCTGAAAGTGGTCGGTGGGCATGTTTTATGCTTCCAGAGTTAGAATCAGAGGACGTGCAGGAATGAGTGGGTAGAGGGGGTGAGGTAGACGGGAACAAATCGATACTTGCCAGATGTGCTAGGAAGCTTCTGCAGGTAACCCTGAATCATTCACAAGAACTAAGACAAGACACAGGTATCATTCCCACGTGGGTCCAGGGCAGCTGGGCCACGCCTTCCGCTGTCCCTTTCCCCTAGGACATTTCGGCTGTGTGGGTCTCCCTCTGTAGGACAGTGAGCCACTCCGGACGGGGCCTGGTATTTGCCTGCACACATGGGACATTAAGTAACACACCCAGGTGTGAGCGAAGCCAGCTAGGTGGTGAGTGGGTCTACTGTCCCCTTGGCTCTGGTGCTTGACCCTGTGCTGTAAATAGTTTAAGAAGGCCTCCCAGTGAAAACCCGAGTTCTTTGCCTTTCACTCAGCACTGAGGAATTGGCGACCTCGTGTTGTCCACCGAGTGCCTTTCCATCTTGCTGGGACCATCCGGTGTGCTTACCTTCCTTCCCAGTTACATAAACGGTGAGTCAGGAACAGCAAAAGTCCTCAGCTGCCTGCCTGTGTCCAGCGTCCATGAGCCATAGTGAGGTATACCCACGTTCTTCTGCCTGCCTCCCCCAGCGTGCCTGCAGGTACTGAGCCGGAGGCTGCTGGATGATGTGAGTAATTAATGGAGGAGGCCGAAGATGATTTTCTGTCCTGTTGTCCACTAGGATGCCATCTGCCCAGCCCTTTGCGAGTACATGGCTCTGTAGCAACAGGAGGAGGTGATGGGGGCGGTTGGAGCAGCAGGTCTGTTGAGTTGGTGGATGGATTTCTGCAGCTCTCGTTCCGCGCTGGGATCACAGCCAAGGATGGGCTGTGATTGGCACCCTTGTTGCAGATCTTCAGGGCTGTGGGTGGACTTCTCTGCAGCAGCTGTGGCCGGTCGGGCGGTGGGGGGGAATCTCTGATAACGGGCTGGGTGGCTCCCTCCTGCAGAGACAGAAATGACTTTGGGTATTAGGAAAGCGAACAGCTTGCAGTAATTGGTTAGGAAACTAATTAAGTAGCAGCAGGGAAAGAACTATCAAAAAAGAGTCATTTTATGGGAGTTAGCAACAGAAAACATTTGGGGTTGAAAAAACAAAGCCAAGCAAGTAGTATTAGTATGTTTACAGGTGCACATGTGATGCACAGTCACACATGCACAGGCAGGGCTGGGTAGCACACAGCCAGGCCACAGAATCCTCCAGGGGCACAGTCCCTGCACCCTTACCTCCTGGGCCCTCACACCACCACGCCCCCCAGGACCCCATTGCCACTGCACCCACTCTCCCGGCCTGAGTCTTTTGCTTTGGACTCCCTAGGAAATGGGCAGCACTAACCATCTGATAAGCCAAGCCTCTTAAGGTATTTATCGTGGGTAGGCAGCTTAATATGTTCGTGGCTTAATCTCTCCTGCCCTCCCTTCTCTCCACAAAACACTTTTTCAGAAGCAACTTTTCTTTGGCAGGGAAGGGCAGGGTATGTTCTTTACAGTGAGAGAACTCTGAAGCCAGGGAGTGATTCCACTGGTAAAATGGCAGGAATGATAGTAGGCAGGTGGGGGTTCTTAAGGTAGGGGGAATCCTTTACAAGGGCTGCTTCAGCCCATGTGCATGTGTGTGTTGAGTCACTCACTCACAAGCATCTGTTGGGTGCCTGGAATAGTCGGAAGTGAACTCCGGGGTGGCTTCCTTCTGGGGAGAGTGTACTGATAGTAACACCCGACATGGTAGGCGTTACTGGTTGCCTGTGGCTGCCCTAGCAGGTCACCACTAACCTGGTGGCTGAAAATGACACGGATGTGTTCTCCGGCTGTCCTGGAGGTCAGGAGTCCAGAATCAGTAACTCCAGGCAGAGCTGGTTCCTTCCGGAGGCTCCAGGGGAGAACCCGTGTCCTGGCCTCCCCGAGTCCGGGGGCCGCCTCCACTCCTCGGCTTGTGACCCCTTCCTCACGTCCTGCTCCTCTTTCTCACCTCTCCTGCCTTTGTCTTCTGCGACACTTGTGATGACCTTGAGCCCACCAGATAAGTGAGTCCTCTCCCGTCTCAAGACCCTGCCTTAAGCACACCTGCAGAGTCCCTTTTGCCATCTGAGGTCACAGGCACAGCTTCCGGGGATTGGGGCATGGATATCTTTGGGGCCATTATTTAGCCCACACAGAGGGTATGATAAAGGGAGCTGAGGCAAAGTTTTCTGGAAACAGAGGAGGGTGAGCTGGCTGTGCCTGGAAGGTTTCAGAGAAGGAATGAGCTGGGCCAGGTGTGCACGGCTGAGTGGCGTTGCCAAGCCCAGGCCGGGAGATGGTGGGGAGGGCTGCCCACCTTCCTGGCAGAAGGAGGACTTCTGAGTGACCAGGGGTGTGGCTGCCTCCCCCTCCCATTGTTTTCCTGTCTATCCTGTCCCCAGCTGTGGTGTGGGGCAGGCAGAGCGGGGCTCCCCGGTGCCTCTGGCAGGCAGGCGTGACACAGAGGCACTAGGAATGGAAGAGAGAAAGGCGGGACAGGAGGAGGGAAGCAAAAGATGGGGCCAGCAGAGATTGTCGCTGATGGTACGGACCTCACCTAGTGTCGCACGTCTCTGTTTTCAGAGTGAGTCAGTCATGGAATGTCAGTGTAGGGAAGGGCCCAAAAGGACCAGCCCTTGTCTAGGGCAGGCTGATAAAGAAGTGTTTTTGCCCCGTCACGGCAGCATAGAGACCAGCATCAAGTCCGCCCCTTGAGATGAGCTCCTCAAAGTGGAAGGGGCTGCAGACAGCACAGCCGGCTGTCCTTCTCATCAAGTCAGCCTGCAGGGAAGGGGCACGGGAGGGAGGAATCTCCACTGTGTTCTAGAGGAGTCTGTCTTCCCGTGGGCCAGCCTGGTTTTGTTTATGTCCAGTGAGTGCAGGGTTGCTTGCTCAGCCCGTGGGCTAGCACGGTGCGGGGTGGTGCGGGTGGAGCAGGGCCAGAACTCCCAGAGGCTGTGGAGGCCTTGCGGGACTTTGTACGGCCCCACGCGTGACCTGCTGCCGGCCACGTGGGAGCCCCTGGTCTGAGAACAGAGGGGAAGGGTCTCGAGCGTGATTCCAAGGCCGGGATGCCAGCCCAGCCTCTGCTTTACTGCTCTTTGTCTCTCGTCAGGTAACCTTCCCTTTGGACTTCCGTACCTTTGGATGGGAGGGAGGCAGACGGGCTGCCCTTCAAAGTCTAATACGAATGATTCCCTTTTGTTCCTTCGAACCTGCTGGGGAGGGTTGTACCTGTTTTCCCCTCAACCAGTGAGGATATGGTGGCCTGACTGTGCTCTGAGGCGCCCAGACCCCCACTGGAAATCGGCGTGTGCAGTTGCTTATCAGTGGCATCAGGCCACCGATCCAAGGCCGTGGTGGCTGTCACTGGGGCAGGAGCCTGAGGCTCACCACCTTCAGGTAGCCATGTACATTGTTTTTTTCCCTTTTGGGACCAGCTGGCCTTGGTGATACCTGCAGAGGTGAAAAGTCATGTGCCGCAGTGCTAGCTGTTCTCGCTGGGTTCACGTCGAATCCTTACCATGGTCTGTGGAGAGCGCAGTAACTTGCCCAAGGGTCAGCTTTCCCCCCCGGCAGAGCTGGGCTGCTTGCATCCGGTCGTGGCTCAAAGGCCCGGTCGGGGAGCTGCTCTGGCTCAGTTCCCATAACTGAGCTGAGACCCAAGCCCCCTTACTGACTCTGGGATTCCAGAGCTCTGCCTGGTTAACATTGGAAGAGTTCTGCTGTGGCAGGATAAATGACAGCAGAAGCTTTACACCTTCGTGGTGTGGCTGGTGCTGAAGCTGGCGGGTGGCTGACGGCAGCTGGCACACAGCGCTTACGCGCACCCCGCTGGGCAGAGGAGTCACAGTGGCTATAAAGGGCTGGGCCACCTCTTTTCCTCGTTCCCCTAAGGCAGCTAATGTCTAAAGAATCCACTGGGGTGGGGGGAAGTTTACTTGGGCCTGGGTGTGGAGGGCGTGCCTGGCCCTGACTTCTATTCTAGTGTGTTCTCAGGAGACCTAACTGCACGGCCACACGCCCTGGTCCCGGAGATACACGGGGCTGCCCTGGCTGCCTCAGAAGGGACCAGGGGAATGGTGGATGTAGTGCGGTGTTGGGAGGGTCCTTGGAGACGTCCTGGAGTTTAGCCCTCACCCGACAGATGAGGAGAATGAAAGGCGGGGGGAGAAGGGGTCTCTGCAGTCACCCACCAGTAGGTTTCAGGGACACATCTCTGCCTCCATGTGGTGGTTTCATTGCCTGGAGTTGGGATTGTGTGTGAGCAGGACCGTGTCGTGAATGAGCTGTGAGCTACTGAGAAACACACACGTCCTTATTTTCTGTACCAGCAGAGCTTCGTATCTGTAGGAAGTACCCCGTGATTGTGGGAAGAATTGAACTGCCTCTGCCAGGGTCACGCAGCTGGTTGGCACCATACTGGACAGCCGTCCTCGTCCAGGGCCCTCTTCACTATGTCTCGGTGCTCACAGTCCTCCTCCCCGCCCCGCCTGGCCTGGGAAGGTGGAAGCCGCTGGGGCTTCCGCCTTTGGAAAGCTAAGGATATGAAGATGGGGAACTGAGAGGCTGGCGGTATGATGGACCTGGGCTTTGGGTAGAAAAGTGGCAGCATGTGTGAGAGAACACACCAGGTTTTCATATTTTAGGGACCTCCATTCCAAGACAGAGGAGAGAACACAATCCATGCTCTAATGAGGAGAGGTTAGGAAAATAGCCCCGGCCCAAGGGTGCCTGGGCCTGGTTTCTCCATCAGCATTGACACTGGGGAGAGCCAGCCAAGTACAGTCGGAGTATCTATCATTGTAGGTGGAGTTTGTCTTCAGTGACGTAAGGCAGCCTGTGCCGGGAGACAACGGCAGGGCTGGGCTTCAGACCACAGCCCTTAGCAAGAGTAACCCGACCATCTCACTGGTCCTGCCTGGCGTACACCTCCCTCTCGATCTCTCTTGCTCTCCCTCCCTCACTCTCACGCTCTCTCGGGTTGCCCATAATATCTCACTGCTTTCCCAGATGTACTCCAAGGTGTCCTCTGTCCCTCCTCTGAGGGTGGGCAGTGTTACAGTGCAAAGTGTGGCACACATGCACAGACACCGTTTCCAGCTAAACCTGGGTTGTCCGTGCAGCCAGACTCGACTTCCTCTGCTTCCTCTGCTGCGGCTTGTAATGGTGTGGACAGCTTGTGGTCAATGATCGTGAAAAGGGTACGTGCTATGGATCCATGTCAGATACACAATGGCTGTCACCTGCTTGACACAACCTGCAGCTTGGCTTTAAAGGGGCATGTTTCTAACCCCGTGTCTTTCTAACCTCTGTCTGCTTACCAGAGCAAGGGGTGGGGATGGAGAGGCCAGAGCATGATTGGTGGGAATTCTCGAAGGTTCTCCTGATGTTCCTGTCTTTTTCTTCATTTGCTTGCCTTGGCCCACTGGATCAGATCACTGTGCCCAGCTTCTTAGCTGCCTTTCTGTTGCTGAAATAAACTCAAGTCCTGCCTTTCCAAGGTAGGAAAAGAGGAGTGACCGTTTCCTTATGTGGCTACTCAGCCATTTTTATCTTCCTTTCTTCATAGGCCCTGTAGGGAAGGACAAAAGCTCATGTAGGTGATGTTGATGGACATCAGTATGTCTTCCTTGGATGAGACTCCTCATCTTCTGTGGAGGCGAAGGGAGCAATGCCCGCCAGGCCGGTTGGGGTGGGAGGATATGGTGGTGGTTGCTACTACTGCCCAGAGGGAAAGGAAGGCCCCGTTATCTGTGGAAGGGAGTGGACATGGAAGCACGTATCTCTTCCATTTGTTCACTCATCCATTCACTCGCCATTGCAGAGGTCACGAGTGTTTGTTTGGAAGGGACACTGTAAGGATGGCCGGTGTAGTGATTTGACAGATGCAAGAGGGGAGGGGCCTTCTGTATTGAACTTTAGTTTTTTAGTTAAACAGCATATGTGAACTTCTGATAGCTTGGTCCTGGTCCTGCCTGGAGGGTAAGGGGGAATGAGACAGAGCAGTGCACTCCTATATTCTGGTTATGTATTTGACTTTTTAAACTACATACTTATGTTATTTTGAAAAAAAAAAAATTTAAAAATTTTTTTAAAATTTAAAAAAAATATATATTAAAATTAAAAATTTTTTAAAAAATGAAAGGTCCCATGATGCCTTCAAAACTCCCACCTGTCCCATTTCCAATTTTGGCCATGCTGTTTCCCCCTGTATATTATTAGCCCTTTCCCATCTGGGAGAAAAGCATTAGCCTAGAACATATCCAGTTGTTTGGCTTAAACTTTATATGAAACTCCCAAATCAAGCATCGAAACTGTTAACAGCCCGAGAAATGACCTTTTTCCGTAAAGCTCATTTTCCGTAACTCCTGTGCGCAGCACCTGAGCTCCACTCCAGCAGATGCCCTGTTTGAGGTCTTCAACTTAGGAGGAGCAGTCATTTATTTCCAATGGCCTTGCCCAATGAGAAGATAATATATGAATGCATCCTAAAGAGAAGTTGCATCCAGAGCTGAGTGTGTGAGCCGAGGCCCTGAGGGGTCAGCCTCGCTGTCCCAAGGAACTTACCCTCTCGTCAGTGTGAGAACGAGGCAGTATTTCAGAGGGTCCTGTATCCATTTCCTATAGTTCGGTATTTACCTTGGGATCTTACTGTGTTCTTGGTTATACCCGGAAGCTGGAAATGGGCCAGGTGGGAGTTTTGAAGGCATCATGGGACCTTTAATTTTTTTTTTTTTTCAAAATAACTTAAGTACATAGTTTGAAAAGTCAAATACATAACCAGAATCCAGGAGTGCACTGCTCTGTCCCATCCCCCTTTCCCCCTTACCCTTGCACCTGTTCAAAGAGGAGGCTGTTTCCAATTCTTAGAGCTAGAGAATTCTAGTGCTTATCTCTCTGTGAATAACATGTTTATACTGCTATTTCTTGAGTTCTTAAAGATATTATCTATTACGTGTGTACACCATAAGATAGTTCTCTCACCTGCATGGCTTTGCCACACACACGCGCGCGCGCGTGTTTTGTGCACACATGTACGCTCTCCTGTCTTCTCTCATCCTTCCCCCGCCCTACCACATAGTTACATTAAATTAAATATTAGGATTAAATTAGTAGTGTGTAAAATATGATGGAGTATAAAAACTGTGCACACTCAAGCCATATAGTAAACTATAATTACTTTCTTATATTTGGCTTCTCTTGCAATTAATAATTGCCTTCTCCCCCCTTCATTTCATTGTCTATATAACCTTGGTTGAACCCTAAACATTCTGACAGAACTGTAAAATTCCTCTTGATGTGGGCAAGTACCTGGTGCAATGATTCTTTTCTTTTCCTCTTTTTTCCCCGGTAACATCCCGCATGGAGCTGGCTGTCCTCTTGTTCCAATTTGGACTGGCTCTTCTCCAGGCCTGCTATAGCTCTTGACCTGTGACTTGCTTTCCATCACCCTGGGAATTCCCTTCCTCCTCCTGAGTTTCTTCGTTCCATCTCTTTTGTTTAATTCTCTGTTTTGGTGAAGGCTTTGAGTTTGGAGACCTTGCATGTCTGAAGATGCCTTGACCCACACCGTTGATTGGTAGCTGGACTGGCTGGAGGCTCTTAGGCTGGAAGTAACCTTCCCTTGGACTTCTGAAGGCACTGTTCTTTGTCTTTCACTTCCAGCATAGCTCCTGAGAAGTTCATGTACAAAGGATCTGGTTCCTGATCTCCTGTAAACAGAAGAATTTTCTCCCTGAAAACCTTCAGGAGTTTCTTGTTATCTCTTGAGTTCTAAAATTTCACGAAGATATGCCTTGGTGCGGATCTTTTTTCTTCCATTGAGCGAGAAGCCCGTGTACCTTTCAACACGGAAAGTCTTTCTGGTCCAGAAAGTTGTTTTGTATTTTTTTCCTCTGGTGATTTCCTTTGTTTCATTTTTCCTGGTCTTTGCCTCTAGAACTCCTGATACGTGGCTGTCGGTTCTTTTGGGCAGAGTCTCCAGTCTTGCTGTCTTCTCGCGTTGATTTGTCACGCCTGAGGTTCCGTTAACCTTGCCTTACACCCTTTTGTTTCTTATTCCAGCTATCCCATTTTTAAATTTTCATTCTGATTCTTATGCCAGCTATCATATTTTTGGTTTCTTAGGGCTCATTTTTTTGTTCTCTGTCCCTTTTTATAGCACCTTATTCATGTTTCATGGATGCAGTGCTTTCTTTTAAAACTTCAGTTATTTGGAAATGCCATTCTGTATATGGTCTGACTCCCTTTCTTCTTAGTTCCCTCACTGCCCCTGTTTTGGTCCCGGGCACTCTCAAACGAGTAGTCACCCCTGGCTGTGCATTTGTATTTAAGAATAAGAGTGTGCCCGTGTGAATGTATGTGGGCGTGACTGGCTGCATACACAGGGAGTGACGAGGTCACTGGCTTTGCCTTAGGGGGACAGCCAGGCAGGAAACTGGTGACTTCAGGGGGACCCTCAAATGTCCCCACATAGAAATTCTCTCATCTCAGTCGATGCCAGTTTTAGGTCTTTCTCTTGGCCTTGTCAGATTCCCCAGGTACAGTCCTTATCTCCAGTGTAGGAGACCTGTGGGCAACAGAAGGACTTTGCATTGGGGGATCCCAACTTTTGAGGAACCTTCCACCCCTTCCTTCCCCCAGTGGTGCCTGCTACCCCGGGTCCAGAGCCTTTCCAGAGAGTACCCTCTGGTTACTGCTGAGGGGAGCCGGCCCCTGGTCTGGCTGCTCCTTGCACAGGTGCTGACCAGTCCTGCTGTCAGCCTCACCTCCTCGGTCACAGGCGCCTGGGCCTCCAGGCCCTGAGCTTGCTGGTGTTCAGGGCAGTGTGGGCCAGAAGCTTCCTCCACTCGACCTCGTCACTCCTCGTGTATGCAGCCCCTTCCTATGTTCATGCACTTAGATAACTGCCCACATCTGCTGCTGTCTCTTCTCTAGTGTTTCATCCTTGAGAGTTTATACCTTCTACAGATTCATTTGTGGTCATTTTTATTAGGGTTTTAGCAGGACCTTGAACACACTGGTGTGTTCAGTTGGCCGTGTTTAACTGGAGGCCCCCCGTCATGCATTTCAGGAAGACTGGGGCATGTGCTGGTTTCCCCTGTTGGGAAGTCATTCCTACCTTCCTCACCCCTCTGTTTTTGTGTTACTGTCCCCTGGTGTTCTCTGTCCTTGTTTTGTCCTGTAGGGGTCATATTGTTGCCCTGGGTCTGTACAGCTCTTCCTGTACACTTGGCAGGGAGGGGGGTTCTGCCCGTGTGTTTGAGAGCAAACGCACACACGCCTGCCAGGGGCTGTAGTGTATGTGCCTTTGCCCCCTGAACCGAACATACTGTCCGTGATTTGCCTCAATGCCTTTTATAAGGAAGAAATGCTTTCATAAATAGTTAAAATTCTAGATTCTTTTGGTTGGAAAGCCTGGGGTTAATGGTGACTGTTATTGCAGAGGAGTTGGAAGGAGCCGTTTATCTAATCTACCTCTGCTGAATAAGGCCCTTTACTGATCAGGACCGTCACCTACTTACACCAACAATAAGACCCTTGTCACAGACAGGCAGGTTCTGCAACTGATACTTTGCCTGCCTTGAGAACTGCCATCAGGGAGACCTCGGGCTCGGGCCCATCCTTACCCCAAGGCCACATAGCACTGTTGAATTTTCCTTTTCCCTACACCAAACATTTCCCCAGTTACTCTCTCCCTGGGACCTTTGGAAACTAGGAGAGAGGTTGAATTCATTCATTGACTTATTGCTTCTTTGTTGCATGCCTTGGACAGGCTGGGAGTTGGGAAGATAAAGGTGAAGAAGAATCCCTGCCCTCCAGGACTGCATAGTCTCTGGTCAGGAAAAGGGAAGCCTCGCCTATCATGAGCAGCATCAGGGCTGAAAGAGATGCCCACATTCTGGCCAGGAACAGGAGCCAGTCTGACGAGCTCTGGGACTTCTTGGGACACTTTGGGAATAATCTGGAGATAGAGGCGGGAAGGTGCCTCTAGGGAGAGGGAGTGATCGATACAGAAGGCAGGATTGGTCAAAGCACACAGACAGTGGTCGAAGATGGGGCTTAAAAAAACCCAACGACGTACCCCGTGCCCCCTGCCCCCTGCCAGAAACGAGATATGTTCATGGTGAAAATGTGGGAGACACAAAGAACGCATGCAAAAAACAAATTGCCCATTAAATCTTATTACCCAGAGATAAAAATCTGTTAATATCATGGTTTGTGTATCTTTTTAGTGTAGCTTTATATGTATATTTTGAAGCACGGTCTTGAATACATACTCTTCCATCAGTTGGCTGTAACTGTTTCATTCTATACTGTTGGACATTTACAGTGTTTTCAGATTTTTTTTCCCTTTTCTGTATTTAATATGATGCTTCAGGAAACATTCCCAGAGGTAGACTTACCTGTATGGGCTGGATCACACTCCAGAAATCCTATATTTCTTCAGCACTAGGCCATTGTCCCCGTTGCTCACCTTCTTTGCATTTCTCTGTTCAACATGTCTTATACCCAGATTTTCTGTGGCTGTTCCAGAGGTTGTAGAGTAATGCTTTCTGAGTGAGGCACCCCACAGTTAAGACCGAATTTGTGGTCTTAAAGAACTGAGTTAGCCTGATTCATTGGAAGCCTGCAGATCATTGAAAAATCTTATTCTAGATGCCATTTTACTCTTCCACTGTCAAACCGAAATAGCAAAGGGAGCTGGGGGACAGACCTCTCAACATGCCCCCCCTGCCCCAGGCCCTGCACTTCTGAGAGCTAGGGGGCCAGGAGCAGGCAGGTGAGGGGTGGCCCTGCTTGGGACCCAGCACCCCTCCCCCTCCCTTGGAGCTCCCAGCACTGCTGTGAAGTGGCCCCAGTGGCCCAGCCATTAGATATGCGGAAACTGGCTAGGCAGTGCACAGAGAGGGAATCGGCTTCCAGGGGTCTTAGCCCTGCTGATTTCTCCTTTTCCCTGGAGTCCGATGTCGCCCCTGCCACGCTCTGCCTCCTCCAGGCCCCTTACTCTCACTACCCATTTGCCTTTCAGAATTAGGATCGGAACAGAATTGTTTCCGGCCCCAGAAGGGGCTTGCTTAATTCCCATGTCTCTAAAAATATCTGTGAGACTCTCCCTGCCCAGTCTCCTCCCTACAGAATCTGCTTCTCTCTCTTCCCACCCCTCAACTTGGGGGAAGAAATAAGATCTCCCTCTCATTGCTCTTTCCAGGCTCAGAATGGAATAAATAAGAAACGCTGTTTCCACAGTTAAAAGGGGAAAACTGCTTTTGTTTGGTCTGGAGAGCTGCCACCGTGCCTGGGTCCAGGTCCGCATTCAGGGGGTCCTGCCTCCTGCTCTGGGAAGGGAATCAGGGAGGAAGAGAGAAGAGGACCTGAGTGAGGACCCCTTACTCCCTTCTGTGTGGGGGGTGGCAGAAGGAGGCCAGGCCTTCCTGTGGTAGGCGGGCAGTAAGAAGTCTTGGTGTGGGAATGAAGCCGGGCTCCCAGGCCCCCAGCCCCGCCTGGTCAGCGCAGACCCAAAAGGAGTCTGTGGGAAGCCTCCAACCTCAGAGGCTGCCTGAGGCTCCCGGAGCTTTCTCAGGCATTCCTGGATTGGGACAGAGCCTTAGACCCCTCCCCCAGCCCACCCCCCAAACCTTGGATGCCTGCCTAATTGAGGCTTTATTTATTTCCACATTTTCCCAGCTCTGTATAAAGAGACAAGCAAGTGGGTGAGGCCTACAGAAACTCTAAGAGCATGGGGCAGGGGGTAAGAGGGTGGCTAGGGGCAGAGGAATACTCAAGGGTCTGCTTCCTTCATCCTGGAGGGGCTGCGGAGGGGGAAGGAGCAGGGGGGGGAACTGGGGCAAAGGAGCTGCCAAGCGAGGCGGTTGTGGGAAGAATTTCTTTTTCTCCCCACTCAGACCCAAAAATAGCCATGTCAAAGGCACAAGCCTTGTAAACGGGGAGCCAGCTGAAAGCCATTTGCTTCTCAGCCCTCCTCCCTCTTCCTCTGCTCTTCCTTACCAGGCCTCTTCTTTCTAAGCTCCTGCCCAGTCGTAGAAGAACTGGGCCGCCCAGTACCGCACCCTCGCTGGTTCCATCAGGGAACTCCCAAGTCTAACCCACTCACACCTAGGCATGCTCACAGGTGGCCATATCTTAATGTCAGAAGTCGTCCCTTCATTTACTTTTTTTATAACTCAATTTTCCCATTCAGATTTCTTTTTTTTTTTAATTAAAGATTTTATTTATTTGACAGAAACACAGCGAGAAAGGGAACACAAGCAGAGGGAATGATAGCAGGAGAAGCAGGCTTCCTGCCGAGCAGGAAACCTGATGTGGGGCTCGATCCCAAGACCCTGGGGTCATGACCTGGGCCGAAGGCAGACGCTTAACGACTGAGCCACCCAGGCGCCCCATCCCATTCAGATTTCTTAAAGCGAAGCAGATCTATAGCTAAAATGTCGACAGTAAAAAATACATAAAGACTGGGTTCGGATCTTGAAACAGTGGGGATTGGTCAGATGCAAGAGAGCAAATGCCATGAAAACCTTGTATTGTTACAACTGTTTTTCTCAATTATAAAATTAACATGTTGATTGAATAGAGTTTGTAAACACAAGAAAGCACAAAGATGAAAAGATAAACCAAATGTCCAGAAAAATCATCTGCTGTGAACATTTCGGTGTTTAAATGATGAGAGGCCCTTTTCAGTTTCCTTGCTTAGAGTTATTCCCAGAGGAGGAATCTTTCCAGGCATCACCTTGCTGATGTCAGCTTGTCACACAGGGCAGGCTGCAGAGGGTGGTGGGGCCCATCCTTCTGTGAGGGCGGCACCCCTCCTCAGGGGTGCAGGGCGGGGCCGATGCTGGGAGGCTGGCCTAGTCTGTTCAGGCCACTGTACCAAGTACTACAGACTGGGCGGCTCCTAAAACAGTGCAGATGATTTCCCGCAGTTCCAGGGGCTGGAAGTGTGATATGGGGAGCCAGCGTGGGCAGGTTCTGCTGGCTCCTTCCAGACTGCGGATGCTGACTTCTGGTTGTGGCCTCACATGGCGGAGGACAGAGAGAGGACCCAGGCTCTCTTGTGACTCTTAGAAACCACTAATCCCATTCCTAAGGGCTCCACCCTGATGCCCTTCATCTAATCCTAATCACTTCTCAAAGGCTCCACCTCCTCATACCATCCTACTGGACAGTAGGCCTAGGAATTAGGGGAGGGGGGGCGGGTGTGGACACAAACGTTCAGGCCAGCGCAGAAGCCCTTCAGCGATTCTGGCCCAGCTCTTCCTTGGCGCTGTAGCCATCCTGGACACGTGTCAGGTGGACACAGGTTTAGGGTGGTGACAAGTTAACCTGAAACCTAGAGCTCTCCATCACAAAGGGAGTCTGATTTGAGGTGCAGGTTGCTGCCTGTCCTGAACGCCCCGGGGAAAGTCTGGCCTGCGGGGAGCCCAGTGTGTACAGCATACAGGGGAAGACAACACCGCCAGCCCTCGCCGTCCGGGCTCACCGGTTGTTTCAAGCAGGGCTTTTCACCCCCCTGTGGCACCCATTAAAACAAAACTAAATTGAATTAATCTGTCCTCCAGCAGTTTGCCAGAAAATAATAGGGTTTGATGTGTGTGGGTTTAAATTCCAGCTCTACCACCTGCTAGCTGACCATGAACACTTTTCGTAACCTTGCTAAATAGAGATTTTCTCATCTGTGCAATGGGGAGAATAATAACAGCTTCTTGGGCCTGTGGACATTAAACAAGAACTTGGGGGAGCTGCTTTCCTTGTCTTCCCCGCCCCCCTCCTGTTGCATGGGGAATTCATCTCCGGCGCTAAGGGGAGGGCAGGGAGGCCGGCGACCACATCCCGTTCTCCTCATCGCAGGCGTGCTTCACCCTGAACGCAGGCCTTCCTGCTCTCAGACCTAGCAGAGCCTGCCAGCCGGTTATAAAGCTGAGTTTAACGCTTTGGTAATCTCATGCCCAGGTTTTTAATTACATATTTTTTCCATGTTCTTTTAGAAAAAGAACTAAACCTTCAGAAATATTTTGAGAAGAGCATTGACAGCAGTGAGGACTTGATGCATATTATTTGCTATGTTTCGGAGTCACTTGGTGCCCTGGCGACAGCCCCCAGCCTAGAGTGTTGAGGAGTCCATGAGATGAGTGTCGAGTGGGCGTCATGCCGGACGTGCACACCTCTGTGGCCGAGGTGGCATCCACTGCCGGCACAACCGCCCTCCCAAGCTTCTCTCCGGTTGTGTGGAGCCTGCGGGGCAGCAGAGAGGCAGATGTCCCGCGCCCTTTGTTCTGGGTTTCCCTCTAGAAAAACAGCTGGCTGCTCTTCTTCTTCCTGCCTTGATCCAGCCAAACCCTGTGCCCTTCTGTGGCTTGACCTCACTTATTTATTCCTTCTGTGACCAGTCTGCCTGCCACGTGCCCCTAGAGTTGAGAGCACGTGTGGGACTCACACGCTTGAGGCGGCATGTCTCCACAACGTGTATGCAGATGCCCACGGGTTGGAAAACCCCCGCTTGCCCGGCTCTGGGTGCGGTCTGTCCTGTTGAGTCCTTCCTGCGAGTTCCTCTGCCCTGCCCTAGCTGTGCCTTTTGTTCCCTCTGCCCCCCGAGGTCTTGTCTCCCTCTAGGCGGGGTGAGGTGGTAAAGCGCGTACTGGACTGGGTGTCCGAAGGCTTGGGGACTGGATGCAGCCTCGGACTAAGTTACTTCCTGGCTTGGGTTGGATATGCTCTCGTGGAAGCCTAGAGTAAAGACGTATTGGTAAAGTAGGGAGTCGCGGAGGCCTCGCTGGTCTAGTCAGCTTCCTGTACAGCGGCACCAGTCACCATCCCTAGCCCACCCTGCCCCCCAGCCCCACCGGCTCTGGAGCCCTGTGCTCACCATCCGCAGGGCTGGGGGGAAACTCGGGGTGTCCATTTGGCTGCCCCTGGGACAGCAGTGGCTTCCCTGGGATCCAGCTGCCTGGGCTGTTTTGGAAGCAGTAGCCTCTATTTTTAGTAAGCTGCCTGATTGGAGGCCTTGTGGAACTTAACCAGCTCACCTTGTGCTTTGATCCTTCTGTCTGGCCTTCTCTCTTTACATGGAAAAAGTTGAAGTTCATGCCCCGACCAGAGCAAATCTGTTTTTGCTGGAGACAGAGGCTCTCGCCGTGGAAACCCTGCCCCTCCCACTGCCCCTGTTGTCTCTTAAGTAATTTCCAGTACACTGTCAGCATCGATGCTCGCTCCTTTCTGATAGGGTCTCTTGCGGTGAACGAGCGTCTCCCACTCTTAATCTGCTGTATCAGGACATCATGGGAGTGAAAAAGAGTATTGAAAAAGATGGAAGCATAATTCTCTGTAGGAAAACAGATTGGTTTCAAATATGCTGTCCGTACATCCTGCCTCAGACAATGGCCCTTTTGCACATGATTTCCCTGACTTCTGATGCCCTCGTTTTATTTTAAGCTGGAATAATCAAATCTGTGAGTAAAACTTCTTTGTTCCTTTTTAGCAACAGGACATCTCATAGAACATGAGGTAGGGTGTTGTCTTGGTAACAATCATCATTTAACTTTTTCCCAAACAGAAGGAACATTTTATGACTTTAGCAGCTACGGGGTGAGCGTGTAGAATACATTCAAGACCAGCGGGAGGGGTCTCATCCTGCTCCCTGCAACACCATCTGCAGTTGAGGGCCAATACTTCAGAGACAATTGAGGTCATCCAGTCAGTGACCCTGGCATCTCAGCTCACCCCAAATTTAGAAATCCTGGGACTAAAATTAACTCAAGGCATTTAATTAGCCTCAGGGGGAGCTAAGTCGAGCTCGTGCGGTACTGGGGAGGGATACTGGACCTGTGGGGTTGGGAGGACCGTTCAGGGCAAGGAGGACTTCACTGGCAGCGAGATGGCAGCCCTCTGGACACTGCTGGCCATATGACCCATCCTGATTGCTCACAAGACTGACTTGTTGGCCGGTCAGGGCGAGGTGTAAAGCAAGACCAGGGCCCCATGCCTGCTTCGACTCCTTCCTAACTTGCACAGCTCTCTCAGCTTCTCAGGGGGTCTGACCGGCTGCCCCTTCCCACTGATGCTGAGATCCTACCTACCTTGTATGGTTTTTGTGAGAAATAAATTTGGAAAGAATTCTGTAACCCGAGCACAGCTTTCTTGCTGGGCTGCCTGCTCCGTCACGGAGACAAGGACCTGCCGCTTCTTGTGCCAACCTTCTGGAAGGTTGAAGAAACAGAAATAAATGTCAGCTGATGCCTAGGGCTGGTAGACCTAGCTCCCTGAGTGGGGTGTCTCTGACTCTGTTCTAAGGGGCACTTTCTAGAAAGTGACTCTCTCTGGCCATTCCATTTGGTACCTTGTTTTTGATGATGGCCTTGACCAGCACTCTGTAATTAGACCCATGAGCTGGACACTCAGGGCTTTAACTTCTCTGACAGAAAGGAGGCACCTTGCTCTTTCCTTGCTTGTTCAATTCATTTGGTGATCTCTAAGCATCTACTGTGTTTCTGCTGATGAGCTAGGAAATTGGACGAGCCCTTCCTCTCGATGAGGGAGCTCTAGGCCTTGCTGGGGGGTGGACACATGGACACCTAAGGAAGGAAATACTGCGCCTGCACGCAGGTACCACCAGGTGAGGGCAGGGAGGGAGGGGAGCTGGAGGCAGCTGGTGGGGTTCCCACCAGGGGCAGGCTGTGACTTGGACCTGGAGAGGGGTGTATGTGGGAGCACGACCGGCTGTCCAAAGAGGTAGGAGCTTTCAGATCCGTGGAGCGCAGCAAACACACTGGCCTGCCGGGGGGAGCCTCGGGATCACTCAGTCTGTAGGGGGAGGACAAGGTGGAAACTCCTTTCTGCCCCTGCTGTCTACATCCTGGACATTCTGGGTTTGGCAGAGCTCTGGGTTAGCCAGAGCTAAACCTAGAATTGGCTGTGTTGACGGTTGCACAACTCTGTCAAATACACTAAGCACCACTGAATTGGTTGCTTTCAGTGCATGCGTTACACGGTATATGAATCCTATCTCAATAAAAGTTACCAAAAAGAGCTGTTTTTACTTGGAGTTACACAATTAGGTTGCTGCGCCAGGGCCGAGACGAAAGTCTCTGCTCACCCAGCCCTCTGTGGCCTCTCACAGGCCTCATTCACACACTCACGGAGCGTGTGAGCCCGTGTATGGACACGTGGTTCTCACATCTCCTCTTCTCTGGACCACCTTGTCCTGGAAGAGAACCTGCTTCTACTTCTGCAGAGAGGACCCTGTCCAAAGCCCCAAGTCTGGGGAGTGGTCTCCTGAAACCTTAAGAATAGGAATGAGATTAGACACATGAATTGAGGTCAAGATGGCAGGTTTGGTTGTTATAAAATCTCCCTGTGGCAAACATAACGTTTTTTTTACTTTCTCTTTGGCACGGGCCGCATGAGTTCTCGTAAATTCTGATATTTGGCGATTCCAGAGTAGCAGAGGCCAGCATGCCCAGACACCCAGGAATGAGGCCTGTGAGAGGCCACAGAGGGGCCACAGAGGGCTGGGTGAGCAGAGACTTTCGTCTCCAGGCTCTGGCGCAGCAACCTGCTAATTGTGTAACTCCAAGTAAAAACAGCTCTTTTTGGTAACTTTTATTGAGATAGGATTCATATACCATGTAACGCATGCATTGAAAGCAACCAGTTCAGTGGTGCTTAGTGTATTTGACAGAGTTGTGCAACCGTTAACACAGCCGATTCTAGGACAGTGAGTTGTCATTTGGAGAGAAACCCTGTACCCATAGCCATCATTCCCCACTTGCGTCCCACGCCCCCTGGCTCTGGACAGCTTTCTGCGCTTTGGAGTTGCCTGTTCTGGACATTTCCTATAAATGAAATCCTACAGTGTATGTCCCTTGGTGGCTGCTGCTTTCACTCAGCATGAAGTTTTCAAGGTTCACCTGTGTTGCAGCAGGGGTCAGAGAGCCGTTCCCTTTTAAGGCTGAATGATATTCTGGCGCGGATCTACCCCATTCTGTGTGTCCATTCATCTGTTGGTACACGTCTGGGCTTCTGCTTTTTGGCCGTTACGAATCATGCTGCTGTCAACAGCCACAGACAGTTTTAGCTGAGGGCACAGTTTTCTTGCTTATATACTTGGGACTGGAATTGTTGGGTCAGATGGCAACTCTGCATATAGGTTTGAGGAACTGCCAGACTGTTTTCCACAGTAGATGCCGCTTCGCATCCTGACCAGCAACGTAGGAAGGGTCTGATGCCTTCCCCACGCATTGTCCATCTTCTCATCATACCCATCCCAGTTGGGGGAAGCAGTATCTCTTTGTGGTTTTGATTTGCATTTCCTCAATGGTTGAGCCAATTTTTTAACCTCTCCAAGTGTCTTTTCTTGTGAGTAAATCTGGGATGATGATGAAGAATGTGTATTTTACTTCTTAGACAGTCTTATAAACACATACTGTGTGGCCTACATTGTTCTTAAGTGCTCTGTACACGTTAGCTCGTCTAACCCTCGTGACAGCCTTTATGAATTAGGCACTGTTTTTACCTCCGTGTTGTAGACGAGAAAAACTAAGGCCTAGAGACCTTGAGTCACCTGCCTGAGGTCACACTCCTGTGCAGCCATGTGAAAACCGTTGTCACCCATGCCCAGCATTTCTTGGCATGCGGGCAGTGGTTTCCTGGGTGCAAGGGGTGGAGTAGGCCAGGTTGATCCTATGGGGGCCACACATCTGTGGGGTTTGCGGCCCCTGGCTTTGTGAGCTAGTTGATGGTGAATTACCCGAACTTATTTTTCCTTTCCTGAGTTCCTTGTGTGTCCCCAGTAGAGGAGATGTACCATGAAGAATGGGCACAAGTTGTTCTCTGCCCCTCGGATGCCTGTGTCTTTTGTCCTTCCTTCCTGCTGAACAGTCCAAGGCTGCAGTCAGGTCTGGGTGGGAAGCCACAAGGCAGAACTACTTCTCCATCCTTCCTTTGTCCCCGTCACCTTCCTCCCATGGCTCCTGGCAGAGTATCACAGGAACAGAGGCCCAGTTGTTTTCTTTCAGCTGTGTCTTCTCTGAGCCTCTCCCCCGAGGTCCCCCCTAGGGCTCAGTGAGCAGGGCCAGGCAGCCGCCCCCTCCATTCAGAACTGGGGCCGACCCCTCCAATCTTGCTTTCTGTCTGTCCCACAAAAGAGAACTTGATGTCCAGCAGCCTGGGCCACCAGCTCTGTTCTTAAGCCCCCGTTCTGTTATTTCCCAGAGGCAATCTGTTTTAGGGCACTTGGTAAGGTTTTCTGTCTCGGTAGAAGCTTGCTCTCGGGGTTCCTACTGGTTTGGGGAGTGGTTGGCAGATGCTGGAGCTGAGAGGGGCCTTGCTGCTCTCAGGTCCGTCTGTGGAACAGCCCCACATTCCCACCGTGTGTGTTTGGTTTTCCCCTGTACTTCCTCTCGTATCATGGTTCCCCACTTCAGGGTTACATAAGCCTCACACAAAAGCCTAGAAATAGACTTTTTTGTTGTTCACCCTCTAGGGGACACTAATCTCGTTGCGTGTAACCTGAGATGGGCCTCACTTTCCCCCGGTGTCGGGGAGCGCTGTCTTCTGCCCACCGAGTGGGTTTGGCTGCCCTTGTGGTCAGAGGGAGCAGAGCGAGGGCTGGATGGTGCTGTCAGACCATTTCACCTGCAGGCTCCAGGCCAGCGCTGCAGCGTCCTCTGCCACCATCCCTGGCCAGCCATCTCTCGAGTCCCTGGGGTGCCCGTCACCGTCTGTGGCAGATATATTTTGGCAGGTCGCTCTTAAAACTGTGCGGGAAGCCCCCTTCCCTGTGCTGCTCTTCCTGGGGCAGGACTGCTCCGGCCTTCTGAGGCCCTCGGGATGAGAACACACGCGTCTCCAGGGCCAGATTGGCAGATTGTGCCTCCGAGTCACATCCCGCGAGGCAGAAGGGGGAGGGGTCGTTACTTGGGGTGGCAGTTCTGTTGGAGGCCCTGGCACAAAAGCGGCTGTTTCGGACCATCTCAAGTACTGTAAGGAGGAGATGCTTTCAAGCCAGGCCTTGTTCCTCTGGAAACCATGCAGCTCTTCAGAAGGGCCATGCTTAGTGACCTGGGAAGGGCCTTTTTAATACACTCTAGGTTTTCTATTTTTGGTTTTGGTCCTGGTTTTTTTACACTTTAATTTTTTAAATGACAGTTCTGGAGATTTTTTAAATGACAGTATAGGACATAGGACATCTTCCACCCAAAGGAGGTGGGAGGTCTGTGATAAACCTTTGTTAAAGTAAGCCATACATACAGAAAAGCCTACATATCACAAGGTACAGCTGGATGAATTCTCACAACCCAAGCAGACCTGTGTAGCCAGCACTTAAGTCAGGACGGGTGGCATCTCCAGGTGGGCTGGGGGAGCTCCTTCAGGGGAAGTGTCAAGGGGGGCGCTGTCCTGGGCCGTCATGTCCCTTCCTGCTGACACAGCAGAGGTACTCAGTGACTACTAGTCCACTGAATGGTTGATGAGTGAAAGGAAATGTGATTCCCATTTTGTAGGTCCTTCCCAGCAAGCCTGTGGTCGTTTCTGGGCATTTCTGCCTCTCGGCCCTTTGCGGTTGGCTCGCAGAAGTGCCTCCGCCCGGAGGACTTGATGGTGGCAGGCGGCAGTGGGAAGCATGGAGCCTGGTGTGAGGAGAGTTGAGAGGGGCTGTTCCTCCAAGAACACTCCTGAAGACCACTTTCCCAGACAACCATCCCCCTGCACCCACAAGCCTCCCAGGGCCCAAAAGGGGCACCCTCCTGAGTTTCTCAGTGGCTCTGACCAATTGAAGGCTCTGGCCAGGCCAGTTGGACAGACTCCGGGGGAGAGCTGTTCACAGGGAGACAAGTCAGCCCCTGTCGTAAGCATATCTCAGAGGCTGGGTTTTCATTAGGTTGATGAGCGTCATGAAAAAAAGACCCCATGTGTGCATAAAAATTGCTGCTAAGCCTCTAACCAGTGTGTAAGTCTTCTCTGCGTTGGAAGGACAGGTTGGGAATGGCGCATTTTAAAGATGGATCTCAGAACATTACTGTGTCAATGCGGAGACCCAGGGAGGGCGGATTTCTGAGATTGGTTGGGAATTGCCAGTAGGAAAGAGACCAGAGAGAGCATCTGGAATTAGGACGTCTTTGTCAGCGCAAGCCTTCTGCTGCACTTGCCGAGGATCTCCTCCTCCTAAGTCCCTTCACGGTGGTGGTGCCATCTTTGAAAGTGCAGGGTAAACTGAAGAGAAACTTGATTTCAAGCCCCCTCCTCTCGGAAGGCGTTCCATCTGCTGCACGTTTGCTTGCTTCTTTGCTCCTGCTTCTGCGATTTGGAAGTTTAACCAGAAGGCTGTCAGGTTTTGATGTCCTCCAGGTTCCCTCCCCCAAGAGGGAGAGTGTTGGTGCTTCTCGGTCTGTTCTGTGAATTCAGGAGAAGCATGTGGGTCTGGGAAGAGGGTGCTTCTTGCCGGTGGTTCCACCTCCCCCCAGTGATGGGGGATCCCGGGCAGGACTGGGCCCTGTTCAGTTCGCTCCTGACTCTGTGGAATTTGGGCACAAGGCCTGTCCTTAGAGGGATTTCTGGGCTCTGGGTCCGAGTCTGGTTCCCGTCTCCAGGTGTAGCAGGTGCACCCTGAGTCCGGTGCTGCCGTTGCCAGTGGCTGCTTGGCAGCTTCCTCTGCAGTTTGTCCCGGGCGCCCTGCAGGAAGCCTGGAGTCCGGCGTCCCTGGCGGGGAAGGGAAGGCACGGAGGGCTGTGGCTCTGGCCTGCTCTGTATTCTCGTGGGCCTGGTGCATAAGCTCCAGGCCCAGGCCCTCCCCGAGGGGCGCCTGCCAGACGCCTCTTGTGACCCCTATACCCACTTTTTGCCTGGTCTTCCAAAACCTGGACAGCTAGGGAAGCCCAGTGATTTCCTGATACGTAACAAACTTGAGTTTCTCTGTCTCTAGCACGTTTAGATTCTTGAAGTAAATCTGAGAGTTTCTCCCCAAAGGGCAGTTTAAAGTCTGGGCTTCCAGTTCGAGTGGGTCTTGTTAAGCTGAGCCCTGTGGTGGGCCCAGGCCTGTTTGCTGCCGGGGCTCAGCAGCATGGTCGATGGGAAGGGGTGTGTGTGTGTATATGTGTGTGTGTGTGTGTGTGTGTGTGTGTGTGTACCGCTCTGCGGTTCAGCACATCACCAGTGTGGACAGTGAGCTCCCCTGCATGCGCTGGGCTCCAGCCAACACTTGCGCTCCGCAGAGGCCAAGGAGCTGGGCCCAGAGCTCAGGGCAGGGGCTGCCGAGGCCGGAGTCTGCTTCCCAAACTGCTGGGTCTTCACGGCGCCTCCTCCCGGGGCAGGGCTCTTCGGGGCTTTGTCCCCTGTCATCACACAGAAATGCTGTGGCCCTGTTGCCTTCCCCACCCCCCGAATCTTTACAGGCGGCATCATTGCCTGGCATGGCCTCCATTTTCCCAGGGGTCTCACCGTGTCACTGGAGGGGAAACTGCCGTTCTTCCCCGCCTGCCCTTTCCCCTCAGGATGTCTGAGGGCTGCGTTTTCTTGCCTCATTGCGGCTGGCAGGGTTCTGGAGAGTGCTATCCCGAGCGCTGGGTGCTGGGCACCTTATAAAATCACATCTCCGGTGGTATCCGCTCTCCCTCTTACCCTTCTGTCCCCACCTCCCGCCTCTGCCAGCAAGCTCTGCCCAGCTGTGTTTTGTCTCTGCTCTCCCCCTCTGTCTTTGCTTTCATCAGGTCCTCTTGGGCCCAGCCAAAAGCTGTGAGTGACTTAATCCAGCTGGATGGCCGCCCTGGTCTGGCCGGCCGGCTGCAGAGTGAGCCTACTGCGGCATCACGCGGATCAGGGTCTCCCCTTGAGGCAGTTTTCCCTACTCTGCCTGGACGTTAGAAGCACTAGGGGACTTTTTAAATAATTCTGATGCCCCCAGAAAATTTAAATCTGAGTCTCTGGATATGGAACGTCTACTTAAAAATCTTCCCGGGTGATTCCATGATTCAGCAGAAGAGGAGAACCATTGCTTTAAGCTCTAAAACCTTGCAC
>CM053619.1:7552064-7646863 GCA_028646535.1 Procyon lotor | reverse complement strand
CGCCTGCCTCTCTGCTTACTTGTGATCTCGCTCTGTCAAATTAAAAAAAATTAAAAAAAAAAATAGGGAAGACTGCTTGCCTTCTTTCTAGCCTTTCTGGTGAGGCTCTGGTCCCACAGGGCCTCTTCTCCCTGCTCCGGACCTCAGCATTGAGACTGAGTGGGAAGCTACTGCGGATGGGCTTTGGGGGATGTCTCGGCTCCGGACAGACAGCCGAGTAGCTTTCAGGGTAGCTGCAGGGAAGAGCAGCTTGTTTTCCTGAGATCTACCTGGCAGGCCGTTAGGTAGGAAAGCAGCTAAACTGCGTGGAACAGCAGCACCCCCTTCCTCTCAAGCTAAGGCACATTCGAAGGCTGGGAGCTGGAACGTGGGAATCTCCATATAAGGCCACAGTACCCGCCTGCCTGCCTGTGTCAGCCTCCGCCTCCTTCACAGAGCGGCCCCCACCCACCTGCCCCAGGCTGCGGGAGAGTCCGCTCCCACAGGCCTGCAGGGCCGCTTCTGCCAGGGTGTCAGGGGTGCCTTGATCCCCCCTCCCCTCGTCTTCTCTGTTCCTCCCAATCTAATGTGTCCTGGGAGAGAGGGCTCAGAACTCATACTCACCCAGTATCCGCTCTACTCCCTGCTGAGCTCTTGGGTGTAGGGGGAGCTCGGACAGACTCCCTCTCCCTGGAATTGCACTGGAAGAGATTGCAGGCAGTGGCGTAAAAAGGAGGTGTGCACCTCCGGAAACGAGCGGAGTGTGCAAGACTAGAGGCCGAAGGGAGTGCGCATGAGCGCTGTGCTCTAGTGGATGATATTCTTTCCCGTAGGGGACTGTGCGTGTGAACCGCTACTGGACAGTCAGGGAGCTAGACGGCGGACAGCGGGGCCACTGTTGGAGTCGGTGCTTCCAGGGAAACAACGGAAGAGGCTAGCACAATCCACGTGGTGCTGGGTTAGAGTCAGAATGACTGGTACGTTTAGTTTAATAGTGTTTCATAAGAAGAGACGGAGAGAGAGAGTGAGGTGGATGTAGGAGAGTGGACATAGATTCTATGTGCCTCCATTTCTGCGCTGTTGGCTCAGAGGCCTGCAGGCTGCAACACCCCAGCAGTGGTGAGCATCCCTAGCCCCTGGGGCTTAGCTCAAAGTACGTTCTCTAAGTTCCTAAGCAGGCTCCTCAGAGAAGTGGCCAGCTCTGGGACCAGGCCAGAAAGACACAGGCTGGGCCTGGAGCACCTTCTAGCGCCAGACGTTAGGGGAGTACTTGGAGAATGTGCTTGTATGCACACTGACATGATCCATCGGAGACACAGGAGCCGGCCGAGGAGGCCCTCCTCACTGACTGAGCTACAACATAAGGCATAATCCGAGCAGCAACAAAATACATAATGCAGGGTTGGATTATAATCCAAAGTATAAAACAAATATCCACAAGTCCATATAAGTAAGTGATTGAAGAGATAAACAAGTAAAGGAGAATAAACAAAATATCTTTGCAGAAGAATTCCCAATAATTTGAGTGGTGACTCCCCCGCTCCTTATATGTGGGCTGCACAGAGGGACTTCCCTCCTACCCCAGGGGGAATAGTAACTCTAGAATGCAGAACGTAACCAACGAGCACAACCTCACCAGGCGTTTCCAGTCAACATCAACAGTGAGAAGTCCTGGGCCCTGGATAGGACTGAAGAGAAGGGGGCTTTACCTCTGTGGTCTTCCTCCCCCAAACCCCAAGCCCCAGTAGAACCATGAGAAAAATGCCAAATTCCAACGGAGAGATACTCTACAAAATATCTGACCAGTCAGTGATATCACAAGTAAGGCAAGTCTGAAACACTGTCACGGCCAAGAGGAGCCTAAGGTGACATGATGACTAAATGTAATACAGGGTCCTGGCACAGAAAAAGTATGTTAGGAGGAGACGAAGGAAATCGGAGTAAAGTAGGGACTTCAGTTAATAATCATAGGTCACTGTTGATTCATGAGTTATAATAAGTGTATCACAGGTGAGCGGTGTTAATAATAGGGCAAAGTGGGTGAAGGGTATGTGGGAGCTCTCTGTACGAGCGTCTCGGCTTTTCTGTAAATCTAAATCTATCCTAAAATAAAAGTTTATTTTAAAAAATGTTGTTAAATGGAGTACCATGGAGGGGCACCTGGGTGGCTCAGTCAGTCAATCATCTGACTCTTAATTTTGTCTCAGGTTGTGATTTCAGGGTCATCAGATCAATCCCCACATTAGGCTCCGTGCTCAGCAGAGAGTCTGCTTGGGATTCTCTCTTTGCCTCTGCCTCTCTCAAATAAATAAATTAAATAAAAAAGAAGTCCCATAGAAACTTGGAGAAAAAGGAAGTCTCTCTAGAGTAGGAAGCCAGGCAAGGCTGTGAAATGAGGGGCCAGCGGAGTTGCCCTTGAAGGAAAGGAAGACCCGTCCCCTGGCCAGGAGGACCAGGCGGGTGTGCAGCACAGGCCAAGTGGGGCTGGGGTGCTGGGAGCGAAGCTAGAGCGCGGGTGGGCTCGGGTCACGATTGCAGCATTACCAAGGGCTGCCCTCCATCTCCCTGTTGCCCAGGGCGCCTCGCTGCTGTGACCTGCTTACCCAGGAGCCTCTGTTTCCTGCCTCTACAGCAGGAGGCCTGGTGGCCGTGGGGAGGGATCACCCTGGGGAGCAAACGACCATGGAGGCCTGGCATCCTTCTCAGGCCTAGCTGTGCTTTAGTTACAAGACTTTAGTTATAAGACTCTTTTAGAATCTTGTGTCTGATTAAACCAAGGCGGCAGGACCAAAACAGGGGAACGGAGGCTGGACCCTTCCGTCAGCAGTTCCCTCGGCACTTGGGCGAAGGACTGGCAGCCTCCTCCCTTCCCTGCTTCCCCACTGTGTCCCAGGCTTGCTGTGAGATCAGACCTGCCCTCCCGTCCCCTGCTGTTGGGCTACCCCCCGTCCCTTCCCTGCGCCTCAGTCCCTTACCTCCTGCTTCCCTGCCCAGGGGAGGCCTTTCCCACCTGCCCTGCTCAGAATGATCCCCCGCCCCAAACTCCTCCATGCCTGCTCCTGCCTCATTTTCCATTCCGGCCCTTAGCCACTACCTGATACTTTATTTCTGTTACCTGTCTGACTTGAGACAGAAGGTCAGCCTCAGGAGCTCAGAGATTCTGTCACCTTTGTTCAGTGCTGTGTTCCTAATGCCAAGAATGGGTGCCCGGCACGTAGTCAGTGCTCCACAGAAATCTGCTAAGTGGATGAATGTGTTGGTAGTAGCTGCCGTGCTTTTCTGAGTGTTTTTTATTTATCCGCAGTGGAGCTGATGCCAGCCTCAGATGTATTTTTCTGTTCATGTATTTTTTTTTTAATTTTATTTATTTACTTAGTTAGTTATTTAGTTATTTGACAGAGAGAGAGATCACAAGCAGGCAGAGAGAGGGGGAAGCAGGCTCCCTGCTGAGCAGAGAGCCCGATGTGGGGCTCGATCCCAGGACCCTGAGATCATGACCTGAGCCGAAGGCAGAGGCCTTAACCCACTGAGCCACCCAGGCGCCCCTAAAATGTTCACATATTAAAGGAGCCTTAGCGAATGCCCTTCCTCATCTCCATCTGAACTCTGTGTCTGCAGCTCCTGCCCCCTGAGCCTAGCTCTTCCCGTGATGAGCTTGCCAGACAGGTCTGATCCTGGTGCCACAAGAAGCCTTCAAGACATTGAACTTCTTTGTTCCTGGCCTCTTCATGTCATGCTTCCCCCAGGCTGTGTTCATGCCTTTATTTTGCACTGACCTCTGTGGCAGGTACCGTGTCTTAACTCATCACTGTCCCCGGGCCTGGTGTCCAGTACATATTTGTTGAACTGATGATTTTTGGAGACTGTGGTGGCCTTATTATCCCCAGCCCCTCCTCAGTCATCGCTCATTCTCTAGATTAAACAGCCCTGGCTCCTTCAGCCAGCTCCTGTAGGCCTCTATCTGGGGCCCCTCTCACCACTGCTTATTACTCCTGTGGACCAAGTTCTGTTTTTTCTGGCCTTTGTTAAGTCTTAACTTGTGGGAGCCCCATCCTCAAGCCATCTTTTCCGCTCCTTCCTCTGGAGGAAGATGGCCTCCTTGGACTGTGGCTAGGGCTGCCTTGAGAGGCATTTCAGAGCAGGTAGGGATTGAGAGGGAGCACGGGAGGCCCGGCGGCCTGCTGGGGCCCTGTGTCAGCCACCCAGTCCTGTGCCGCCCCCACCCACAAGGGAGGACCTGGGCATTTTTCCATTGGTGGCACCAGCATGAGCTCCCTTGGCCCCAGGAGGCCACCTAGTGGCCCTGTGTGCTTGCCTGTGTGCCCTTGGGCCGTCTGACCCCTCAGGGCCCTGTTTTGTCACCTGCTGGGTACCTGATGTCTCAGGCCTTCCACTCTAATGGACATGATCCTTTCCCAGAAGGAAGCTCTTTCTGTTGAGAAGTGACACAAATGTTGACAGAGATTGTCACTGCTTCTGAGAGGAGGAAAGCTGAGTTCAAGTCCTTTCCTTGATTGCCACCCCCCTTCGGCCTCCCTCGTTCCTCAGACTCTGTCCCACCGGTGCCCCTGCTCCGTCCTTCACCGCTGGACGCAGCCTCTTCCCTTTCCTGCCACACCCCTGCTCCAGCCAGGCCGTCCTCTCAGCCAGCCCGTAGTGGTCTCCCAGAGACCTTCCCGGCTCCCACAGTCTAAACAGGCTGCTGTCTCTCTGCCTCCCCAACTCCACTTGCCTTCTCGTCCTGGCTGCCTGAGTCCTATCACTTGTGCCATTAGCCTAGGAGGGTCTGTTTTCTATGAAGGCAGGGAAATAGGAAAAAGGTACTTGGAATATAGACCAAGGGAGGGAGGGAAGGGAAGGAAGGAAGGGAGGGAAGGAAGGAAAGGAAGGAAAGCAAGGAAAGGAAGGGAGGGAGGGAGGAAGGAAGGAAAAAGAGAAAAGAAAAGAAAAAGAAAGAAAAATACAGTTCTTCAGTACCTGTTCTAGCCCTGGGTCACTGAGGCCTAAATCCTAAGGGTCATCCTTGGCTGTTCTTTTTTCTCGGCCTTATCATAGACCTTGAGTCCTTTTGGCTCTGTCTTTTCAACATATCCCAGAGTCATTCACTCTGCACCCCACACACCATCAGCATTCCAGTCTGGACCATCATTTCCTCTGCCTGGCTCACTTGTTTGGGGTCCGAGGATTCTTGGGAGCTGCAACCAGGCCGCCTGCCCTGGCACACTTCCAGGCCCTGCCGGCTGTGGCCACCTTGGACCACCTTTGTTCCAGTCACCAGCAGGCTGGCCCTCCAGCTTCCTCCGGCTAGCCCCAGCTCCTCCCTGCCTCTTGGCCTTAGCACTCACTTTCTCCTTCCCTCGCGTCGGCCTCCCTTCAGGGCCCAGCCCCTGGCACTCTCTAGCCCCCTACTTGCTTCCCTTTCCTTCCAGTCACTGATGGGACTACCCTCTTTGTTTTCTTCTCATTTACCTTTATTGCCGTAAGAATAAAGTGAGCTTCTCTGAGGGCAGCCCTTGTCCTGTTCTCACCTCCCCCCAGCACCAGCCAAGCACTGTGCCTGGCATGAAGTAGGTGCTCAGGAAATACCTGTCCTCTGTACCTAAACATCTGTCCAGTGAGTTTTAAGGTGATTATGTTGACTCGTAGGCGGGGCCTTGAAGACTTCCTTCACTCTCAGTAGATGGGATTATAAGTGTAAAGTAGAAGTAGTGTCAGGGCCCCAAGAACTTAGGCAGGGGCCTCAGGCCCAGGTGTGAGTCAGTCAGAAAGAAGTCTTCTAGGTCAGCTCCCAAAGACTGTGTGACCTTCCAGCAGAAGAGGCTGAGACAAGGGACATTTGCACAAGCAGGCAGGCAGGCAGGCAGAGAACTGGGGAGGAGGAGGGGCCCTAGGTGCCAGGTAGAAACCAGGAAAGGCAAAACTATAAACGCAGGGTTTAGTGGCTCTGTTGGTGGGGGAAGGAGATTGATTGACTTCAAGGGCTGGAGGTCAGGAAGTAAGCTTGCTGGCTCTGGGGCAAACTAGGCCAGCGTGCTAACCCGTACTAGTCCTGTTCAAGTCAGAAGGCTCATACCTGTAACGGATGCTCATTTGTACATCGTTTATAACTGAGGTCACCATACCTTCCAGGAAGATAGTTCATATGTTGTCCAGGTCCAGTCGTGGCATGAAGTATTGATACCCTATAGGAGAAAAGAGTGGCAAGATTCTGGGGGCCCACACTTTGGAGGAAAGGTGCCACTCCTGCCCTTGAGCTGAGGATTGGAAATGGGGAGAGATAGGAACAGGAAGCTGGAGGGTGGGAGGGTTGAGATCTGTGCCCACAGAGGCCTCTGTTCCGTGCTGGAGAGGACCTCGTGCACGGCCGCTAAACGCCGGACTAGACTTCGCTGCGCCCCAGTGCGTGTGTGATCACTTCCACACAGGAGTGTGTCAGCCCACAGGAGACATTTCTCTGTGCCTGCTGCCCTGTTTCTACTGTTGATGTCGCCATTCTTCCCAACGTGGGAATCCAAGTTGGCCTGGACGGTTGGTTCTTTGTGAGTGTGAGCGTGTGCACATGTGTAGGTGCAGATACACATAACACGACACTATCCCGTCAGTGTCCAGGTCAGTGACGTTACGTACATTCACATGCTGTGCAGCTGTCACCGCCATTGCCCATCTCCAAAACGGTTTTATCTTCCCAAGCTGAAACTCCGTAGCAGGTAAACACTGATGTTTATCCTTTTGTGTCTGGTATATTTCACTTAACATGATGTTTTTAAGTTCATCCATGATAGCCACTGTATCCAAACTTCATTCCGTTTTATGGCTGAATAATACTGTCTTGTGTGTGTACGCCACATTTTGTGTATCTGTTCATGCATCAGAAGACACTTGGGTTGTTTCTGCCTTTTTGCTATCCTGAGTGAGGCTAAAATGAACACAGTGTACAGATATCTCCTCAAATCCCCTGCTTCCAATTCTGGGTGTAGATCTAGAACTGGGATTGCTACATGATATGGTAGTTTTGTGCCTAAGTTTTCCAGGACCTGCCAAAATGTTTCTCTCGGTGTCTGTACCATTTTATCTTCTCACTAGCCGTGCACAGTGTTTAGTTTCTCCTCATCCTTGCCAACATTTGTTATTTTCTTTTTCTTTTTTTAATTAAAGCCATCCTAGTACGTGTGAAGTGGTTATCTCTTTGTGGGTTTAGTTTGCATTTCCCTAATAACTGATGATGTATCGAACATTTCTTCATGTGCTTTTTGGCTATTTGTTTATCTTCTTTGGAGAAATGCCTATCTAAGTCTTTAGTCCATTTATTGTGGGGTTTTTTTTGCCATTGAGTTTTAGGAGCTCTTTATATATTCTGTACATTAACTCTTTATCAGATTGTGATTTGCAACTATTTTCTCCCATTCTGTGGGTTGCCTTTTCATTCTTGTGATAGTGTCCTTCGGCACCCAAAAGTTGTGGGTTTGGTTTTTTTTTAAGATTTTATTTATTCGAGGGGCGCCTGGGTGGCTCAGTGGGTTAAAGCCTCTGCCTTCGGCTCAGGTCATGATCTCAGGGTCCTGGGATCAAGCCCTGCATCGGGATCTCTGCTCAGCAGGGAGCCTGCTTCCTCCTCTCTCTCTGCCTATTTGTGATCTCTCTCTCTGTCAAATAAATAAATAAAATCTTAAAAAATATATATTTTATTTATTCGAGAGACAGAGAGCACACAAGTGCGGGGAGAGGGAAAGGGAAAAGCAGGTTCCCCACTGAGCAGGGAACCCGATGTGGGGCTCGACCCTAGGACCCCGGGATCATGACCTGAGCCGAAGGCGGACGCCTAACCGACTGAGCCACCCAGGCGTCCCTCAGCACATAAAAGTTGTGAATATTGGTGAAGTCTTGCTTATTCTTTCTTTTGTTGCCTCTGCTTTTAGTGTTATATCCCAGAAATCATTTGTCAAATCCAACGTTAGAAAGCTGTTGGCCTTGTCTTCTTCTAAGAGTTGTGTATTTTTTGCTCTTACATTTAGGTCTTTGATTCAGTTTAATTGTTATGTATGGCACTTGACATACATGACAACATAGTGGGCACTTGATTCTTATGGAATCCTGCTGCCATGCCAGTTAGGTGGTGAGGAGGAGAAAAGGTGTTCTTTCCTGTGTCCCTTGCCCCCAGTCTTAGGAGCAAGGTGAGCCTTGGTCAAGTGGTGATGGTTTCCCAAGGAGAGCTGAGGGCCCTTAACTGCTTGGTGGGAGCCTGGGCTTCTTCGGTGCACAGCCAGTGGCCCCAGCCAGCAGGCCCATCTGGCACAGCAGGTATGAGAAGGAACTTCCTGGCATTGGCAGCAAGTGAAAAAGGTCCTTGTATTTTTTCTTCCTGAAAAAAAAAAAGAAGTTTAGCCAACCCTAACAAGGCCCCACAAAGGCAGGGAGGTTGGCTGGTTGACAAAGCCCTGAGCGGGTTCTTTCCACAACCCCCCTGCACGTACTGTGTTGGGCTAAGCAACCCCTCTCCTCTTCTGCAGCCCCTGGGCTACAGCCCCAGTGTGGCCACGGCACTGGGCACAGCAGCTCCCAGTGCTGCTTGGGATTAGCAGATGTTCCCCCATTTGTGGGCCCCTTTCAGCTGAGTGCCTCAGAAAGCCCACCCCACTCCTGGATGGGGCCAGAGCTGAACCTTGGGAAGGGGACCTCCTAGGGACAGGACCACCTGCTCATTGAGTATCCCCGCTGGCAGGAGGTGCCTCCCAGCAGAATAAGTGCTCATCCTCGGTCTCTGTGCCAACGCATGTTGTCAGAGCCTGGTAGATGGAACGTTAACTTTTCGGGGCTGGTTGGCTCTAGCCACTGCAGTTGGGGCCTTTTGTGGAGGTAGGTTGGGATTTGGAAAGCTGGGCTGTAGTCCTTGTGCCTATCTGGGCCTTGGATTCCACGTCTGAAATGCGGGGCAGAGGGATGGGCATCAAGCACCTTCCAGGCCCAGGCTGGAGGCAGTAGGCTATGCGTGTTCTTCTGGCGGGAGTCTGAGTGGAGTGAAGGACTTCCCCTGTCAGCTGCCACATCTTGATTATTTCTCCACCTGGGCCATTTTTGTTTTGTTTGTAAGAATACAAGTGGTTGCCCTCCTGTGTAGTTACAGGACGGTACCGCCATCACCCCAGTCTAATTTTAAGACCACTCCCCTTCCCCCACCCCAGCCAAAGGATCTCTCTACCCCTTACCCATCACCCCTAATCTTCCTCCAGCCCCCGGCAACTGCTAATCTACTTTCTGTCTCTATCCATGTACTCGTTCTGGCCATTTCCTATAATGGCCACCCATTCACAAGGAGTGACTGGGGAGGTCAGGAATTCTTCAGGATGGCCACACCACCTCTTGCCTTTCAACCTGATCATCTGCCGGTTGCAACAGTCCTGACCTAGGACTGGTACTTACAGACCACAGGCGCCTGGAGGTCAGATTCCCTTTCTGGGCCCTGCCTCTCCTTCAGGCCAGTTCCTGCAGCTGCTGCCCCTGAGAACTCAGTGGAGGATTTGTTACTCTCTCCCCTTTGCATGAGGAGCGTCCTGCTGTCCCCTTAACAGACATGGGATTTGGTAAGGTTAGGTATTCCTGCTTCATAAATGAAACATTTATAATGTTTATTACATTACATATGTTATAAAATATTTATAAATAAAGCATAATATTTATACAATGAATGTGCAGTATAAATTTAGAGGGGTTGGTTTGTTTCATATATCATTCAAAAATATGTGCTGAAGCTCATTTCAGCAGTGCCAGCATAGATTTTATAGAGAGGAAAATCAAATTCATTTTATCAAGGACCTCACCGTCTAGCATGGAGAAGAGATGGGCAGACCCCTAAGTGGACTCAGGGCTACACGTAGGGCTCCTCCCTTCAGAGAGGACGGGGTGGCCATCCAGGAGGTAAAGGATGTGAGGCAGATGTGTCTGGCAGGAGATGGCTCTAAAGGAAGCCGGCCTGTTCATCGGAGGGTCACCTAGGCCCGTAAGGAAGGGGCTCTTGAGAGCCTCAGACACAGGGCAGAGAGCTTGGGCTTGAGCCCGGGGGAGCAGCTGAGGCACGGCCACGGTTATGCTTATGAGAGGTTCTGGGGCCAGTACTGGCAGCCACGGGGCGGGCGTGGGCCGGCCTCGTCCGGGGTTATAACTGCTGAACAGTGCGAGGAGCTGAGTACGGTGCCTGGGAGAGGGGAAGCCACAGCCCTTTCCACTGGATGCCGGGTGCTCCCGCTGTCCCTCCCTAGGTCTGAGGCTCCCACCTCCCGGACTCGATTTGGATCAGTGGGCAGTGGGGTGACTGTAAGGGGAGCGGTAGGAAAGAAGTGGATACAACACTCGGATGTGGGCCTGACTGTGCCTGGGAGCACGTGGGGAGGAGGCTGGGCCCCAGTGCACGCGAAGTGCCTGGTGCTCCCGAGGAGGGCGGCCACCCAGACCGCGAGGCCCGGAGAATAAATGTGAGCAGCTCTGCTGCTCTTGGATCAACCCCTCGGTCTGACCTGTCATTTTCAAGAGCCTCCTAGTAGCGATCTTGGGCCAGCCACCGGCCTCCAGTGTGGGCATCGAGGCGTGGCTTTTCCTCCGATCTCCGGGAGAAGGTGGCCCGTGGGGCCTCGAGCTCCCTCCAGTCCAGCCAAGCCAGCTCTCTGTCTTCCCCCAGCTGGCCTCTTCTCTGTCCCCAGGTAGGAGACAGATGTGCCTAACGCCTCCCTCCCTTTCCCTTGTGGAAAGCATTCAGAGAAAATGTATTGAATAAATTGGCCTCTTACCAGCACCCCCTTCCTTGGAGGGGAGCGTGTGTGTGTGTGTGTGTGTGTGTGTGTGTGTGCACCCCCGTACACAGGAGGAAGCAGCCTGGGTTGTGGGCCAACCCCGAGCCCTCACTTCATGTGGGCAGTATCCTCTCTAGTCTCGTGGCAACTCTGTGAGGTGAGGGATTTCTTTTTTTGTGGTAAAATACACCATAACAAAAAAACTACTGTATTAACCACTTGAAAGTGTACAATTCGGTGGCCTTTAGTACATTTGTAATGTTTTGCAACCATCACCACTGTCTAGTTCCAGAACTTTCTCATCATTCCAAACAGAAATCTCATACCCATTAAGCAGTCACTCCTCATTCCCCACTCCCCCGCTCATCCCCTAGCAACCATTAATCTGCTTTCTGTCTCTGTGGATTTGCCTATTCTGGATATTTCATCAAAACTGAATCATACAATGTTTGTCCTTTTGTCTCTGGCTTCTTTCACTTAGCGTAATGTTTTCATCTACACTGCAGTGTGTGTCAGTGTTTCCTTCTTATGGCTGAATGCCGTTCTATTGTATGGCTAGACATTTTGTTCTTTTTGTTTTCGTTTTTTGGACATTTTGTTTTTTTAAAAGATTATTTATTTTAGAAGGTGTGAGTCGGGGGGTAGCGGAGGAGGGAGAGAGAATTTCAAGCAGGCTCCCCGCTGAGTGATGGAACCCAGTGCTGAGCTGGATCCCACGACCGTGAGCCCAAACCAAGAGTTGGGCACTCGACCGACCAAGCCACCTAGGCGCCCCAGCCGTGCATCCACTGATAGACATTTAAGCTGTTTCTACCTTTTGGCTGTTGTGAATAGTGCTGCCGTAAACATTTGTGTATGTTTTGTTCAGACACCTGTTTTCAGTTCTTTGGGGCGACCACCTAGGAGCAGAATTGCCGAGTCATATGGTAACTCCACATCTAACTTGTTGAGGAATCTCCAGACTGTTGTCCACAGCAACTGCTCCATCTTACATTTGAAGTAATAGGATATTACTAAAGGATATTGTTAATCTATTTTACACTTGTGGGAGCTGAAGCTTAAACTTTGCAGCTTGCCCGAGGTGACTTTCATGGTGATTGGCAGAGCGAGGATTCTATTCCGAGGGTGGTGCTCTTCTTGGCTCGCGTGGGCTCTGGAAACAAAGCCCAGAGGCTACGTTAGATCTTTGAGCCTTTGTGGGGAAGAAGGGGCTGGGAGCACAGCCATGTTTGACTCCCCCGTCCCGGGGTGACGGGTCCACAGCTGACAGGTGCTCCACGCCGTAGCCCCCAGCATGGCTGGCCCAGCCTCCTCCTGCAGGCAGAGTTGCAGCAGTTAGGGTTCATGCTGGAGTCCTGAAGGGCAGGAAGGGGTGCAGAGTCACCGCTTCCTGCAGAGGAGGCCATGTGAGATCACAGGCACAGACAGACGTGGCGTCGGAGGCCTGGCCACGAGGCTGCAGGCGCACCCCGGCCTCGGGGCTGCCATGTGCGGCCAGCAGCTCCAGTGAGGGGGATGGCTGGGAGACTGCCCAGGAAGCCACGAGGACTGCAGGATCCAGGGGAGGCTGGCCAGATGCCTGGCCAGGGTACTCCGCTGGTTCCTGGCCGTTCAGGGAACGAGAGGAAAGAAGTTCGGCCTGGTGGGCACCTACAGCAGCTCCTCGTCCCTCCCTGCTGCCCCGAGGCCCCTGGCTGAGGTTGGGGGAGGCTTCTCTGAGCTGCCAGAGGGGCCAGTGGGGGCTTTCGCTCACTCCGATTCGGGGTGGTTTTGTGGTTATGTCTCGAGACTCCTTTTCCATAGGTCTTTCCAGTTTTCTCTGAGAACTTGGACTTTGAGGATATCCATCTAAAGAGAGCTGCGCTCTAGGAAGAACTGTGGCCTTGGAGGGCAGAGCATCGCGTAGCCTGTTCTACACCTGGGTGGCCTTTGGTGTCCACCTCTTGTGAGAGGGACTCATGATTCGTTCAAGTCAGAGTTCTGAGCAGCTTGGTAGTAGCAGGAAGAGCCAGAGACAGTCTCTGTGATCCTGACCAGCACATGCTTCTCTCAGGGTGTGGGGTTCCAGGGGTGCCTGAGATGGGGTGCAGTGCTCAGCAGAGCTCCCCGAGGGCCACCTTCCTTCCATAGGAAATTCCAGTCTAACCTCCTTTAATCCCCCCCTCCTTTCCCCAGGAAAGGATGCATGTGGTCTCTCCATGGGCCTGGCTCAGGTGGCCTAACCAAGCCTCCAGCGAGGATGCCCAGCCATCCTCTGTACAGGAGCTTATGAGAGCTGTTTTCCCCCTCTTTGGGGAGGGCAGGAGAGCTCGTGTTCCTGCCTAGGCCCTGTGTGATCCTGCTCACCGACAGGTTCTGCAGTAACCCTGGGCCACACCTGTCCTGGGTGACCCCAGTGGGTTCCAGGGCCCTTTACCCCTCTGAGCCCCACTTGCAAGCCGTCACAGTGCCTTCCTCCTGAGGCTGTCATCAGGGGGAGCCCATAAGTTCTTATCCAGAGCCCTGGACGACCCTAGAAGACAGTTGGGATTATTCTTGCCACACTGGCTCCTACTGCAAGGAGAGTCGTCTTGTCCTACCTGGAACATACTTGCGCCTACTTCCAGCGGTGCGCACAGGTGCTGGCTGACTGCTGTCACCAAGTAGCACTGCTCATCCTGTTTCTTAAGGGGGTCGTGGGCAGTGTGAGGGAGCAATAATACAGAGTATGGGACAGGTGGCCAAAGTCTTGTTCCCTGATTTTTCATTCTGTGTGTGTGTACATGCCCATACACTTCTGCCCAGCGTGAAATGTGTGGCTCTCGGTCAGTCGTGGACAGATAGGTTTGAAATACACGAACTGCTGCAGGACCTGCAGTGCACTGGGTTGGCCTTCACCTTGAAAGGCACTTTTGACCTTGAGATTTTGTGAGCACTTCCTTGCCCTGGGGAAAGCCTTTGTTTCTGTGGGTCTGTGTTTTCCCATCTGAGTGGAGAAGTGGGGCATTCTATCCAAGTCTTACCTGACTTCTGGTTATATAAGCATAGCTTCCTGGAGGAAAGGGCCCCACGAATAGCTCTAAATGGCCCCTCTCTGTACCGCTGTCCTTTCCTCTTCTTCCTCTCTGGTCCATAGAAGCTTACCCTCCCAAACTTCCAGGATCCAACAAGAAGTGGAGGCTACCTGTTTTCCCTAAAGTGCACCTGCTTGGGCCAGGGATGGGGGTGGAGGGCCTCTAGGTGGTAAGGCTGCTGTGGGAGGACCTTTCAAAGCAAGCCTCTGACAGGTGCCCAGCTAAAGTGGGCAGAGGTTCCCTTGGCCTTCTGTGGGCCAGTGGGCAGATGACAGAGGCCCACTGGGGGCCCGGAGAGAGGCCCTTGTCTTAGTCCTCCTGCTTGGTCGCTTCATGCTTACATGGTCTTTGGCCTTGGGATTCGTTGACAGTGATGCAGCTCTACCATCTTAGCTAGTGTTATGTGGAGTCCAGAAGAGGACTGGAAACGCCCAGATGGAGGGCCATCGGGTGACGCTGCTGGCTAAAGAATTAACCCGTAACTTGGCAACGTAGCTGAGTTCTGTGGCCTGCAGACAGCCATCCCTTTTTTGAAATCGAGCAAAACTGGATGCCGCTCAGCCTGTTAGGAAGCCTGGATTCCTAACATCCGGAGGTGCAGAATGAGAGCAGGGGGCTTGTCGGACGGAGCTGGCCTCTCTGCTGACGGTGTTGGGGTGAGGGGTTCCCTCTGGCTGGATTTGGGTTGCAGCCTAGATATCTGCCCTTGCTTTCCAAGCAGAGGGGCCGGCTTAGTCAGGAGATGGGTTGTCGAGGATCTCTTCTCTCCTCCGTGCTGGGGACGCGGACAGGTATGACCTGCTCCTGCCCTGAGGTGAGGAGGGCCGCACCTGGGCCTGGGGCTCTCCGGAGGCCCTTGGTTGAATCTGCCCGAGCTCTGGGCGCGGGAGCTGTGGCTGAGCGCAGATTAGTGAAGGGCAAATGGGGGTGGCGGTACAGGCAGCGTCAGGGGCGCAGGGGTGGTGAGCGAGAGAACGCACTGGCCCCGGCACCCGGCCTTCAGTACCCACCTGGGACAGTGGGCCACTTCCCGGCAGGTGCCATCGTTGAGACTCAAGAGGAACTATTTCCACAGTGCTTGCCAAGGGCCAGCCTGGGTCGGTTTTCCAGTTCTCCCTTCTCTTCTGACCGCTGTCGACCCTGCTCCCTCTTCCCTGTGATAGTAGATCAAATGCCCACCTCATGAGTAATGTTTAAGGAGGCACGAGAGAGGTTGTAATCACGAGACACACAGGTAGTAAATAAATGTTCATTTCCTACAGCTGTAGCTTGTTATGTCTGCCTTTTATTGACGCTTCTGAAAGCTCTTCTGGAAGGAGATAGAGACCACATTTTGTACACATAAAAAACTGAGGCCCAGAGAGGTTGTTGGAAATCTTCAGGCGCGCTTGGTAACTAGGTCCCATGACGACGTTCTACTGCAGGGCTAGCTGGGAAATCTTCCCCAGAGCTGGAGGCCACGTGTGCAGCAAACACAGTGACTATGCACGAGGGGATGGCGGGTAGTTTCATGACCCCGAGCCCGAGAACAGTAGTTTCTGTAAAGCTGAGCCACGTGCCTTTAGATGGCCCACTAGAGAGTATAGGGAGAAGAAAGTATTGGAATTTCAGTTGATGTGTTTTATTAGCCCCATTTAGCTTACCTGTGTGTGTGTGTGTGATAGTTCACAAGGTATTGGCACAGATAACTTACCGCGTCCGTGCATCCCTGTGTCTCAGGTAGGCATACTCTGGCACCTTTGACACCCAATGAGTCCAGGGATTGGGCAGGCCATCAGGGACAAACGAGGAAAAGACACCTTGGAAAAGCTCCTTTGCCTTCCCCTCTCCCTCTCTGGGCTCTGTGATCCTGCTCATGGCCCTGATCCTCAAACTGGTCTGCAGCGTCAGTGACCTTGCTTTGTGTACGAGAGGACCCACCCCAGAGAATCCGGGAGCCTGTCAGTGCCAACGGGGAGCATGTGCTTCTGCGTGGGGGAGGCGGAGCTGAGACAGCAGACAGAGGCCATCACCCCTAGTTCGCCCACAGAGGGTTCAGATGGGGCGGTGGCGTGAGGCCAGAGGAGATCTGGGATTAGAAACTGAAGAGTGGAGGGACTGGAACTGCAACGAGGCAGTGGGGAAGCCTAGGAGGACCTTCAGGCCCTTCCCTGGGTTGGAGGGGTGCGCTCTTGAAGCTGTGGGCGGGGCACTCGTCTGGGATTCGGGGCTCAGCCCCTACATGCTTATGGGTCTCCCCGGCCAAAAGACCAGTGGGAGGGTCCCAGGCCTCCTCCCTTGTTCACTGCTCCTGAAGACCCCCCTTGGTTGGTTGCAGGATAACCGACCAAGCCCCCTTTCCCAGCTCCAGGACTCTCCAGGAGTGCCCCGGAGAGATCCTCCAAGGCTGCTTTACTGAGGAAGAGCACTCGTCTTAGTGTGCGTGTGGGCCGCCCTCACAAGTGGGACGCCGGCCCCTCCCCTGGGCCCCACCTGAAGTCAGAAGCCTCCCTCTTTGCTCATGGCTGGCTCACCCGCCCTGCCAACTCCATTCTGAGCTGAGCCCAGAGAGTCCATAAGGAAAGGCTTGTTGGAGCTGGGAACCTTACTTCTTCCCCCTCCTGAGGACCAGAGAGCCGGCAGCCATGCTGGGTGAGGGCTCGGGGACTCAGCATTCCTCTGGTCCGGCTTCTGTAGTTGGGCACCAGGGCTTGAGGAGGGAGGTAGCAGTGCATCAGAGATGCCAGTGGGCTGGCCTGGAAAGTACCGGGAAGCTCATGCACACTCCAGCCGGAGGAGGTCTGGGAGCTTCCTGCTTCCTTTCGTTTGGCAGATGAAGGGTTTCCAGTAGTGGGTATAGTTGTTCTGAGCTTGGCGTTCTCACCGAACCCAGCATCCTGACCTTCAGAGCAGGCGTCTTCCCCATGCCCTGGCAACAGGGAGCTTGCAGCCGGGCAGGGCTAGGACCTACCCTGGGAGCTGTAGGAGAGAGGCACCCGATAAAGCAACCACCAGCTGGCCACCATGGCGATTTGTTCCCTGCTGCTTTGTCAGGAATCCAGCTAAGGAAGTGCCGAGGCCTTGGGGGCCGCTCAGTAGCGAAGCTGGCAGCTGCCGGGGATGTGGGGGCAGCTTCCCCCCACCCCTCGTCGCCCACACCACCAGGGGTCCTGGCCAAGGCTTCCCCTGCTGTGAGAGCCACCAGAACGGGGCATTAGGGTAGCGCCTTGCCTGACTCCAGGCCAGGGGCTCTCTGCCCTTGGAATGCAGACAGCCCTGGCGGCTCACTTCCCTCCCGTGCGGGCCTCCTTGTTTGGGGGAGGGTGAGAGGCCAGAGGATGCAGGGCTAACAGGTCATCTCCAGGAACGTCCTCCTTGCTGACCCTCACCCCAGTAGGAATCTCTTAATGCCGTCTTTGCTTGTCCTTGGTGTTCTTTTCCTCATTTCAGTGTCTAACAGTGTCGGAAAAAGAAAAAGTTATTCGTTGTTCCGATGTTCTGTTGTTCCGTTGTTCAGATTCGGTCTGGCAACCTCACAGCCACTCCTCCCAGGCAGTCCTGCCGGGTGGCAGAGGTCACCTGCCCTGAGCGGGCTCGGCCTACCTTTAAAGCATCTGTGCTGCGTGTGGCTCCCGCCTGCCAGCCCCACAGCCTGCCTTCCAGGATGTGGCTTCTCTCCGGCTCCCTCTGTGCCTCTAAAAATAACCTTGCTATTTTGGAACCACCTCCTCTGGAGCTTTTTCTCACTGCTCTCTCGGAGCAGTAAGCCCTGTGAGACCAGACTCTTGGCTGCCTCTGTCCTCCCAGCTGTCCTTGCGGAGCTGTCCCCTTCCTGTCTCTCTCCCTTCCCCCAGTGCCAGCTGGGGTCTTGTTCTCCAGCTAGGAAGGAATGTCCAGCTGGACGTCCTCTGAGAAAAACAGGCCTGTCACCTTTTCTCTCTGGGACGGGCAGGGCGGAAGTGGGGCCATGGGGCGGGGGGCGAGACAGACCACCAACCTGTGCCCCTGTTGTAACTGGGGATCCACACAGCTGCGAGGCAACCGCGAGGGCCTGGGAATACGGACACAGCCCGTGCTGCCTTACCCTGACCCGTGAGTGCTGGCCTCTGCATGACCCTCTGCCCCATCTAATTCTTGCAGCCCACAACACTGCCTCAGGGCACCATCAACATGAACCAGTGCACCGACGTGGTGGATGGGGAGGGCCGGACGGGCCAGAAGTTCTCCCTGTGCATTCTGACCCCTGAGAAGGAGCATTTCATCCGGGCAGAAACCAAGGAGATCATCAGCGGGTGAGTCTGCCCTGGGCATTTTGGGAGGAGGCACCTCTATCTACCAGCAGGTTCTTGGGCTAGTTCCCTTTGGCACAGATTGGGCAATATCGCCATCATTTTCTTCCCCAAGCACGTCTCCTCTTCTGAGTCCCTTCTCTCTTCACAGTACCACTGTGTACCCAGTCACCGTGCCAGAAACTGGCCTCACCCCGCACCTGTCTTTGCGTCATCCCCGTGCGCTCATACGCTCCTCACGTCCCACTTCCCCAGGTCTGCTGCGGCTTCCTTCAGCCTCTCATTGGTCTCACCACCTCCATTCTCACCCCTCCACCTGTGTGTCACTCGAGCACAGGGGTTTCAGTCCCCAGAGCACACCTGACCTTGCTTCTCTCCTGCCTGAAGCCCCATCATCTGGGAGTGAAGTGCAGGTTCCTTGGTTGGCCCCGGGAGGCACTTCCCAGCCCTCCGGCCTCACCCCCACCACCCTTGTGTCCCTCATTACCGAGCTGCTTGTCACCACACATCCTCGTGCTGCCCACCAGCTCTGTGCCTTCACTCCTGCCCTGCTTTTAGTTTGGAATGATCCCTCCATCCTTCAGCCTGAGTGTCCACTCTTACCGGAAACCTGTCACTTGGCACCACCAGCTGGCCTTACAAAAGATGCAGATCGTCTGGGCGCACGTCTGGCCTCTTTTAGCCAGTAGTAGGTCCTTGAGGGTAGAGGGCTCTGCCTTGGTCCTCGTCTTCAGGGCCCATACACAGCAGTCACTCCGGTCCCATTGTGGGCCCTGGCTTCTTTGTCCAGGTGGAAGGAATAGACAGCCCCTGAGTCATACCACCCTGGCCTTGCCCTGGTCAGAGGCTTAGGGGAAGCCCTGGGAGGTGGCAGGGGACCCAGGTTTTCAGATAGTTGACAGTCCAGGCAAGCTCCGCGCTCCTGAGCTCACGCAGCCTGTGCCTTCCAGAAGTCCATGCTCCCGGGGCTCCTGTTACCAGCTGTACAACCTGGCCCCCCAGTACACGCACAGTGAGCAGCTTCAACAAGCCCCACCGGGAGCTCGGGCGCTGGATCTTGGAGAATCCAACTAGCCCTTTAAGGCCGAGAAAGCTTTGAGAGAAAGTGAATTGGGGTGTGGCAGGAGGGTGCCCGTTAGGGATCCTGGGCTGATTATTACAGTGCAGAGTGGAGGGAACTAAAAGGTGAAGCCTTTTGGTTTCGACGAGTAAAAAGACTCTGAGCACTGGCTGAGCTTCAGGATCTCAGGCCAAGGCTGCTGTATGAGGAAAGGAGAACAGTGGTCAGAAGGTCCCCAGGATTTGCTGAGTTCAGAAGCTTAAATCCACTCTGTGCCAGGCTGGAGCCGAGGGCCAGAGCTGCACTGCAGAGTGACCGGCAGACCCTCCGCCGGGGCTGCCAGCTCACCCTGTGTCCTTCCTCCTTGGATTAGGGTAGTGCCTAATCCTTCATCCGCGGAGAGAGGCAGGTTTGCATCTCTGACTCCTGGGGGCAAACAGCAGGACCACTTGGCCTCTCCCTCTGCCTGGTCTTAATTCTAGAACCATATGGTTTAGGAGTATAGAGGGCTCAGGGATCCTGGCCGACTGAGTCAGAGAAGCATAGGACTCTTGATTTCGGGGTTATGGGCTTGAGCCCCATATTGGATGTGAAGCTTACTTTAAAAAAATTTAAAAATATAAAGAGAGGGCTTTTACAGAGCCTTCATTCTACAGTTGGGAGACTGAAGCTCTGGAAATGCGAGGACCCTGACCAAGGGCAGTCTGCAGGCACGAGAGACAGCGGGGAGCCCTCGCTCCTCCGGCTCACACCGGCTGGTGCAGCCCTGTCTAGCAGACAGACATGCCTGAACCGAGGTGCCAGTGCCCCGTGGGATTCCTTGGGGGAGGTCTAGCCCTCCCCTTGGGAGCTAGGTCCCATGGAGGATCCTGATTAGCATGCGGGTCGGGAAGCGGTGTCCAACGTCCCTAGGACAGGCTGGAGCATGTGTGAGCCAGGGACCCAGGTCAGTGATGTCGTGGTGCGCTACGTGGCATGAGGAAACTGACAGCTTACACTGCCTCTGCCAGGTGGCCCAAATCCTATCACCAGGCACCTGCCACAAGCTAGGGGACTGCCTGTCCTGATCCCCTCTCCTAAGGTCACTGCATGTACAGGGACAGGGGACTGCCATTCCCGTGCAGCTTGAGTAGACAAGGTCATTGGTGGACCAGGACAGCAGATGTGTGTGTTCTCTGGGTCCCGCATATAGGCTGGGCCATCCAGGTTCGTGTGGTGGCTCAGGGGCACACACAGAGCTTTCCCCTGTCCTCATCTTGGGGCTGGGCAAGCTCATCCTTGCCCAATAGGCAGGGTTCGTCCCATGGCAGCCTGTCCCTGGTCCCCTGCAGCCCCTCCGGTGGCCCCCAGCAACAGCTTCTTTGTCCTCACTGCCCATTGGTACTCTAGGCCTCCTTTAGGGAGGCAGGTGGGGTAATGTGCCCTGGGAACAGACTTTTGCCTCCATCTCCTCTCCCTCCTGCCTCATCGTTGTGGATGCACGACTCCCTTGGCGTCCTCACCACCCGGCACAGTTCCTTTGTCAGGTAATCTCACCTGTGGACTCTTAGACCCTAATGAGGTACAGACTTTCTGACTTAGAGGAAGGGGTAGTTGGGGACAGGGCATCCAGACTTCTTTCTGGAGTCTTCTCTGAACAGAGGCCCCTGAGCCGCCTGAGACATCTCTCCCAGAGCTGGATGGAGAGAGCTGGTGGTTCTCTTTCCTGTTCTCTTGTGCCAGGACGGGCCTTCAGGGTGTTTGGGGCACAACTTAGCACGGGTCTTTTAGAGGATGTGGGATGTAAGCAGGAGTTGGTAGGGGTGAGGGGGGGACTCCAGCTGGCTGGGCCTGATCTTTCCACCTTCTCTGTGCTCCTGCCTCGTAGTTCTGCCCCTTCTATCTCACTCACCCTGGCTCTGCTGTCAGAGTTCGGGAACCTAGGCTACCGTGTCCTGGCACTCACTCCCACCATCGATCCCATGTCCACATTTGCCCCTCGCCTCTCTTCTCTCGGTGTATTTTACGTGGTGACACATCCAAATAACGTTAGACGCTTCCTGCTGGGCTTCCGTAAGAAATCCAAGCGCAGGGGACACATCCCATCATGTGTCCCAGGCCAGCCCCAGCCCGCCCCAAGTCTCTAGCCCTCTTCAGGCCAGTGCAGGAGCTCGTCGAGCTCCATTCAGTCAGCAGTGCCACAGCGGCGCAGATCTCTTCCCTCGAGGCCCTGTCCTGCAGGCTCGCTGGTTCGCCTGCTTGTTTGCGTCGCCAGTTGACAGCAGCTGGGCCGGTGTGCACCTGTCTGTCACGCTCCCCGTGCTCCTGGGGCCCTGGAAGACAAGGTGACTTCATGAAGCGGTCTCACCTTATCTCCTAAATAAAGCTCTAAGAGGGGTCTTCTGCAGGCACAGTGCCCCCCCAAAAATGTCAGCCCTGGTGGCAGGCTGGAAAGCGGGTCTTTTAACCCCATACACGTGTGAGTTCCTCAGACTATGTGAATGAGGCCCTGGGAATCTGCTCATCTGCTGGCCTCGCAGACACAGTCGTGCCTCTTCTCTTGCTCTGGGGCCAGCCCCCACGGGGGTGACCCACAGGACCTGCGCCTCGGGTCTCCTTGGTGCTGGCAGTTGTTCGTGCTCTCGGCAGATACAGGGTGACCTGCTCAGAGCTGAGCTGGGCTCGCCCCAGACGCTGTGATTCCCCACGCCCCAGCCCACCTCCCCAGCTGCCAGCTCTGACGGCACAGCCAGCATACTCCCCTGAGGCCGTCCTAGAGGGTAACCGACTATGACCGACCTTCCCCCACCCCAGGTTAAAGAGGCACCTCTGAGTACTAAAGACGGGCGCCCTTCTTCCTGCCCCCGGCTCAAATGCTGGTGCTCGCCACAGCCTCCAGCTGGCGTGCTGGCAGGGCAGGCTCTGCTTACAACTGCGGCTCGGCCGCCACCGCCGGGCCCGGGGTGGCAGCAGGCCCAGCACAGACCCTCAGGGACCAGGGAGAGGGGGCCAGAGTCCTCTAGTACCTTCCCCTCCGGAGAGAGCACCCTTCACCCCCAGGCCCCTCCTGCCTTCTGCTCCTCCTGTCCTCCTCATCCAACCTACCAGATGTTAAGGAAGCTCCAGTGAAGCAAGCAGTGGACGTATTACGGTCTAGTCTGCCCCCTGGTTTCAGAGAGGAGGAGACTGAAGCCCAGAGGCATGGGGAGCCCCCAAAATCGTGGTTAGAGGACAGCAGAGCCAGATCGGTATCAGGCCTCCTGGCTTCAGCCGCTGCTCTTCTCACGCTCGCCTGCTGCCTTCCCTGCTCCTGGTCCAGAGTGGACCTTCCAACATGTGGGCCTTGGAGCGGGTCCCTGGGCAGCTCTGTTGGGCCTTCCCCAAAGCCGAGGTGCCCAGAGCCCTCAGGGTGCAGGTAGGGCCTAGAGGTGAGTGAATGGGTCTGAGAGGTCAGCTGCTCAGCCCCCAGAAGTGACCCGCCACAGAGAACTTTGGTAGCACAACTGCTGGTTTCCTGCCTCCAGAGCCCTAAATGATACCCAGTGGCAGTCCATCTGTGCATTAGCCAGATCTACCATGGGAGGACAATTTTAAAGCTGAGTCTAAACCCAAAGATAGGGACGGTGATGGAAACCATGATGTGCTCTGCACATCTAGGGCTAGTCCCAGGCCCCTCTCCACCTGCAGTGGTCATTGTGGGGTCAGCCTCTGGGCCTCATCCCAACACAGCCTCTGCTTGTCCTGGGCTGCCCTGTTGGCACTTCCCAGCGGTGGCACACTCAGTCTGGGTCACGCTCTGGCCTGCTCCGCTGCCCAGAGGCCTGGCCACTGGGTGGGCACCCCCAAGCAGGAAGCATTGGGCCTGGTGCCTAGACCACCCAGTAAGGCTCCTAGTCCCTGAGCTCAAGGGGTCTGATGCAGCGCTCCCTCCTCTTCTCTCCCCAGGTGGCTAGAGATGCTCATGGTCTATCCCAGAACCAATAAGCAGAATCAAAAGAAGAAGCGGAAGGTGGAGCCTCCCACACCACAGGTAGGTAAAGTGGTGTCCCATCAGCGGAGCTGGGAGGAAGTGAGAGCTCCCCAGGAGGTTAGAAGACTTCAGAACCCAGCCTAAAATTAGGGGTGAGAAAAAGGATCCAGATGGGGCTGAGGTGGTTATCAGCCGTGCGTGGGCTCTTCTTCCCTCCAGCGATCTATGGGCTGTGACCCTCCACAGGATAAGGTGGCCTCACTCATGTGCTCTGGGGCCGCCCAGGAGGTTTCCAGTGAGGGAGCTGGTGCCCAGCAGCGGTATGACAGCACATGTCCCTTCCTTGGCTGTCCTGCCAGCTGCTAGGGAGCAGAGGGCGTGCTTAGAGGGGCTGCTTGCTGTGTGTGCATGTCCTCGTGCAGGCAGGGAGGGTCCTGGAGTGTCCTGGCTGAGTGAGGAGCTCTCGGGGGACCCTGTTCCTGCTCCAGGCTTTGACCATGAATGGAAAAAACTGGCAAGACCTTGACTTTTGTGCCCTTGCCCTAACTCCCATTTGACCAAAGTGGGAGGTGTCTCGGATAGGTCCCACCAGGTCTAATCCTTCCCCAAAGGCCCCTGTCCTTGTCTGCAGGGACACAGGGCACCCGGAAGGGCTCTACATCTCCCGCCTCTCATGCCCCTGGGGCCCTGGTGGAGCAAATTAACCTTTCTGAGCCTCCGTGAACTGCTTTACAGAATGGGCCTTTTGAGACCTAGTTATAGGATTATTGTGGCCATGGAAGAAAGCAACGAGGCCTTGATGGCCTCAGCGACTGCTCCTCTCTGCTCCAAACTTCAGTGTCACCGAGTGCTTTGCCTTGCCTGATCCAGCCTCACAGCAATCCCAGGAGTGAGCAGGATGGGGACAGCAGATACGCACACAAATCCCCCAGCGCTGCCAGAATTGAGAGAGTAATCCCAGGCAGAGTCACAGCCCATAGGCTAGCTCTGCATTTCTATAGTGATGCCTCGGAAGCGGTGCTGGAGCAGAGTTCCGGCCTCCAGGTCAAGTGACTGCATGTGCGGGAGACACGTTCGGCCCAGACCAGGGCATTTGGTTGTGTCCCTCCTGCCCGCCTGTCCCCTCCCTCCAGATAGCCCTGGTCAGCTGTGGCTACGCTTCATTTCTTCAGTTGGTAGCGGGAGCCATGTGATCACACGGTGGGGAGATGACCCACTTCTCTGAGGTCTCTTAGAGCCCAGGTGTCCCCGCCTGCTCTGCTTATTCCCCTTCTGAGCCCAGCAGAAGCCAGCCTGGTAGGACTCTTCCTTCTGCCCCTTGCCCCCAAGACCATCACATATGATTCCACTGGTTTCTGGAAGCTGTGAACTTTCACCTGGGGCCCATCTCCCTGTGATTCAGTCTCATGAGGTCACGTGGGGTCTGTCCAGAGAGGAGTTGGAGATCTCTGGGCCTCCCCTCCACAGCCTGATGCTGAAGGTGTGTGGGTGCCCCAGATGGAGCCTAAAGCCTTCGGGGCCCCTGTAGAGGGCAGAACCCAAGACCCCGTATCTGGCCTCATTTCTCTGTGGCCTGAGAGAGTTTCAGATAAAACCGTGGGGGTCAGGAAGTATTGCTGTGTTGCGCCCTGCCCTCCAAGAACTCAGGCAGGAGAGCCCACAGGGTCCCACTTGAACAAGGATATCTCAAGCACTTGGGAGTTCCGGCCACAGACAGTGTACTCATCGGGTGGTTTTCTGAGAGCATCAGAGAGAGACCCACGGCAGGCCCTGAGGCAGGATGAGGATCAGACTGCAGGGGAGCAGATAGCCTCTAGGCTGGGGTGGGGGTCCTAGCAGAGCCCAGGGCAGCAAGGAGACAGGCTGGCCCTGGTCAGAGCCTCTGAGACCTGAGAGATGTGGGTCCCAGGAGCTGCCTCTTAGCTCATTTACTCCAAGAGGGAAGACTTTCCCTGACACTGAGATGCCTAGAGAGGAGGAGGAGTAGATTTACTCTGGGTATGACTGAGATAGGAAAGATGGAGATCTTACCACCCTCTCCCCAAACCCCAGATCTAGGACTCTGGCAAGGTCAGGGGCCTCCTGTCTCCCCTGCCAGGTGTGTGGGTTGGGAGGCTTGGTTCATTAGGCGGAATGCTGGAATGCTGGTTCCTCCCGTCTCCCCAACCCCCCAGGCTCTTGGCCCTTACTTGTCGGCTTTACTTCAGAGACCTGTGAAACAACAGACCTCTCAGCGTGAGCAGAGGCAGGCCAGGAGGAGTGTCCCTCCTGGTCCAGGATACTGCTTCTCAGGGTCACATGTGTGTTGTGAGTCTACCTCTTCTCCGGCATCGTGTTTTCTGGACCTGGAGTGACTTCACCCACACCAGGTCATCTCCCTCCTTCCCGTTGGGCCCCTGCTCAGTTTCTGTGCCTGGGAAGCAGAAAGGAAGACTTTCTACAAAAAAACCTTTGGAGAAGGTGCCTGCTTAGGTCACAGGCAGAGGCTACAGAGGCCAGTTGGCCTGGGCCTACCTCCCTGTCCTGTGTCCTCTTTCCTCCCTGCTTTGAAAACCCTTCCTCAGCAGCCAGATAAAGAGCACAGACCTCACTACGGCATCGAAACATCGATCGCCCTGAGCAGTGCAGGTATCCCAACCATGCAGGGACTGGCACGTAAGGGATTTGGCACTTCTCCCTCCTTCCTCTTCCCCGGGCCCCTGTGGTCAGTGTCGTCGTGAATCCCAGCACCACCCCGCCACAGTGGTGACTGTGTGGGGAGCGGAGGCAGTGCTGCGTAGCCCTGGCCTGGCCTGTGCCAGATCTTACTCACCACACATCTGCTTTGGAGAAGAGAAGCAACTTTACCCAGAGATCAGGCTTCCCTGTGTCACCCGCCCACCCCCTCTCCTGAAAGCCAGCGTGGCTTTGTTCCTGCTGCCAGACTGTCCTGTCTCCGCTCACGCGATAAGGCTTGGCACAGAGGCGGTAGACGGCAGAGGCACTGAAGGAGAGAAAGAGAACTGCCTATGGACCTTGGCTGCCTGCCGTTCAGGGCCTTCATTCTCTGGGACGAGTTCTCCCAAAGTGGGGATCACAGAGGGGGTCTGCAGATGCAGCCAGCCCGGCACAGGTTGGGAGGCCCAGGGCCAGAAGGTGGGTCTGTAGCCATGTGGTGCTGAGAATGGTGCTGAGTGCTGTGTTTGCTTCCCAAGTTCCCTGTCATGGCCTTTTGGATCTCAGGCCTAGAATTTCCTCTGTCTCTTGGAAATCCATGCCAGCCCACCACCTCCCATAGCGAGGGGAGGCACTCGGGCACCAGAAGGGGGTGTGCATATGCCGTGGCACTTGACCCACAGCGTGGGGCTGAGGGCTCCGGCAGCCCAGACCACCCGCTTCCGAAGCATAGCCCCCTGCCCCTTCCTCTTTGGCCCTTTCTGGCAACCTCTGCTTACCCTTGGTGTAGCCTGTCTTCCCCAGAGGGGACGGATTCACCGAGGCCAGTCTTCACATCACCCCACACAGCTCTGTAGGAGGAATCCCAGCTCTGCCCCGAGCCCACCAGAGCATGCCCAGCCTCTGGCTTCTGGCCTTTGAACAGGAGACAGTTGTTGGAAGGGGCCCTGGCAGAGGGACCAGGAGTGACTTCTGCTTGAGAGAAGCGTTGCTGGGACATGGGTTGAGGGCAGTATGCTGACTGGAGGTCCAGGTGGCCCTGCGGCTGGCTCTCCTTAGATCATTAGAGCCTGGTTCTGTTGGAACCCCTGGGAAACTGTCCAAAACCATTGCCATTATATTCTAAGAACATAATCACTTCTTATAAGGTGGGTCAGAGCTATAGGGAATCTCCTGGGCAGGTCTGTTGGCAGCTCTGACCAAATGGGCAGTCGGACGTGTCCTGGGTCTATGGGAAGAGGCTTCCTTGTCTTTATCCCATCTCGTGAGGCCTAGAATCCTTGCAAAGCTAAGGAAAGTTTTGGAGCGGATAAAATGCCTGTCTTTTCCCGTTGGGATACCTGGTATTGTGACTTCTCAGTGAGTCCTTTAGACTGCCCATCCAAAGCACCCACCTCACCCCCTGCCACTCCTGAGGGTGCCCGGTGGTCGAAGAGCCTTGAAGCCCCACTCTGGCCCGTACGTCCTCGTGAGCCCGGGTGGGCCGTTCTCCTAACCCCCCGGCAGCCTCCCTCGCGAGGTGTGTTGGGGAGGACCGGATGGCGCAGTGATGAACCAGAGCCCAGCACGTGGTCCGCACTCAGTGGCTGTCAGGCTGCCTGCTGGTTGATACCAGGCCTGTGCGGGTGCGTTCATGGATGCGTAACCCATGTCATCTATAAGCCTTGCCAACGGCCCCAGCTCAGAATTGGGTTAAGGTGGGTCTGGCCACCAGGATGGGGTAGAAGGTGGGCATTTGTATATTATCCCCCCATGTTTGGGGGAAGACAGCTCTAGGACATGTCTTTTTTTTTTTTTTTTTTTCAAGATTTTATTTGTGACAGAGCGAGCGAGAGAGGGAACACAAGCACCGGGGAGCTGGAGAGGGAGAAGCAAGCTCCCCGCCAAGCAAAGAGCCTGATGTAGGACTCAGTCCCAGGATGCTGGGATCATAACCTGAGCCGAAGGCAGACGCTAAATGACTGAGCCACCCAGGCGCCCTATATTTGAGAGGCTTCAAAGCCCTCTTGCTGGCAGTGCCCTCTGCAGCTGGCATCCCAGACCTTGGGCCAAGCAGGGGGGTTGGGCCCAGGGTGTGAGGTAGTGCTGTGGGGCGGCCAGGGATCCCAGCCCTGCCCTTGTCTGGACTCTGGGTTTGGGCTGTTGAGTTAAGGTTCTCTGCATGCTCCAGAAATGGACTCCTGGTATCTGGCTAAGTACCTCCATGTGAATGCTCCTCCCGCAGAGCAGCCCTGGCTCTGATCTGGGGGAGATGAGATGGGCACTGTTCCCAGCTGGGTTACGAGCTGCCGTCTGGCTTGTGTGGGTGAGCAGGTGGGAGGGCATGAGTGTGGATTGGATGTTTGGGTTGTACCTGATGACTCTTTCCTTCACTAGTGTCCTAGGTGTCCCATTTTAGCTTTCCAGGACCAAAAGGGGGAGGCTGGGAAGGCCAAGGGCTGGCTCCGGCCGGGGGCTGTATGAACACCGGCTTTGCATTCACCCAACAGGCCGTTTCCGTGGTGTGTTCTTTCCTTACCCCATCCCATCTTTCCTGACTCGCGTCTTAATTACCTGCAAGTCTGGGAATGACGAACTCTGAGCCAGCCTCTTGTCCTCTCACCTTTAATGCCTGGTCTGCTGCTCTGGGCTCTGGTTTTGTCGGCAGGGAGAGCTTGCGTGTGTTTGGCACTAGAGCTCCAGGTGGAAACCCTGTTTTTGCTCCACGAATTTGCCAGACCCAGCCTGAGGCCAGCAGGACCAGGCATTTGGGGTGTACCGACTAGGGCTGTAGAAGAGAAAAGGCCACAGTGCCATCCAGATGGAGCTCTCACCTGACCGAGATATCTCTGTCCTGAGCCTCCCCTTCTGGGGATTCCGGGCCACTGACACAGTGTATTTGACCTTGACGTCCCCCGTAGCCAAGGCCTCGGCAGCCAGGACCTGTGCACCGGCCTGGGCTGTGCACTCCATGGCTACACACACTTGCTCTCTCCCCCAGGAACCAGGGCCAGCCAAGGTGGCCGTCACCAGCAGCAGCAGCAGCAGCATTCCCAGTGCTGAGAAGGTCCCCACCACCAAGTCTACACTCTGGCAGGAAGAAATGAGGGCCAAGGACCAGCCTGATGGGAGCAGCCTCAGTCCTGCTCAGAGTCCCAGCCAGAGCCAGCCTCCTGCTGCCAGCACCCTGAGGGAACCTGGGCTGGAGAGCAAAGATGGTAAGTGGAAGCCGGACTGGCGTGCGTGTGCACCTGTTCTGCTGGCCAGCCTCACAGTGCTGGAACAGGCCTCCATCCCAGCAAAGCTGGCACTGAGAACTCAGGGACACTGAGCCCCAGGCCTTGGGCTCCTCCACCTCCTGTATCCGTCAGCCCTTGGCAGGGCCTGGCCTGCTTGGGACTGGGATTCCTGGGCTCTGGCCTTGGCCTTGCCCCTCTGGCTCTTAAGCCCCATCTCTAAAGGAGGAAGGTAGCACCTGCTCTCTCAGCCCCGGGTGGGTGTTGTGAGATTCAGACGCTCTGGAACGAGACCTGTGTACCAGGAGGCCTCCGGTCCCTGCCCCCGTGGCTGCACTGTGTCGTGGCCTAGTTACCCCTGGAGGCCCAGTGCGTCCTGATGCAGCATTGCTTAGGGCAGCCTCGTCCTCCTCGTCGTTCCATCTTGCCCAGCCCCCGGGAGCTCCGGAGGCTTTGCTCCGCTCTCTCCACTTAGCACTTTAGAATTGCCTGAGCAGAAGCAGGGCAGCGGTCTCTACCTCCCTGCTCTGGGCCCCAGAGGGCTCTGCCTGACAAAGGCTGGCTTTCCCTATTAGCATTTTGTCCAGCTTATTAAAGACAAGGGGACAGTTGCGACTGACCCAGTTTAATTCAGGCCAAAATGTATTTAGCAGCAGCTGGGGGTGAAGCTGCCTCAGTCCTTCGTGGGTCGTCCCCGTGCACTCCTCTCGTTCCCGCAGAAGTCCTCTGCCCCTTCCCTCCCCAAATGCCCTAATAGGCTGAACGGCCAGGTAGCCCTTGATTTCCTCCTTGATGTTTGGTAAGAAGTGGTTGTCGGTCGGACATCTCTCCTGGGCAGGGATCCTGCTCTCCCAGACTGGCCCCCAGACTTGAAGCTTGGGGACCCCCTAACAGTGTAGCAAATGTAGCCAGCTCAGGGAGAGATGGATGAGGCACGTGTGTGGGAAGAACATTTCATTTCTGTCCATGATTCTGCCCTTGGGTGAGCCCTGTACGGATGGCTACAGAGACGGGAGGTAAAGAGAGGGCCCATTTAGATCTGCACGAGCTCTTTAAAAAGTCTGCAGAAACCAAAGGTGGCAACAGGCTAAGTGTGTCTCCTGCCTCCCCCCCTCTTTTCCAGAGGAGAGCACCATGAGCAGCGATCGCATGGACTGTGGCCGCAAAGTCCGGGTAGAGAGCGGCTACTTCTCCTTAGAGAAGACCAAGCAGGACTTGAAGGCCGAGGAGCAGCAGCTGCCCCCGCCGCTCTCCCCTCCCAGCCCCAGCACCCCCAACAACAGGTATAGTGGCCCCGGACCGCCCTCCCAGGAGCTTGGTCATCCCCTTCCTTCCCCAGGTTCTCGAACCCCCAGCCGAATGGTCTGCAGCAGCTCCCTTGGCTCCCTGGATGTGGCCAGCCGGCCCCCCGCCTACATGGACTCCGGCAGCGCTGGGGGGCGGGGAACAGAGAGACCGGGGCGCACCTTTGCCTTTAAAGCCAGCAGGCAGTATGCCACCCTGGCCGACGTCCCTAAGGCCGTCAGGATCAGCCACCGAGAAGCCTTCCAGTTGGAGAGAAGGCGGCTGGAGCGTAGGACTCGGGCCCGGAGCCCTGGCAGGGAAGAGGTGGCCCGTCTGTTTGGCAACGAGAGGAGGTAAGGAGTGGGTTATAGGGCCACACGTGCCACGGACACACTCCCCCACCTGTACACGTCTCTCATGTACACTTACATTCTCCTTTACACATACACTGTGTTTTTGTATGTGCTTTTACACTCTCCTCACACACGTGTGTGCACGTGCACACTCACACACACACACACACACACACACACACACACATATTGCCATACACATTTCCACATCCCCTAAGCCTTCCTTGGGGGAGCATATTTATCCTCCCTTCCTGTTCAGAGCATGTGGGGAAGCTTTCCCTTTGACCCTGGATTCTGGTCACGGAATTCTCAGGCCCCAGTAGCCAGACACCTAGAAAAACTTGGCCTGAGGCCAGCTGCTTCCCATGAGTGCCTCTTGGCACAGAGACCTTAAGGGCCCCCTGGTGTGTTCTCAGCCACCTGGGCCTTGTGTGGGGGGTTCTTTTCCTCCCTGGCCCGTGTCTGTCCTCTGAGATGACCGTGGAGGCAGGAGGAGCCTGAAGAAGCAGACGGTGGTGGAAGCTCCCCTTGCCCTTCCGGTCTTAGGCACGGGTGAAGGGCATGACAGGCGGTGGTGCGGGCAGCACAGGGAAGCCGGGCAGCCCGGGACGTTGCTGGGTGCCCTGGAGCATCACTGCATCCACTTGGCTGGAATGTGGAATCGGGAGGCTGGCAGAACCACAGCTTCCTGGAGAGGCACAGGGCTTCGAGAGGGGACCTGGGACAGGGACTGGGACAGAGGCATGGCACTCATCTGTGGCCTGAAGAGAGGAGTGCTCTGTCCTCCCTTCTTGTTCCACCGGCCCAGTGCTTCCCAGAGAGCTGAGGAGAGGGCTTGGTTCCATCTCTGAGGCCCTGGCCGGGACCAGAGTGCTGGAGCGCCCCCTTCTGATAGGAGCTTCCGTCCCTGAGTCTGTAAAGGGAGCCTTTGCCCTGACAACAGGGTTCTCACCCAGGTCCAGGGATGAACTGCCGAAGGCCCGTGAACCCCTCTAAAGGATTCAGGAGTCCATGTGTATGTTTTTCTGGGGAAAGAAAAGCCATAATTTTCATTAGGCTCCCAAAGAAGTTCACTTTTGGCGGGGGGGGGGGGAAGGATTCAGACCTAAATTCCAAAAGCGTTCTGGAGTGTCCCCTGCACCCTGCCGAAGTAAAGCTCAGAGTTGGGGCCTGCTGTGGGGACGGGGCAGGGTGGCAACAGGCTTCCCCCCTTGAGGGGCCGGCCGTAAGCAGGGTACCTTTCCTCAATACACACCTGCTATCCCAAAGCCCTGAGGTCCACCTCCAGAGTAAGGAGGACGTGCCCAGAGTTGTTGGTCTTAAAAAGAGAAGAAAACACATGTGCCTGATTTCTAGGCAGATGGGGAGGGAAGCTGACCTATTGCCTGGGAGGTGACCTCCAAGCACTTGGCCGTCTTCTTGTTTGGGTAGTAACCCCGAGACGTCCTGTGTCATGTCCCAGCCTGGGTGCAGAGACGGGGCCTCAGAAGCAGAGGGACTCTTTGAGGCAACAGCCTAGCACAGCGGAGCCAGGACGCATCTCCCCTCTGGGCCTTTAACTGGGAAGACCATACTCCCTCGATGTGACCAGGAGAGGGCCGAGGCTGTCCTTTAAGCAACTAAGTAAATATATAAGCGGAGGGGCTCCCCAGAGACTGAGAAGGCCTGTGGGCCAGGGCAGGGGAGGCTTCACACAGGCCGGCGGGCAGACTGCGGGTCCTGGAGGCTCCTGAGTGGGCAGCTAGGCCCTGCGGGTAGCAGCAGACCAAAGAATTAACATTCAGCACCTGCTTGGCTTTGAACTTGTTCTTGTCTGGTTTTCTGGGGTAGATGGCATCTCTGGGGCTTTACTTTCTGCATGCTCCTCGCCGCCATGGAGCTGGGTTTTCCCTGGGTACTGGCACCCCTGGAGCCCAGCAGCTCTGCATCCTAACATCGTAACGTCACTTTCTTACCCTAGTGACACCTGACTGGCTGCTGTCACTTTGCAAGGCCTGCGCTCTGGTCCCTAGTAACCCTCCCTGTGTTTGATTGGACCCCCAGGTCCTGGTTGAATAGAGCAGAACCCCGTATTGGCAGGACTTCCGCCGCAGACATCCAGAGTGGCAGCCGAGCCGGGCTGCCCGGGAGCCAGGCTGGGGAGACCCTGGGGGCTGGTTTCCTGACAAGCCGTGGCCCCGGAGGGAGCCTTTAGGGGCCAGTCCTCTCTGTTCTTCGTGTTTGCTCCAGAGCTTTTAGAATGTTTCTTGGATGGTGAGTCACTGCTGAACCAGCCTGGGGAGGCTGTAGCCCTTGTTGAGTTCTTGGTGACTGACACCAGGGGAGGCGGAGCCCAGGCCCAGGTGCCTCCTTTCAGCCCCAGGGAGACATCTGCAGCCACACCTGCAGTACCTCAGGGGAGCCAGTATACAGGCCGCTCGCTCACTTTGCGAAGTAAGCCCTGGCCTACTGGCCCAGAAGACCCCGCTGTGTGCGGAGGCTGCGCTAAGTGCCACTTCCCTTTCCTCATCTGACTCGTCTCTCGGCAGCCCTGCAGGCCTGCAGCATGCGAGCCACGTTGGCCTAGGTGGGGCGCTGTTCCACATGGCCTTCTTGCGGCTTTCGGGGCCCCCGGGTCAGTTGGAGGGGCTCTCATTATGCAAGTGATGGTACCTAGCTCTGTGCATGGGCCTGGAACCTTCCCCAAACCCCTCTAGGATGGCGGGGCACGCAACGCCCTCTGCTCGACCAGGCTGAGGGCTGACAAGAGCTTCCTGTGGCTCCCAGGCGCTGCTGCTGCTGCTGCCTGAGCTTCCCGCGCTCACCGCACACGCCCTCTGCTGTGCTCCCTCAGCCTCGGCCCCGCTGGCCTGGGAACAAGCTCTGTGCCTGCAGGAGATTCCCCAGAAGCTTAGGGCACCGGAGCTCCTGCTTTGTGTGTGAGCACAGAGACGAGCAGAGGGCCCAGGAGCCCCGAGCCTTCTACCCTTGGGCTTCAGCCTTCTCTGATGCAGAAACCCTCAGAGATCCATTTTTACTGGTAACCCTCCCTGAGTAAAAGGTGGTCTCTTGGCAGGGTCTCAGGATTTGAGCCCCTTTCCTCTTTTCCTTATAGAGTTAGACATTAGTCCTCGGTTAGATTTTAATCTTTTGGGCTCAGCGGCCCTTTACTTGCTTCCCCTTGACTCTCTGCCACTAGCCCAGAATGCAAGTAAAACCCTTCATATGAGGTGATCTTGGGGCACTTGCCTGGGTGTCCCTGGGAGGACAGGCCTCTGGTTAGGTGACATGTGAATGTTGTAAAAAAAGAAAAGAAAATTCAACTGAGTAAATTCTAAAGAAAAAAAGAAAAGAAAAGAAAATTCAACTGAGTAAATTCTAAAGATTTTCTTGGCTTTATTCAACAAGTCATGAGTCAGGCAGCATCCCGTCTGTCAAATAGAAAGGAGCTCCAAAGAGCTGTACAAAATAAAGGACTTGTACAGGCAGGAGAAGGCAGAACAAGTTAACAGTGGTAAAGAGTGCATTGTTTCGGGCAAGGTCACCTTCCTTTGAGGGACAGCAGAGGTCTGTCAGGTGGATTACCCACTGGTGCTGACTAGGCAATTCCAATTCGACTAGTTTAAGATTCCACTCCTGGGAGAAGTTGAAGTTGTAAGTTAGGTATTAACCACCATTTGGTGACTCGGGCTTAGCACAGTTGACTCCATTCTGGGCCTGTTACCTTTTTTTTTAATTTTTTATTCAGTTTTTGTTGTTGTTGTTGTTGTTGTTGTTGTTTTAAGCAATTGCCCCCAACCTCCCCTTTCTTAGTTTATTTACTTACCTATTTACTTAAGTAATCTCACCCCGAAACGTGCAGCTCAAACTCATGACCCCGAGATCAGGAGTGGTACTTTCCTCTGCCTGAGCCTCCAGGCTCCTCACAATTCCCCCACTTTTGTTCAGACTCTCGGCTTAACTGAGTGGTGTGATCCAAATTTAAGACCTTAGCACCACTCCCAGCAACTGCTCAAATTCTTGTTTCTCTGTGGTAGTCACAGGTCATGACGTTTTTTACTGAATCTCCATGGTACTCACAGGTCATAATTTCAAGTTCACATTTTAAGTCATTATTCTCTTCATTGCTTTCTGATGCTCCAGTGTTACGGAGATCATTTGCTTCGTGGTTAATGGCTGCAAACATGCGTTTAAGAGAATATAGTGCATGAGGGAGACTACTGTAGTTATTTTAAGCAGGATAATTCCCAGTGTCTGGAGTGTGTTTTGGATTCATGGTCCCCAAGATCCAAACCAATAATAACTCAATAACTCAGTGAAAGACCTCCACTGAAGGAGTCACTTTTTTTTAAGTGAAGTATCTTTTTCAGTGATTTTCACGTAGCTGGGTTTCACATTTCCCTCAAGGATTAATCTAGGTGCGGTAAGTGGCACTGTCCACAGCACAGACATTTCCTTGTTTACCTGCAGGCTTATTAGGGGATAGCCTATTATGAAGAACAACTTTGGCCTCGCAGAGATGGAGACTGCTGGTGAGATCTTTTTATAATTGGGGGCAGATCTGATTTAGGTAATCGCAAGAACATGAAAATACAAATGTACTACGGTTTGCTTAGGAATTTGTGTCCAATTGGGCAAGTACAGTTATAATGGTAGAAAGGTGAAAACAAGGCACTAGATGTTCTGGCTATTAAAGTCAGATTGTGGAAGTGACTCCTAAGTTCAGGGGGTCAGTCGGGAAGAGAAGGGAAATTGGGCACAGAGAGGACCAGGGGATCTCTAGTATCATGGACTGGTAAAGAGCCCTTTTTATGGTTAAGTCCAGCAATCTGAAAGATTGTCCAACCCCCTGCCCTTCCTTTGTAATGGCCTGAGAGATATGGGTGATAGCTTTCTTTCCAGACCTGTGCCAGAGTAAAGGAAAGAGAAGAGGAAAGAATTTCATTTCATATTTAAAGAATGAAGTCTTGATCCAGCATCTTGGGTGGCAGCAGTCCACTTTGATGTCAGCTACTTCCTAGTCAGTTTGATTTTGAGGTCTCCAGCTGCTCTGTAGTTCCTAGAGTCTAAAGGGGCCCTTTTTAATTGGGAGATGTGGACCCAAGGTTCAAATCCCTGAGGTTTGGTTGCCATCTGGGGAGTGAGGAGGACTTGGAATAGCTCTTGAGCGCTGTCTTTGTTCTTAGTTATTCCAAATCAGAAGGATGGCAGAAAACAGGAAATAGTAGTTTGGAGAGTCCTAGCCAGATATTTGCAAAAACTAGAATTCAGGAGCCAGTCCAGGTTATTTATATACTGGTATGGAGCAAAACCTCAAAGCCATTTACAGCCTAGAATCTAATTAATCTACAAAGATGCAAACACAATTTTTCTCTCTACAGTTACTCCTTTTTTTTTTTTAAAGATCGTCCCAGTAAAATTACTTTGTTTGCTTTAAACTTATCCTAATTTTTTTTTTTAAGATTTTGTTTACTTATTTGACAGAGAGGAGAGAGATCACAAGTAGGCAGAGAGGCAGGCAGAGAGAAGAGAGAGGAGGAAGCAGGCTCCCCTCAGCAGAGAGCCCGATGCGGGGCTCGATCCCAGGATGCTGAGATCATGACCTGAGCCGAAGACAGAGGCTTTAACCCACTGAGCCACCCAGGGGCCCCTAAACTTATCCTAATTTTATAAGTGCAGGAAGAATAGTGATTCTACACGTATAAGCCCTTTTAAAGACTACTTCGCTAGAACTTTGCATAAGGAATCTCTGATTGAATTATTCTCTGAGGCCAGGAAGGCAAGCCAAGGACTCCCCATCAGATTTTACCTGCAGTACCTATAGTTTGGGTGAATTTCTCCCTTCTCAAAGTTTCCAAATATTCTGAGGTTCATAGGCCTGCCAGGAAGTGACCTTCCTTACTCACCTAGAAGACTGCCAGGAACCCCTATAAGCAAGGTACCTGCCCGATTTCTCTAAGCAGATCTTTAAAGCTATTTGGTCATATCTGAGTCTATACATATTTCTAAAATAGGACATTCCTGTCAAAGCCTTGGTAATATAGTCAAGTGTTTCCAACTGTGTCCTGTTACAAGGGGAACAGATTTTTATTGAACTTATACAAATAACCAAGTATATTACCATGAAAAGAATACTGAAGAGTTTACAAATTCTGGAGGGATCAGTAGGGAGAAAAAGTAAATGTTTCATCTTTGTTTACAAACATATGCCCTACCAAATTGCATTTAATGATCTATGAAAATGTTTTCCTAAATCTACAAAAGCAAAATACTAAGGAACTAGCAGTATTTCACACAAAAGGTCATGTAGAATTATAATCATCCTTCATTCAGTCCTATGTAATTAATATTTGTTCTACTTGAATCCAATGTTTCCATTAGTTCTAGAAATTCTTCCCCAATTCAGTTTTATGGTCTTGAAGTTATTAGAAATCTTTACTTGCTGGTGCACCTGGGGGGCTCAGTCAGTTAAGCAGCCAACTCTTGATTACACTTCAGGTCATAATCTCAGGGTGGTGAGATCAAGCCCCATGCTGGGCTCCATACTGGACATGGAGCCTGCTTAAGAGTCTCTCTCCCTCTGCCCCAACCCCTACTCTCTCTCTCCCTCTCTTAAAAAAAAAAATAGGAAAGAAAGAAATCTTTACTTGTCAAAGTCCTTTCCACGAACACTTCTGTAAAAGCATCAGAGTAAAACAATAACTTTTACAAAAATAATAAAACAAAATTGCCCAGAATTAAAGATTAGATGAGAGTTCATTGTAATGGAAATAACAGGAGACTTGGTTATTTTTGTGATACTCATCATTTAAGATAACAGCTGGAATTATGACTGATAATATTGCATCAGGACATATCAGAACCTAAGAAGGTTTAGTATCACTTAATTGATAATGTTGTCCGTGGTGGTGTAACATAACAAATAAGCCTAATTAGGGAACATCTCTCTTTTATGAGGAAAGAGAACAAATCTTTTAGGATTTTCAGGGATCCTCTGAAAAATCCCAAAGTTACTTCTAGGTCAAGAAGACATCATTTGGAATTACATTTTGGGGAAGCTTGTCAAAATATCAAAAAGTTTTAAGACATTGGGTCACATAGGATCTTAGATCACTGTGAAACAATACTCAGTTATCATTTAGCCAACATGACAATTGTAGACTTTATAGGCATATATGAAAAGTTACATAATTGTAAAAAAAAAAAAACCAAAACAAAAGCACTTAAGCTCTTTTAATAAAGGAAACTCAGTTTTCTTCGGTAATCAAAGACCTGATGAAGACAACATGAAACATAAGAAATTACTTTAAGACCCAAAATCTTAGTTTTCTCAGCAGATTACTTAAAAAGTAAAGAAAAACCTTTCACAGTCTCTTATCAATAGCAGGCCAAGAAAATTTTGTACTTTTAACAGAGAAAACCAAATAATAATACTGTATGATATGATAAAAGAATATAAATAATAATACCACCTTATTTGATATTAAAATTCATCTTTTTTTTTTAACTCAAATTCATTTTAATATTAGCCTGACTAGGCATAAATTTCTTTTTCCAAGATTTCTTTTTCACAAACCTCCAGTTTTCTTTTTTACATTCTGATTTTGTCCTGTTTTTTTTCTCCTTTTCCATTCTGCAATAACTAGTCTCATGTTAGGGCAAAATTACTTTCTTTTCCCTCGCTCTCCATTTCTCATATCTTCTCTGGCCAAAAACATACGTCCTACATATGTTAGCATTTCTAACCCTTAAAATCTTAATTTGTCATGAAAATATAGTAGTAAACAATTATGAACTGTCTTATGTTAGCATTCTGCAGCTTGGCAAATTTATGAATACATCTTGTATCTTTTGGAAACGTGACTTCTCATAATAGATTTTTCAGTGTAGCACAAAACATGGTTACTCATAGACCCAAGTATGTTTAGTTTTTTTATATAATGAGAAGCAAAAAAATAGGTGAACCTGTGTTCAGTCATTAATGTTTCAGTATTTTGTTTGGAAATAATCTAGGTATTCAGTAACTTTGTCACTTAATTTAATTTAGTAAAACTCTTAAGATATTTTTACCGAAAAGATGTGGGGAAACCATTTAAGTAGACATACCAAAAATACAATTATTGCTGAAAAGTTCACCTAAAGATGCGTATCTCATTTACATATATCTGATTCATAGATCAGCTGTTTCGACAACCCATGAAGGCTTCGGGACACATTTGGACAGTCAGCTATCATCCTACGTTATTTTTCCTGTTTATAACAGAGACACCATGAGCTTATTTGAGTAGTAAAACCCAGATAGAATAAGAGTTGTAGGTACGTACCATAGTTAATGTTGATAACTCTGAAGAATTGTCTATTTTAACTAAACTAACAAATCACCATTGATACTGAAGATTTTCTTGGATCACATGAACCTGAAAGCATTGAATTACTTTCTATTATAAGTTGTAGAATGTTATTGTATATATTCAAATGTATGTATATATGAATATACATGTAATTCATATAAGCACCTAATTTTCTTGAAGCCAGTTAAATAGAGCTCTTTTGCAGATTAACTTTGGCATTGCCATCCATACGTAGAAAACACACACACACACACACACAAACCTTACAGTTTCCATTCTAAAATTTTGGCCGTGGACAGATACAATAACACAAAATGCACGAGTTCTAAGTTGGATTCATAGTGTATTACTGGCAGATGAATAAGTTTACCTGGTCAGGTGGCTAAAGCTTTTTAATGATACTTGTGGAGAAGACACTTAAGATTTTTCATTTACCCTTGTTCCAAATAACCTTTCCCTCTTTAGTTTTTCTGATAAAATTCCCTACCTGAAGTTTGTATTTTGGAGAGAAGGCCTAGATAAGAGGTACGAGAAGACCAGGTCGACTGTTTACATCACAGAGGCACAGGGAAAGAATGTAAAGGCCTCCGAGAAGGACTTTTGTTTCCTAAGGCCAAAATTTTCACAATACTTAGAAGCCTTTAGAGATATATGGGGGTGGTTTGGGTATCCATAAAAAAAAAACATGAACTTCAGATTGTTTCTGGAGCCGAATCTCTTGTTTTGTGAAGATTTATAAGATGTGGACAGTTGCTTTAATTCCTCAAAGAACTGAGTTGCAACTTAAATGATAGCGTAAGTTGCTCCACCCATCCAACTGCATTAACCTCAGTTTGCTTCTTTATAGCAGGGAGGAGCTTCAAATCAAAATATTTCCATTTTCTGGATTTGGAACTGTTCGTCTGTGGAATGTGTTAATAAACCCTTTCACGGAGGCTTCAGATGCTTTTTTGTCTGGGTACATCGTTTCATTTTAGCTTAGGGAAGGAGGCCTAAGAAAATTTCCTATCAAGCTCTGATTATCAGCTTCCAATTTGGCCAATGTCTGACTACAGAGCTATTTAAAAACTCCTTTTAAATATCTTGTCACTTTCCAGTCAGGACATACAGTAAATGTTTCTGGCAGTGTAAGAGGGGACCCCATGGGGGTATAAAAGTATACTTACTCTCTTCCCAAGATCCAGAGTCACTCTCTAAGACAGCCAAAAGAAAGAACCAGCAACCTGCCTGTCCCATTCAGGCAGAAAACCAAGCCAGCTTCTTAAGACACAAGACGAGCAAGAAGGCAGTAGCTGTCCCTGAGAAAGAAAGGATCGAGAACCAGTGTGTTTGGATTCGGAAAGAAAAGGACAATGAAATATTGTTTTTGTCTTTCAACTAATGGGACATTACAGATGGCAGTTCAGAAGAGCTGACTCTGGTATGAATTCTCACTTTTCTCTGGCTTCTACCAGTTTTCCCAGGATCCCCTTCTGTAGTCTCTGGTATCTGCCAGAATTTGGCAAGATTTTTCGTTAATTTTAATTTTAGTTTTTCTTGGCTGTTTATAAGAGAATAGCATAGCACTTTATCAGAAAATCCCTCAGAGTCCCACCATCTCTGGGAGGAGCCCATATTGGGGGGTGGGTCTCCTTCAAAGGCAGATATGGGGGCATTCAAGTTGGTGTTGGAAGGATTTATCCAGAACTTTGGAGGACAAAATTTTTTCTAATGGCCCAGTTGCTTACAAATGATACGCTGATGTCTGGGCCACCGTTTTGATGTACTCCTAGGAGGGTGTAAGGGGGAGGCCTAAGTATTGCTTTAGGTATCTTTTGTGTCTTTAGTTTTTCACCAGCCTTTACGACAAAACTGCAGTGAAACTGTTTTTGGAATCTTGAAGCCTTTGGAAGCTTCTGCATACCAATTAAAATAGGTATTCCATTCTGTTTCATTTAGGAACCCTTGCTTTTTAGTGTACTTCTTAAATAAATGATCTTGTCTAATTGGAATATTCCCATATTGGCCATTGTAAATCTAGGTTATCTTTAGCAAGATTTTGTATTTTTGTAGATATCTATAGCTTCTGGGACTATAGTTCTCAGCCTTAAAATAAGTAGGTGTGTGGGAGTTGGTGTGCTGAACTCTGGACTTTTTTTTTAAAGATTTTATTTATTTGAGACAGAGCACACACGCAAACATCAGCCAGGTGGGGAAGAGCAGAGGGAGAAGCACACTTCCCACTGAGCAGGGAGCCCCACGTGGGGCTCTATCCCAGGACCCTGAGATCATGACCTGAGCCAACCGAGAACCACCCAGGCACCCCTCAACTCTAGAATTTAAAGATCCCATTTCTTCTAGCTAAGCCTTTGAGTCTCCCACAGCCAAATTAATACCTAAAGGGATAATGCTGCTGGGTGAGGAATTGTGTGGTGGTTTACAGCATCCCTTCTGGTATGGAAATTTTTTTGAGGCTGACAGGTAACCCATTGTCCCTGTAGTGCCCGTTGCATGAGCAGCATACCCTAACACAGGAGTCTCAAAGTTAGCTGGCAAACGCTCTAATAGGGTGTTCAGTGTAGTGACCTGTATGATTATGTAGCTTTTGGCTTTGGAGAGTCTCATCCACAGTAGCCTTTACCTTGTGCGCACCGTAACGCATCAGCAGGAACTGCGATGTTACTAACCAGTGCAAGGCTTCGTGTGCACGTCCAGCAGTTCTCAGTGGAGCGGGGCACTCAGGAAAGTACTGAACCAGCAGACCCCAGAGACTGGCATCTGTGGACCGGGATTCCCATCAAATGGGGAACTGCGGACTGAACCATCAGAAGTCCCCAACAGGGAATCTGAGAACCGAACTGAGGCCTAGGGGTTCCAGTCAGATGGAGAATTGCAGACTGAACTAGCCACAGTTCCCAGCATGGTCTAGTCCAGTGGGGGACCTTAGAAAGCCAATTAAATTGGGAGCTCAACGCCAAGAGAGCAGAGCTCAGAACCAAGAGGAACTTCCCGTGGCCCTCAGAAATGGCGAGAAAGATGGAGACCTCAAAGAGTTCACAGGTACCACAGCTAGCTGTTTCTCATTGTCCTCGAAGCTGATTTCCTTGAGGTCCCACCACTGCCACCAACCCTGTAAAGAGAAAATTCAGCTGAGGGAGTTTTTAAAGATCTTAGTGGCTTTCTTCAGTGGCTCAGCATTCCCCCATCTAGCAGGGAGAAAGGAGCTCTGAGGAGCTGTGCAAAGTGAAAGGCTTTTATAGGCAGAAGGGGGTGGGACAAGGAAGTTCCTGGCAAAGAGTGCATCATTTCAGGCCAGGTCCTCTTCCTTTGGGGGAGAGCAGGGGTCTGTCAGGCAGATTACCTCGCCGGTGCTGACCAGGTAGCTTCCGATTGACTAGTTGAAGATTCCATTCCTGGGAGAGGTTGCAACTGTAATTTAGATATCTAGTCTCAGTTTGTTGAGCGGGCTTATTAGCACAAGTGACCTCCATTTGGACCTTACCCTTTTTAAAACGATGTCCAAGTCTCCATGGGGAGTCCCCAGGGGGTGAGGACTCGGCCTCAGGCCACGTGCCCCACCTGGCCTCCCTGCCTTCAGCCACCATGGCGATTCCTTGTGACTCAGGGACAAGGATGGCTTCCCCTTCTCAGCGATCACCTCAGGTTTTTATTTCTTTAATTCTTTGGATAATTTTGATTTACCATTATTTGATTTAAAAAGCCGGCCCTTTCTGTGTATTCATTTTCCAGCCTTCTTTTCTTTCAGGTCTTGCCCCTCTCCACCTTCTCCTGCTGTGTGGCTGTGTGACGTTACTCGCCCTTCCTTCGCCTGCTTCGCTCCCATCTCAGCTCCGTCTCCAGCCGTAGATGGCCTGATGATGCGCCGGCCTTTTCACACGAAATCAACTTGCTTTGTTTTTGTTTTAATTTGGTTTTTGATTCTTTTTACTGTTGGCAAAACCGATGTTAATTCATGGGCCTTTTTCTCGCTAAATTTTGGGTGCCCTGGGGTGGGGCCTGCATCGTGATCTGCTGAGGAGTGAATGCAAGGAGGACGGAGGCTGTCGCCCTCCGAGGTGGTGGTTGCCTTCTGATCATGTCTGTGGCTCAGGGGAGGACGCCAGGCAGTGAGCTGTGTGATTGCGGAGCGTGTCAGCACCTCGCGCAGGGGCCTCCAGTGTTGGGGGCAGAGGTCAAGGACAGGCCTGGGGAGAGGGAAGGCCCTGGCCCCTGAGCTGCTGCCAGCCCCTGCATGGCTTCCCCCTCTGTGGTGGTGGGACAGGGAGCTTGGGCAGGGGAGTCAGGTGAAGTGGCCAAGTGCGCTACGTGCACAGCCTACACCTCCTGCGGAATGGGAGGCCCGGGGAAGGCTGGGACGGGCCAGGCATGGCAGGTTGGCTGAAGGAGCTCCTCTGCACCTCAACACCAAGCTCGCCTCAGGCTGTGGGGGGGACCCTGTCTCCCCCTCAGCAGCCTCGTGTCCTCTCTTGCAGGAGGTCCCAGGTCATTGAAAAATTTGAGGCCTTGGACATTGAGAAGGCAGAGCACATGGAGACGAACTTGTCAGCCGGGCCCTCACCATCAAGTGACACTCGCCAGGGCCGCAGTGAGAAGAGGGCATTTCCTCGGAAACGGGTGAGCGTCTGGGGTCCGGGGCCAGCGCTGAGGCCCAGGCAGTGCCGTGTGTGGCCACGGGGCACGGTCAGCACGCGGCCCCACACCTTCTCACAGGCCTCCCATACACACACCTGGACGCACTGCTGCTGGCCTTCCCGCTCTCGTTTCCGAGTTGTTGGCTCATGTCTCTCCTCTTCTCCAGTGACTGATTTGCCCTTGAGGGCAAGGCCTGTCTTCTGCATCTTCCTGTCAGAACTTCATCCGTTTCTGCTAAATGCTGGTCTGGCGAGCCTTAGTTCCCAGGTCATAGTTAGAGCTGCTCTCTCCCTCTCTGAGGCAGCCCAGCCATGAGGCTGAGCACCTTCCTTCCTCTTTCTTCCGAGTGGCAGCCGTAGCCCTCGCTTCTCTACTCAGTCCCCGGGCAGATCCCTCTTCTGAACCCTCCTCCTCCTCCCGGGCAGCCCACCCGCCTCTTGTGGCCCTGCTGTGTCCGATCTTCATCTCCAGCTTCTCTCTGGGCTCATGAGGTGCTCTGCTGCCGGCTGCCGCAGAGTCCGGGGCTCTTCCTTCTGTGACCCCGAGCAGCTAGGGGACAGGGGTGGCACCAGGAGAGTGACGGTGACAAGCGCATCTGAAAGAAAAGGCTGCTTCAACAGCTAGCGCGTCTTTGAACCTGCCACGTGAAGCGGCAGGCGCTGGGCGAGGAGACCCGGGACGCTGGCTCCGGTCCCCACGCTGGCCCAGACTTGCCATGAGACCCCAGACGCAGTGCTTTCGTCCTCGCCTGGGAACAGTCTTGACCCTCCCGCAGCTCTGACTGCTGGTGTCCCCGCTCCCCGCCGGAGTGTACCGGCTTGTACTGACTGGCGGCTGCTCTCTGCCACAGGACCTCCCCAGCGAAGCCCCTACAGCTCCTCTCCCGGACACCTCGGCCTCCCCCCTGTCTCCACACCGAAGAGCCAAGTCACTGGACAGGAGGTCCACGGAGTCCTCCCTGACGGTGAGCCCAGGCGCCCGCGCACCGAGGCCTGGAGACGCTGCTCCTGCTGCTTCTGTCACTTGGGGTCACTGTCTGCTTGTGTCCGTGCGTCCGTGCTGGCTGTCCCCTCTGCACTGGCCTTTGTGTCTGTGCGTGGGAAGCAGATGCTGTGTCTCTCTCCCCTTTTTGGACTCCATGGGCATCCTGAGCTCTGAAGTCCCTGATAGAGGAGGCCACTTGGTCAAGGCAGCAAGATCCTGACTTTGGGGAACCGGGACCACAGCAGGGAACCTCTGTTCTTGTTCTGGGTGTTTGTTTCAGTGATGTTTTGCAAGCAGGAGACCCCTCTTGCCAGGAGCCCTTGTTGCCTTATTTGTGGTGTTTCACCACAGGAGGAGGAAGGCCTTTGCCCTAGGTCCTTTGGGCCGCAGCAGTGGGGGTGCGGTGGGGGGGCGTGGTCAGACGGGACCATGGCTCCCTCGGGGGGCTGAGAGCGGCCGGCCAGAGGCCCTGGGAGTGAGGAACAGCTGCTCACACGGTGACCTGGGGCTCCTCGGCCTTCTGAGACACCCACGGTAGATGCCACTTCTAGCTCTAGGGAGTGGAGCCACCACCCACACACCGACAGGAACCCGAACAAGGGTAGGAGGCCTTCTTTCCTGGAGGAGGTCTGTTTTTCCTTGAGTCTGGTGTGGCTCAGAGACTCCCAGAACACATGTTGCTCGTGGGGGTCCTGCCTCTATACACCTGTTCTCATTGTAACCCCCAGGCCCCCTGGTCCTTCAAGTGCAGAAGGACGTCCCAGCCTCGTTCTGGTCGAGACAGCTGTAGGGAGGTAGAGAGCGAGCACATGGGGCAAGGGAAGGCCATCTCTTCGGGCGCTGGCTTCACAGGTGTCCAGGCAGGAAACACGGGCCAGGCCCAGCTGCGCTGCAGGTGGTCCCCGGACGCCCCCTCCAGCGGCTCCACAGGCCTGGAGACACGGGCACAGGAGAACCTAGCAGGGACAGCACCTGCTCCTTTCCGGTCCGCTGTCCGGGGCTGGCATCTTGCCAGGAGATGGAGCCTAAAGCCTGTCCTGCTGGATCAGTGGCCTCCGGGTCTCAGCAGGCTTGCTGCTGCGTCCTTGCTCAACACTGTACGTGGGCTCTGTTCTTCAGGCGTCCTCTCTCAGTCTTCCTGTGGCTTCCGTGAGAGCTTCTGATTTCTTCTTTCAGTGCTCGCTGCAGATTTTCCCCTTCGAGGGAGACGCTAACCGACCCTCCCTCTGGGCCATTCTAGGCTGCCAGGCAGCTGCTGTGGATGTGGCCAGGCCTTCCCTCACAGCATCCGGGCTGCCCAGCTGCTGCTCCCGGGGTGCTGGGGCCGTGCCCCTCCGTCTTTGTCAGCCCGCCAAGCCCAGCATCTCCTCTCGTGACGACACGCAGGCCTGCTGAGTGCTTGCGGGCAGGCGGAGAAACCCCTCTTCTGCCCGCCTCATCTGGACAGGAGTGTCTGCACCTCAGTCACCCTTTCCCCACAACGGGGATATCAGTGTGCATTCTTCTGAACTCTTCTTTTTTTCTCCCTTTCTTAGCCCGACCTGCTGAATTTCAAGAAAGGCTGGCTGACCAAGCAGTATGAGGACGGCCAGGTGAGCGCGCAGGGCTGCCAGGGCCCCTGAGGTGCTGGGGTGCTCCCTGGCCTTGTCCCCGCCAGGTGTGGGAATACTGACTCCATCCCCCGCCGCCAGCACGGCCTCTCGTCTGCTGGGCTGGGACTGCGGTGTGGCCGAGACCCCCATCTCCTCAGGGAAGTAGAGGTGCACAGCCTCCCACCCTCAGTTCTGCAGCGGGGGGCAGGGGCCTCTAGAGAAGATTGCCCTTCCGCACCCCACAAGGACCTCAGCCTCAGGCCAGGGGAGCATACTACACACTAGCTCCCTCCCTGGTAATCTTTCCTCAGAGTTCCCCGGGAGCCTAGGCTTCCCAGGAAGCCTCTGGTTGTCTGGTTGGCTTGGGGTTGCTTACAAGGTGGGACAAGTGGACAACAGTTGAGGGTTTCTAGACTCATCCAGAGACTCCAACTCAGCTGCAGTCCTGGGAGGAGCCAGTGTGGTGCGTTCTTGCCGTCAGACTCAAGCAGGAAGAGCCATTTGCAGCCGGACCTGCCAGCCCCACCTCGACCCTGCTTGGGGCTGGAAGGCCAGGCCTCCAAGAAGGCATGAAGGGGAGCCTGCTAGTTCAAAGCGGGAGAGGCCCCAAAACCCTGCCCTCCCGAGCTCCTCTCCGTGCTTCCTGAGCGACTGTGCCGAAACATCCTCTTTTTCTCTCTCCTCCATATCAATCCCCCTGGCCTTGCCTGAAGACTCAAGTCTCCCTCCTTGCTCCTCACAGTGAAGACTTGGTGGGAAGCTAGCTGGCTGGTTTGCTCCTGCTGGCTGCAGGTGGGCGCACCCCTCTGGTTGGCCACCAGTGGCTGTGGCTCACAGGCAGCCACCTGAGGATGGAGATGCTGTTTCCACAGCCACCCTTCAGCTCTGAGGGCCCAGCCCCTGTCTGCAGCCTCTGGAGTTGAGATTGAGGACTGCAAAGCACTTTTCACCAGCCACACCACTGTGGGTTACAGAGAGCCCGTAGCCCGTGGCCCACCCCAGCTCTCCATGCTGCCTGGTCACAGGGGAGCCGCAGCTTAGCAAGTGCCCTGAGGTCATGTGCGCATGGCTGCCTGCGGCCTGAGCAGAGTCCTGTGTGTGTCTGCCACTCGTGGGAGGGGCCGCCTGCCCTCTGCTTTCCCTGTGCTCTGGGAGGTTGCTCCAGGACTCTGGCTGTGAATCACCTTGGAGCAGTAAATGTGCTGCTCTGCTCTAGCTGAGTCTGCTTTTCCCCTTCCCTTTTAGTGGAAGAAACACTGGTTTGTCCTTGCTGATCAAAGTCTGAGATACTACAGGGATTCGGCAGCTGAGGAGGTGAGTGTCCTGGTTTCCTTCCTAGTTGTGGAGACAGCTCCAGGGGTCCAGGTGGCACCCGGCCACTGCTTCTCCAGGCTCAAGTCCCCTTCCTTCTGTTGACTGCTGTCAAAGTTGCCATCTTGGGTTTCCCAGTCTAGATTCGGTGGGAAGGCTGAGCACAGTGTGACCAGCTTTTGATGCTCTTGTGACTGATCGTTCCCGAGACACTGGGCTGTTCAGAGGCCCTGCTTTCGGCACCTGGGTGGTATGTTTCAGTGGCTTCTCTTTTCTCTGCTCTTGGAAAAACACTGAAGGATGTCTTATTTTAAAACCCAGGATGAGCAGTTTTGTTTTTTTCTACAAAAGAGTCTCTTGAAGAAACAGAACTAAATCTCGTCCCTTATCTTCTGGACAAAGATGAGATGTGACAAATGAATTGGTTGGCCCAGTTGACTGCCTTGATCCCGTTTTTCTTCACTTACCAAAAAAAAAAAAAAAAAAAAATCATCTCTTTTGAGCAATTTGGCAAGTCTGTGTTCCCACCTTTCCCCTTGCATTCCACTCCAGGAATCCTTCAGATGTATTTCCACATATAGGAAGAGATCTGTGCCCGAGATAGGCATTCCTGCAGTTTTGTACGAGTAACAGATTGGCAAGAACCTAAATATCTGCCATTACGGGGTTGGTTATATATATTTACTTATTGTGAACCTCAGAAAAGGAAGTTCTTTATGGGCTTCAGTGGAAAGATGTTAGTGATACAGGGGGGCTGAGGGTGGTGTGGGCAGCAGGCCCCTGGAGCTGCCTGACATCAGGAAACACGGAATCAGGTGGGGCTGGAATCGCAGACCAGCAGTTCTCAGAGTCTGTGGACCCCCGGAGACCCTTTTGGGGGACTGGTCTACTCAAAACTATTGTTATAAAATTAAGATGCCATTTAAAGCCTCAGTTCTTGAGAACAACGCTTCTATATTCTGTGATTCAAATCGACAGTGAGCGTAAGTCACTTTGGCTGCACAGCAGAGCGTAGGGTGCCTCGCGGGAGAGCTCTTGGCCCCGTGCGCACTGCCAGCCGAGCTGGTGGCGTCTCCTCGAGCAGTAGCGGCTGCACCGGAGGAAGCTGCTGAGACACACGCGGCTCGCTCGCTCTAGGTGTTTGGCCCTTTCCAACTCACGAACCCAGCGAGTCTGTCCCTTCAAAGAAAACAGCTGACAGTTTGTTGCCAGCGATACAGTTTGAGCTTTCAAGCGAAACTGGAACTTTGGAAAACGTGTTTTCCCCATCACAAACTTGACCACTTCCCTTTCCTCACAGACTGTCCTGACCACGTAGGTGCCAATACTAACATGTTTTGAGCTCGTGTAGTGAGGTGTGTCTGCTTGTGGAAGATGCCCATAACTTGATGTCTTCCAAATGACCAACACATCAAGTGGCAAAATCACACACGGGTAAAGGTCCATTCAGAGGGCAGTGAAAAACCATGGATGTTATACAATAGCATGGAAAGTTCCTTGATCGGATTTCAGATTCCACCTTGCAGTTAACCTTTAAAAGTACAACTTTTCACAGTATGTATCAATCAAACCATCATGCCGTACACCTTCAACTTACACAGCGTTGTATATCAACTATCCCTCAGCAAGACTGGAAAAAAAGAAAGAAATGACTGTTAAAATACATCTCTCTTTTCCAGTCTGTGTCTATGTAAGGTTGGACTGTCTTCATGTACGGTTGACCCTTGACTCCCCCAAAACTGAACTAAGAGCCTACTGTTGATCACAAGCCTTAACATTTGCATGTTATGTGTATCATATACTGCATTCTTAGAATAAAGTAAGCTAGAGAAAAGGCCATTAAGAAAATCATAAGGAAGAGAAAATACACTTACAGTGCTGTACTACATCCAAAAAAAAAAAAAAAATCCATGTGTAACTGGACCCACACAGTTCAAACCCATATTGTTCAAGGGTCAGCTGTGCTTCATTCAAAACAATACATTGAATAGGATGAATGTAGCGACAGATGTGAGAATTCAGCTGTCCTTGGAAGCCAAGCGTTTAAAGAAAGATTTGCAAAAATCTCTGGCTGACTTTTTAAAATATTTTTTATGAAAAAATAAAATAGTTTGTGTTCTTAAATGAGCAAGTATGTTTACCTTTTTTTTTTACCTTATTTCTAATATGCTGAATATCATCAATAGATAAAACTCACATGAATGAAAACTCTTTGGGGTGCTCAATTTTTAAGAGTAAAAAAGAGTTCCAGCATCGGGTTGGAGAACCATTGGCATGGGCATCTTTGGCAGGATGTGTGGGGACGTGGCACGGATGCTTATGCAGGATAGGATAGGCAGTATCCTCACTCATCAGCGTATTTGGCCATTAAAAATAAAGCTAACATGGAAATTCGCTTGTCCGGGTGTTGACTTTTATTTTCTCTCTGTAGGCGGCTGACTTGGATGGGGAAATTGACTTGTCTACGTGTTACGATGTCACGGAGTATCCAGTCCAGAGAAACTATGGCTTTCAGATCCATGTGAGCCTGGGGTGGAGTTTGGAGACAGGCTGGGTATGGAGGTGGGGGACACGGACTTGACCAGCGGCAACATTTCTCCACGAACCCGATATCCTGGTCCGGGGACACTTGTGGGCAAGCCTGACCTCCCACAGGCTTGGTCGGCACACATTCTTTGCTGTCAACGCTCAGCCTTCACCTGTGCCTTCCTCTGTCCCTAGCATCTCATCCCAACCCCCCTTTGATCCAAACAAAAAATTAGGCATTCGCATCTTCTCAGTATTCATTTAGAAGCTTTCTTGTTACTGAAGGTTCTTTACTTTTTCTTATTTCTTTTTTTTTAACGCTGGTGTTTGGGAAGGACACGGGATACGGGAAATAAGAATAGAAGTGTTAGTTCCCCCACAATCTTTTGAAGGACTCAGGCAAGCAAGCATTGCCCTCCCCCCAACCCCCCCAAAAAAGAATCTGATTGGAGAAATGAATGGTTCTCCTGGGCTATTTTATGAAATCTGGGGGCTCACGGGCTACTTGGAGGCAGCCAGGCTCAACGTTAGGCCGCAGTCCTCAACTGTTGCATCTGCCCTCACTCTGACACCAACTGCAAAGTCAGGGGGTACCCAGAACCGCCCTCAGGCTCCAGAATTAGCCAGAGTGACTCACCGAACACAGGAGAGCACTCTACTTAACAACTGTAGTTTCCTTGTAGCGGAAGAATACAAATCAGAACAAGGCGGAGGAAGAGACATGGAGAGCTGTGCTGCGATGGCCCTGATCGCAAACCTTGGAAGTGCCCGGGGACGCCTTCCCTCTTGGGTGATGTGTGGCAGTACCTGGAGCTTCCAGCCCAAGAAACTCACCTGAGTCAGTGTCCAGAGCTTTTACTGAAGCTTCGTGACTGTTGACTGAGTTACTGTCCGTATAGCCAAATGAAGTTTCCAGCCCTCTCCTGAGAGCCCGGCTGATTTCACGTGTCACAAAGTCCCAACCCTCCCGCTTCATGGCTGGTCTTTCTGGAGTGGCCAGCCCCGGCCCTGAGTAACCAGGATGCACAGGTCATTTCCCGGGAGCTGGGAAAAGGCCAGAACTCTCTTGGGGCAAAGCTAATCCGTGCCTCACAAGAGCCCTGGGAGTGCGTGCTGGCGAGCAGCCTGACAGGGCCACCCCTGGGACTGGGTTTCCCATAGGGAGCTAGAACTCCAGTTGGGTTGCCTTCAACAGGGTCTTACCTTCAGGTCTTTGGTTCCACAAAACAGTTGTATATCTGGTCTCAGAGATCAGGCACCTTGGGACTAACTTATATTAACCAAACCCAGAGGAGACCAAGGTTCAGACCCAAAGGCCGATGATTTTATTCCAAGGAGAAATCCAGGCAGCGGCCCACCAGGCTACTGGTCATGTCAGTCCCTCCATACGGGGCAGGGGTGCAGACACTGAGGCCTGGTTGGAGGTCGCACTGCTGGCCCAGCATCAGGGCCAGGGCGTGAGTCGGTCAAGCTTGGTGGCCATGCCGCCCCACTGTGATGCTCTTATGCCCTTGTCCCTGCAGGAGGAATAGACATGCTTGGTAAGCCAGCATGTCAGATGGCATTGCAGACAGTGGTGGATTCTGTGGATTTCCAGGCCTGTGCTGACCACCCCCCCCCCCTTCACCCCTACCTCTCCATTTTAAAGAGCAGGTCTCTCTGGGTAGGGCATCCCAGGGATAAGAATTGTTTTATCGTTAAGTCAGCACCCATCACTGGGCTTGTTACAGCTTCATTGTTCTAGGGCTTTCTTCTGTGTGATGAGACCGTGGCCCGAGCCGCACAGTTGCCAAGCTCACTCACTCTCAGAATTCACCTGCTCTCCCCACCACAGACAAGGTCATTTCCGAGTCACCTGTGTTTCCTGCTGATCTCGGCTGTCAGTCGGACCCCTCTTCACTTTACCCTGGGCAGGGCAGTGTGAGCTTAGCTCCAGTTCTGATGTTTTTCCGTGAGCCCCATGGACTCAAGAGTTCTCAGCCAGGAGAGATTGCTGTCAGTGTCAGCCTGGCCCACTAAGGAGCTTTAGGATCTTGCAAGGCAAGGCTAGAGGGCTGCGTTTGCCATGCTCTTGCCTGGCCACCAGACCTAGTGGCACCCATGAGGTGGCTGAGTGCAGAGGCGAGGTGAGGGAGGCACCATGAGAGCGCTGCGGGCCGGGTCAGGGGTCAGTCCTGTCCTGAGGTTGGGGGAAGCCCTGGATTGTGCCAGAAGACACAGGGAAGTTGTGCCTTAGTAAGACACATCCAGCAGGACATGCAGCGTGCTTAGAAAGGGGGGGAAGGGAGAGACAGAAGGCCAGGTGGTGAGGAGCGAAGGCAGGGGTGAGAAGGGCCATGGGAGAGCAGCTGGGTGTGGTTCTGGCCGGGGAAGGTGGTGGCAGCCGTGAGGTCTGCACCCCGGAGCACAGTGAGCCTCGTGCTGCAGTCAGGCGGCAGAGGCGGCCTCGTGGGAGGGGGGCCCCTGGACTTCTGGCCCGGGCTGCGTTGGAGGCCTCCCTAAGAATAGTAGGCAGCCACAAGCATTGACGTGCTTGGGAAAGAGCTCCCTGCAGGTGAGAGATGAGCTCATGGGAGAGCGTGTACAGATTGCGGAGATCAGACTGCAGAAATACCCACACTGGAGTGGGAGGAAGCAGAGGATGCAAGCATGTGGGGGAGCTGGGCCTGGGGGCGTGAGGAGGGCCGGGGCACGAGGGGCCCGTGCTTCACACAGCCCTGAGGTGGCAGCCCTACCCTTGGCTTGCACAGAGCAGAAAGTGGTGAGAGAGAGATGAGCGGGGATGTGGGCTGTGGGACTTCTCGACTGGAAGTGCTGCTGGGGGCCTGACTTGGAGGAGGAGGTCAGGTCTAAGCTGTGCTTAGCGGCATGCTGGGCCGGCACATGGTATCCTCTGTTCTGGCCTCTGGCTCTGCCATTGTCCACCCCAAAACCATCTTGGTGATCTCCTCTTCCTATCGGCTGACCAGCTGACATGTCTCACAGGCCCGTTGGTCAGTAGCCCGAGAAGTCTAGAGAACGGTACTGACACCCTCGCTTCTGTGACACAGGAGCCTGAGGCGCAGAAGCAGGGAGGTGGCCTCCAGGAGACCATCACTTGCATGTCGTGCCCCTCTCGTCTTGGGAGCTGCCTGGCGGTGTGGCTCAGTGACACAACGGTTGCAGCCCAGAGGCCTTTCCCCTCGCTGGCCCTGTGGCCCGGCTCCCCTGTCCTCCTGTCTGCCTTCTGTCCCCACATGGTACAAATCCTCAGCCACCGTCAGCATACTCCTCCGTCTTGACTCCTGTCCCACCAGGTCACCTAGGTCAGGGGCGGGCAGTCCAGGGATTGTCCTAGAAGCAGGCCCTCCACTCCCAGGTCCTATCAGTGTGGGACTGCATACCTCCTCCTTCACTGCCCCTAGAACCTCCCTCTAATCTGTCACTAGCTCTCTGTGCTAAATCTAACTATGACTGCCCAGGCGGCGGCCCAGCAGGGCTCCCTGCCTTTTCTCAGCCTAACAGATGCGGCCCCCATCAGGCCCAGCCCGCCCGCCACGTCCCGTGCCTGCCCCTCTCCCCGCCATCACCGTGTGCACCCTGTGTGCACGCGGCTGGGTGGTGCCAGGTCTGGGACGGAGCTTTCCCTGGCCTGGGGGCCCCTTCCCCCTGCTCCCCACACACTGGCTTCGCTATCCGGTCGCGCTCCCTCCCCCCCAACCCCTGAGAGAGCAAGGCGAGCCGTCCCTGGCATGTTGTAGGCACACAGGAAACAGAGGAGGATGGCCGAGTCGGCCACAAAAGCAGATTTGCTCTTTCCTTTGCTCTCCAGCTCCTCTTCGAGGGGGGCACACAGTGCTCCTAAGACAGCTCCCTACCTCGCTACAGTTCTCCCTACAGAATGGCCTTTGGGGACAGGGAGGGGACAGTCCCTGATGACAGCTTGTTTTTTGTGCAGACGAAGGAGGGTGAATTCACTCTCTCTGCTATGACATCTGGAATTCGGCGGAATTGGATCCAGACCATCATGAAGCATGTCCACCCGACCCCTGCCCCAGACGTGACGAGGTAAGACAGCGGGGTGTCTAAGGAGCCCCTTCCCTGCCAGCCACCGGCTCACTCCTTCGTGGGTGTGTGGTTCTTCATTCCCAGCACAGCCTTCTTTCTTCCCTCCTTCGTCCCACCGCCGGCTGGCCCCACTCAGTCTCCCTCTGGCTTCCTGGTTTTTCTGCCTCAAGTGACCTTTCCCTCCTTTGACCTGGCTGTCTGCACAAGGAGTGTTTGTGCCCCTGTCGGGATGCACTTGGTGGGAGAAGGCCCTCCGGCCCGGGCGCTGGGCCTCTCTGGCGGCAGGGTAAGGGCAGCCCTGGAGGCCACCTTCATAGGCTGCCACAACGTTCCTTTTTCTTGGTCTTTTTGCTCCACGCCTCCATCTGTTGGATTTCTGTACAACGAGGAAAAACTTCTTTGAGACTCAGTGCTAGAACCAGGTTGGAAATCTTGTTCTTCCCTCACGTTGAGCCTCTGTGGTTCATACACCTCATGATGTGCCACATGCCTTCCTCCTGCCCTGAAGGTTAGAACCCTGCTGTTTCCAGTTGAAGAGAAAGAGAAGATTCTCGGGTCACGTACTTTGCATCATTTTTCAGGTGTCTTTCTTGTGTTGTTGGTCACAGCTGGGTGGTGTCCCAGGGTGCACCATGTGCCCCTCAGCGGCCCTGGGCAGCTGTGGCCATGCCAGATCTTTGTCAGGGGCTGGCCTGCTTCCCAGTGACACTGCACCTCTTTGAGCAAGGAGGGAGGGACAGAATCTCCTCTGTTTATTGGCATTGTTTGTTCATTCATTCATTTATTAAGTGAGCAGAACATTTGGTTGTTCCTGCAGTGAGACCAGGACAAGTTCTCAGGTGTCCTATTAGGAGACCTCTGTGAGTGGAGTGCATCCTGCCCGCTCTCGTCCTTGCGGGGCAGCCTCGCTGGCTGGCCTCAGGCTCTCCTAGCCAGGAGCGGAGACCACAGCTTTGTGAGGCCAGCAAAGCAAGGCAGGCAGCTCAGCGTCCTCTGGCAAGGCTGCCGTGACGGTGGCATGGGCAGTGGACATGAGAGGGCCTGGCCCCGTGCAGGGACTGAGGGGCCCGGCTAGAGGAAGTCCGCTCGGGATGTCGCCGGGCAGGCACGTGGCACTGGCTTCAGAACCGGTGTGGGGGACACACTGAAGCACACGAACAGTTCCCTGCCACACTCAGACGCTGGGTCCGTGCAGAGATACAGGCCCACGGGGACCAGGTCTTTTGTTTGGGAAGGTGGACAGAGTGATTGTCTTCCTGACTGGAATTTACTTCAGAATTAGCGTATCTCAAACTTAGTGGGTTCTCACCCTCCTCCAGTTTGTCTTTAGCCTTTCCACTGGTTTTCTGTGGGCTTTTATAGTTTGAGGAAAATTTGGACTTTTTTTAGTGCTTATGGGACCAAGTCCCAAGAAAGTATTAGAAGCAAATACAAGGGGCGCTTGGGTGGCTCAGTGGGTTAAGGCCTCTGCCTTTGGCTGAGGTCATGATCTTGGGGTCCTGGAATCGAGCCCCACATCAGGCTCAATCAGGGGCTCTGCTCGGCAGGGAGCCTGCTTCCCCCTCTCCCTCTGCCTGCCTCTCTGCCTGCTTGTGATACCTCTCTCTCTCTCTCTGTCAAATAAATAAATGAAATCTTTAAAAAAAATAAAAAGTAAAAGTAAAAAAAAGAAGCAAATACAGAAGTCAGAGGTGCAGGTTTGAGCGATCCCTTTGCGTCAGTGGTGGGGGTACAGGGTCCTGCCTAGGGCCGGAGGGGCTTCCTCCACGGAAGGAATGGCCGTGGAGCCATGGCTGCTGCTCCCAGCTCGCCATGCGGTCCCGATGCCCAACACAGTTGGAAGCCTGGGTCAGCTCTCAGTTCCGTGGTGTTGGAAGATCTCTTCTGGAGAACTTTTATTCCAATGCACATGTGGTCTTAAGTTACACTTTGGAGGTCCCACCACCCTAAAGCACTTGAGACAGGTGGCCCAGAGCATGATGATGACCATGTTTTCTTTCCCTTGGGTGCCTCCTTCCCAGGCTCCCTTCTGTTTGATTCCCATTTAAAGGCCGGCGCTCCCTGGGGCTCTTGGGTGGCTCGGTTGGTTAGGCGTCTGGCTCTTGATTTCAGCTCAGATCTTAATCTTTGGGGTAGTGAGTTTGAGCCCCGTATTGGGCTCCATGCTAGGCATGGAGCCTATTTAAAAAAAAAAAAAAAAGATAGGTGCCCCCAGCCCTCCACCCCCCAGTAGTGCCCTCACTGGCCCTCAAGACCCTAGGTGGCTTCCAGCTCTGTTCTGCCACCTTGGCCAGGGCCAGAGGCCACTCTGCTCCCGCCAGGAGCCTCACACCATCACAACTGATGTTCCTGCCTACCCCTGCTCAGGGCATCTTCTTTAGGAATCTTTGGGGCAAATTGGACAAGGAGAGGTGCCCTTGAATCTACTCCCTACTCACCCGTGTGGTGCTGGCACATAGGCCATCTACTCACCGGGGTACAGTGGGCTCAGGCCTTTTGTGTTGTGATCTGTTACTCCAGCCACCAGAATGGTTTTCTTAAAATGCAGACCTGATTGGGTTACTTACCACTTGTTAGAAACCACTTGGGCCTTTGGGAAGATGCGGTTGGTCTCGTTCATTCTGTCAGCACGGCCCGGTGCACGCATGCCACAGGGTTGCCCTCCCTCACGACCTCATTCAGTGACACTCTCCGACTGTACCTCCTCAGTCAGGGTTTCCTCTAAGGTCTGAGACTGGAAACTCTGAGCCATCTCTGGCTTTTCCTTTCTTGTCCCCGCTCAGAACCCGTTTAGGTTCCCCCTATGGAAGGGGCACAGGTAAAGGCAAAGTGTCCTTTGCTCCCCTCTCCCCTATGGGAACCATAGCCACATAGGAGGAGAAAGTGATGGGTCTAGGCGCCCCTCCAGAGCAGGCGGCCATCACCAGGAGCTGCGCCTGACAGGCTCTCTGCCCCTTGCCCCCAGCTCGCTGCCAGAGGAAAAGAACCGGAGCAGCTCCTCCTTTGAGACCTGCCCGAGGCCGAGTGAGAAACCAGAGATGGAGCGCGGAGAGCCAGACCCCGAGCAGAAGAGGAGCCGGGCTCGGGAGCGGAGGCGGGAGGGCCGCTCTAAGACCTTTGACTGGGCTGAGTTCCGCCCTATCCAGCAGGCCTTGGCTCAGGAGAGGGCCGATGCCACAGGGGCTTCTGACGCCCACCCCGAGGTCGAGGCCGGCGAGCTGGAGCGGGAGCGAGCGCGGCGGCGGGAAGAGCGCCGTAAGCGCTTCGGGATGCTTGATGCCACGGACGGGCCGGCCGCCGATGACACGGCCCTGCGGATGGAGGTTGACCGCAGCCCAGGGCTGCCCGTCACCGCCGACCTCAAGACACAGAACGTCCACGTGGAGATCGAGCAGCGGTGGCATCAGGTGGAGACCACGCCTCTCCGAGAAGAAAAGCAGGTGCCCATTGCCCCCCTGCACCTGTCCTCCGAGGACGGAAGTGACCGACTCTCCACTCATGAGCTGACCTCTCTGCTGGAGAAGGAGGTAACGGGCGACAGGTGGCGGGGTTCTGTGCAGCAGCCTTTCCCCGAACCCACTATACCTGGTGGTGGCCTGAGTGGTTCAGCCATATCACACTGAGGCCCATGGGGTCCAGACCGCTCAGAGAGACAGACACACGGACAGACAGGTCCTTAGAGTACAGTGCAGCCACACGGTGTGGGAGGGGGGCAGGGAGGGGGCGCCAGGCTTTTCCAGAAGGAAGAGGTATTTGCCGCATGGTAAGATGACTGCCATATGGAGCTGGGGATGGCTAGAGACTCGGCCAATGGGATGCAGGGCCCAGGAGGGGACTTTGTCCCACCCTGTTACCAGCACAAGCTGGCGACTTGACGCAGGAAAGGGGCATGAGCGGAGTTAGGCTCTGTACGTGGTGGGCGGTCTTGGGTCAGAGGGGCCAAAGCTTGGAGGCAGAGACAAGCCCCAGTAGGCTTTTGCAGCAGCCCAGTAACCGTTGATGGGATCTGGGGGGTGGGGGTGGGGGTCAGGCAACAGGAGGCAGAGGCTGGATTCTGGATGTTGAAGAATATTCGAAATGTGAAGCAGAGGCCCCGGGCGGGGCGAGCCTGGCAGGCTGGGCAGACGGTTGCTGTCATGCCACCAACTTGACTAGCTCCTTGGCCCCCGAGCGGGCCCCTCCGGGACGCAGAGGTAGGGAGGCCAGGCCCTGCATTTGTGACGTAGCCAGAAATCAGATCTGGGAAACTCGGTAATGGATTTGTAGATTTGAACAGTGAGTTTCCTGGACGAGGAGGTTCAGCATTGTACTAGCCTTTTAGGAACACTCAGCAGTATGTTTCAGGTGTGTTCTTTTACAGAAGTAGCTAATGAAAGTGGAAGATTGACCTCATTGGCCTGCCCTCGCTTATCCTCTTCCTGTTAAATTTATGAGGCTGACGTTTATCATCAACACCAGCACTCTAATTTTTTCCCATTTCTACACATAATTATAAAGGCAAAGTGCAATAAAAGTTCAAACTCACATTGCTCTAAACTGTCAGAACAGGCCTCTGGTCTGCAGGTCACACGTTGGACCGTGAATCTGTCACAGCAGAGTCTGAAAGCCAGGCGTGTCGGTGCTGCCCGCAGCAGCGCCTGGCTGCACTCTGCCCCTCGGGGGGTTCCCCCCACCCCCCCACAAGCCAGCATCCAGGAGGCGCCCGAGGGAGGGTTCAGGGAAGAGGTAGATGGATGGATGATGACTCAATTCAAAGCCATCGAAAGCAAGAAGAGTGGGAAATAGCTTGCTCACTTCACACATCTCGTGGAACCCCTCCCGAAAATAGTTTGTATGGAATCCGTTACATAAAAGTGGTCAGCAGGAGCTGTTTCAGAGGAAGCCATGGCAGGGCCTGGAGTGAGGGGCTGCCCCAGGGCAGCTCCGGCCTATTTGACCACACTGAGGAAACCAGAAGAACCCAGCAACGTGGTCTTCTGACACAGGCACAAAGCCCCATCTCCTAGTGGGGTCGGCTCATCACACCCTTACGGGCACGTGGGAATTCCGTGGGTGCCCTGGGTGACCGGTGTGCTGCTGCCCTATACGGCTTGAGCTGGAACCCTCAGTTCCAGAGGACGCAGATAAAGACCGGATCAGCACGTGCCCTGAAATGTGGCCACGGGGAAGGCCAGCCCAGGAGTCCTGTGTGCTCCAGCCAGGCGAGAGCCAGAAACACCACTGCCAGCCCATGCCGAGCTGCTGCCTCCAGTCCTTGCCGTCGCTGTGCTTAAAACTGTGTGTCTCTTTCCCGACAGTTGGAGCAGAGCCAGAAGGAGGCCTCGGACCTTCTGGAGCAGAACCGGCTTCTTCAGGACCAGCTGAGGGTAGCTCTGGGCCGGGAGCAGAGCGCCCGGGAGGGCTACGTGCTGCAGGTAGGGCTGAGGGGCTGCTGCGGCCCTCGTTGGTATGGGCTTCAGCGTGAGGACCCAGGCAGGCTAGGAATGTGCAAAACCTGGCTGAGCAGGGGCAGCCTGTCCCAAGGGCCGCCCCCGCCGGGCTCCTGTGCCGCAGCGTCAGGGCCCGCGGGCTCAAGGGTCCTCTGTAGCTTCACCGTCCTAGGACGTTGTGGAGAATCTGCCTGCAACCTCTGTTTCCAAGGTTTTTCTTTGTTTCTTAATGAAATCATCCTGATCGTCTTTCCTTTTGGCTCTCAGAGTACCCACTGTATATTTATCATCAATATCATGTGTCTGCATGTCTCTTCTACGTGGTTTCACAAATAGCCGTATTAGGTCCATTTTAGCCATTGAAGAAATTAAGTAACAGCAGCCAAGTGCTTCCTTACCACCAAGGTAGCAGCAGAGCTGGAACCAGTTCCCCATTGACCTTGCGTGTACCGCACCTACAGGGCAATCGGGGCCGTTAGCGCTGGCCTAGTGGCTCCCTTCTTATTGTCTGCCTAGGCTGAAGTGTCAGGGGAAAGTGTGGCCGCTCGGCCATCACCCTACTCCCCTAGCAGCCTAATGGGGAGCCTAACGAGAAGGGCAGCAGCCTGAGTCCTGAGCCGAGACCCAAACCCATGCCCTCCACCAGAGAGCTCCACGCCCGCATGCCAGCCAGCAAGCAGTGGGCTCTGTGTCTCGCCAGCAGGAGCCGGTTGTCCTGTACCATTCCGGCCCCGTCTGAGTCCTGGGGTACAAAGCAACACACTCCTGCCCCATCACGCTGATATGCTGGTGGGGAGAGGTGGTGAACGGAGCGGTGCTAGGGGAATGCAGAGTGGGCTGATGGAATGGGGAACTTGAGCTCCCAGCCAAGGCTGAGGATAAAGCATTCCAGTCAGGGGCCTGCCACCGACCAGTAGAAGCCCGTACCACCCCCTGCAACCTCAGCCTCCTTGCCTGTGTGGACTTAGAATTTGACGCCAAGGGCCTTTCCAGCTCTCAGTGAGCCCGAGTCCCTGTGATAAGTTCTGTTTGACATTTCCAGACCCGGCCACCTTGGGCCAGGGCATCCCAGGCGGCACGTGAGCCTCTGGGCAGAGTTTATCTTCCCTCCTGTCTCCGTGCCGTTTTTTGTTGCGTGTTCCCTCTGCCTCCTCTTTCTCCCCCAGCTTTGACCGTGGCCCCAGGCGCCCCATGTGCCCTGGTGCTCCCCAGCCCCTTCAGCCAAGGCATGGCCATGCCCAGGTCCAATTCTCAGTCACCAGGGGCTGGTGATGGTGGGCATCCCCCTTTCCTATATGTGTTTCCTGGGTCGTTTTGTGCAGACTTTCCAGGTTTGGGGAGCATTTTTTTAAACCTGCATGAACTCATTTCCTATCTGGTGGTAAAGATACTAGCAGCAGATTTTGCACATTGCTAACCTAAGAACCTGCCTCTGTGTCTGACCTGGATGATTGCACGAGCCTGCAGCAAAGCCCCAGGCAGAGGGGGCCGGTGCCGTCCCCTGCCACCTCAGCTGGGCAGAGCTGCTATCTTCAAACCTTCCCACTAGGTCTAACAACCTAGGCACCCTAACAGCGGGTGACTCCGAACCTCCCTTTGTGCTTCGAAAATGCTTATACCCAAGTCATTCAGAATGAGCAAGGGGCCTTTGGGGTTTAGGGTCAGGAGGAGAGCCATTCAGGGTGGGCACTGCACTCATGGTGCTGGGAGGAGGAGCTTGCATGGTTTGGACGTGGATCGCGGAGTGTATGTAACTTTAACATAACTGAGTGTCACATCTGTGGCTTCCCTGCCAGCAGACCAGACCTAGAGCGAGCCCCAGGCAGGCCGGATTCTTAGGCCGGGCCCTTCTCACTCTTGTTCATGTTGTTTTTGCCACTGCCTTAGTTAGTTCTGTCTATTCTGCATGCCTTTCAGTTTGGGGAGTTTTGTTTCATTTGTGTTTTGTTTCTTGCACGCTTCACTCTCTTACTTTGAATTCCACAAAGGTTTGTTTGTTTTGTTGATTATCATGTTTTACTCCATGGTTCCCGTTTTCCCCTCATTTTGTCTTCTTGCAGGTAGAGATTAGTTCTTCCTGTTACTGTAGAGGACGGGCTCCACTTCCCAAAGGAAAATGCTTCAGATGTCACCTCACTGGCATCCCGAGCAGTTGCCTCCCTTCCTTCTCTCCCCGTCCTAGAAGGAAGTGGCACCACCACCCGCAACCCCCCTGCGTCCCGGCTTTGTTAGGGTTTGTTGTCTAGAGTCGTCTACCTTTTGTTTTGCGAGACAAACAAACAGATCCGAAGCTCTGCTCCTCCCCCTGTCCTCCTTCCCAGCGTTCTCCTGTCCTTCAGTCTTCCTTTGCTCATCAGTGTGCTCCATTATTCAGTTCTGTTTGATTTAGTTCTGCTAGAAGCTGCTTGGTTAGCGCTGTTTGATGTGACTGTCCATGTGTTCTGTTTACCTAAATGCAGCTATGTGCCAAAACAAGTTAAGATGATTTGTTGGATTTGTTTTTTAATTGAAAAAAAAAAAAATTATGCCAAGGATAAAAGGCAGACCCACCAAGAAGCTTTTCTGTGGTTGACCCTGGCCAGAGGTGTGACACTCAGAACTGGGAGGCCCAAGTGGTACTAACCAGTATTTAATCGGTTTTTTTAAGACTGAAGTGGCCACCTCCCCATCCGGTGCCTGGCAGAGGCTCCATAGAGTCAACCAGGATCTGCAAAGCGAGCTGGAGGCCCAGTGCCAGCGCCAGGAGCTGGTAACGCAGCAGATCCAGTCCCTGAAGCGCAGCTACGGGGAGGCCAAGGACTCGATCCGGCACCATGAGGCCGAGATCCGGAGCCTCCAGGCGAGGCTCAGCAATGCCGCCGCCGAGCTCGCCATCAAGGAGCAGGCGCTGGCCAAGCTCAAGGGCGACCTGAAGCTGGAGAAGGACAAGGTCCGGGAGCAGCTGGAGGAGTGGCAGCACAGCGAGGCCGCTCTGAGCGGGCAGCTCCAGGCCAGCGAGCGGAAGCTCAAGAGCGCCGAGGCCCTGCTGCTGGAGAAGACGCAGGAGCTGCGGGACCTGGAGACGCAGCAGGCGCTCCAGAGGGACCGGCAGAAGGAGGTGCAGAGGCTGCAGGAGCGCATCGCCGACCTCGGCCAGCAGCTCGGCGCCAGCGAGCAGGCCCAGAGGCTGATGGAGGAGAAGCTGCAGAGGAACTACGAGCTGCTGCTGGAGAGCTGCGAGAAGGAGAAGCAGGTGCTGCTGCAGAACCTGAAGGAGGTGGAGGACAAGGCCAGCGCCTATGAGGACCAGCTGCAGGACCACGAGCAGCAGATGGAGGTCCTCCAGAAGGAGAAGCTGAGCGCCAAGTTCGAGGGCAGCGAGGTGGTGCACCGGCTGGAGGAGCAGCTGGAGATGAAGGAGGCCAGCATCCAGAAGCTGGCCGAGCACGTCCAGAGCCTCAGAGACGAGCGGGACCTGATCAGGCAGCGGTTCCAGGAGCTGGTGGATCGTGTCGCCCTGTCTGACGGGGACGTGGCCGCACTTCAGGAGAAGCTGAGGGGGAGGGAGGCCGACTACCAGAGCCTCGAGCACTCCTACAGGAGGGTGGCCGGCCAGCTCCAAAGCATGCACACGCTGCTGAAGGAGAAGGAGGAAGAGCTGCAGCGCATCAAGGAGATGCACGAGAAGGTTCTGGAAAAGAAAGATCAGGACCTCAATGAGGCTTTGGTTAAAATGGTTGCCCTGGGGAGCAGCTTAGAGGAAACAGAAATGAAGCTCCAAGCAAAGGAAGAGATTTTAAGGAAATTCGGAAAGGAGTCTTCAGAGGACGCGGAGGAGCCTCGGAGCTGCCCGGAAGAGGCAGAGGACGGCACCGTGCTGTTGGGCCCGCAGCTCCAAGCTGCCAGCACACCCCCACATTCCAGGCTCGAGGACGAGGACCCAGGGGCGGCCCTGGGGGAGGAGCGTGGCGACGGCAGCCCCGAGAGAGAAGAGAGCGTGGGCTCTCTGAAGTCGGAGGTGCCGGACAGGGAGGGACACCCTCAGACCACAGCAAAACCTGACCAGGGAGGCCCTGGTGTCAAAAGGCAAAGAATTCGGTTCTCCACGATTCAGTGCCAAAAATACACGCACCCCGACGGGTCCGAGAAGACCTGGACCAGCAGCACGTCCTCCGACACCAGCCAGGACCGGTCGCCCTCCGAGGAGAGCATGTCATCGGAAGCTACCCCCAGCTCTCTGCCTGTGACCAGCGACTCTGACACGTATCTCTCCATAATACACTCCCTGGAGACGAAGCTCTACATCACGGAGGAGAAGCTCAAGGACGTGACGGTGAAGCTGGAGAGCCAGCAGGGCCAGAGCCAGGAGGCCCTGCTGGCGCTGCACCAGCAGTGGGCCGGCACCGAGGCGCGGCTCCGCGAGCAGCTCCGCGCCAGCCTGCTGCAGGTCGGAGCACTGGCCTCCCAGCTGGAGCAGGAGAGACAGCTGAGGGCCAGGATTGTCGGCAGTCACGTCGGGGAGCTCGGCGACTTCCAGGTGAAAAACAGCCAGGCTCTGGCTTGCTTAGAAAACTGCCGAGAACAGCTACGATCCCTGCCAGCGGCCAGCCCAGAGGACGCGCAGGACTCGGGCTCGAGCCCCCTGGCCGGCGTGGAGGGCGCGCTTGTCAGCACCATCCAGGCCCCGAGCCCCTGGCCGGCTCCTGCGGACAGCGAGGCCCGGGCCCAGCCAGCGGAAGCTCGTTTCGTGGAGCTGGGGAAGACGATCTCGCAGCCGTTGCCCCGGCCCGAGCTGACCGAGCAGGAGCAGCTGAAGCTCCTTTCCCATCAGATAGCTCTGGAAGCCTCACTGATCAACCAAATAGCAGACTCCTTAAAAAACACAACATCAGATATCTCACGCGTTCTCCACGAGATTTCTCAGTCGGGAAGGTGGCCCGAGGAACCTGCAAGTGCTGCTCTCTGCCCTGGGGCCCCAGCGGACACCTGGGCTAAGAAGGTGCTGGTGGATGGCGAATTCTGGAGCCAGGTCGAGTCCCTGAGTAAGCACCTGGGAACACTGGGTGGAGAGGCCGCCAGCGCAGCGGGAGGCGGGCAGCAAAGCGTCCCACCGGCCCTGGTCCCCGCCCTGGCCGACGCCACGTGGGTCAGGGCCGAGCTCAGCTTCGCACTGCAGTCAGTGAGGGAGTCCTTCCACCGGCGGCTACGGAGCATCCAGGAGACCCTCCAGGGGACCCAGGTGGCCCTGCAGCAGCACAAGCGCGTGCTGGGGGACATCCTGGGAGCCTACCGAACCCCCGACTTTGAGAGAGTGATGCAGCAGGTCTCAGAAGCCCTCAAGCTTCCTGTAGGTGTTGAAGGAGGCATCCAGGCATCCTGGGACCCGAGCCTATTAGGAGAAGTTCCGACCCCTCAGGAAGCAGCCGGCTCCCGGGAGCCCTTCTGCATGTCTGACCAGAGCTCTGGGGCCCTTGTCGCTATTCAGGAAGAACTCGCCCTGCAGCTTAAAGATAAGGCCAGCCTCTTGGGGGAGATATCTGCCGCTTTAACGTCACTTCCCCCTGTGGAGTCAGTCAGAGATTGTCAGAAGCTTCTCCAGGCATCCCAGAATCTCTCCCATAACACTTACCTGGGAGGCCTCGGTCAGTATTCTTCATTATTAGTTCAGGACGCAATTATTCAGGCTCAGGTGTGTTACGCAGCCTGCAAAATCCGGCTGGAGTATGAAAAGGAGCTCCGGTGCTACAAGGAGTCCTGGCAGGGTGCTGGGGCCTCCTGTCAGGAGCATGAGCAAGCAGTCGGGGCCCTGAGGGGGGAGTACGAGGAGCTTCTCCGGAAGCAGAAGAGCGAGTACCTGGAGGTGATCGCCATCATCGAGCGGGAGAATGCTGAGCTCAAGGCTAAGGTCGCCCAGCTGGGCCACGAGCAGAGGTGTCTGGAAGAAGTGGAAAGTAAGCACAGCGAGAACATGGTCGCACTCCGAGGGAGGTACGAGGAAGAGATCCGCTGTGTGGTGGAGCAGTTGGACAGGGCAGGGGACACGCTGCAGGCCGAGCACAGCAGGGTCCTGAGCCAGCTGGACGCCTCGGTCAGAGACCGACAGGACATGGAGCGGCACCACGTGGAGCAGATGCAGAGCCTGGAGGACAAGTTCCAGCTCAAGATCAAAGAGCTGCAGACCATCCACGAGGAGGAGCTGAGGACCTTGCAGGAGCACTACTCACAGAGCTTGCAGTGCCTGCAGGAGGCCCTGCACCACTACCAGCGGCAGCTTCCCGAAGCCCCGCCAGCCCCCAGGCCCCCGGGCAGCCCCCACCAGTCCCCCTCCTCCAGCTGGCCCGCCGGCCAGCCCCGGGATGCCCTGCGGGTCGCCAAGGGAGAGGCCGACTCCATGACAGGGCTGAGAGAGCGCATCCAGGAGCTGGAGGCCCAGATGGACATCATGCGGGAGGAGCTGGAGCACAAGGACCTGGAGGGCAACGCGGCCACACTGCGGGAGAAGTACCAGAAGGACTTTGAGAACCTTAAGGTTCTGTAGCATCATCTGATTTTCAAGGCAGCGGAGGGGCAGGCGCTGCTCTGCTGGTGTGGGGGTGGCAGTATCTGGTGGACAGGGCTCTCGGCTCTGAATTACTGTGCGGGCAGAGTCAGGTTGACGCTCTGTCCCTCCCCTGACTCCTCGCTGGCGTGCTGTGCTCTCAGAGCAGGGCCTGGGCCGCAGTCTAGCCTCCTGTTCAACATCCCCCCTACCCGACCCCCACGGAGGACTGCTGGAAGGAGGACAAGGGCACCGTGAGAGAGGGAGCGTGGTCCCCCCCATCACCTCTCTGCCTGGTCCCTCCCTTCCCAGCCTCTCGTCACTTCTACCCCCACGGAACCCACTCCAGGCCAAGATAGATGCAAACCTGAGAAGAACCCAGGAGAGATGGGCCAGAGGCTCCCTTAGAGGGCTATCTTCTGACTGCCCTAAGAGAGCAGAGTTGGGGTTCCCAAAAGATGAGGATATTTGCAAGACAGTGTCAAGGGTCTCCTGTCCAATTTCCTGTGGGGAACTGGCTTTTAATGGGCACTCTGTGGAAGAAGGGCTTTTCTGCTGAGCACGGCTCTCGGCCACTGCTGCTCTTTCTCTGGGGGCTGCGAGAAATACCCTGTCCCCAGTAACTCCCCCACACCCCTTCCCCGTTTCACACTCTGACTCATTAGGCGGAATACCCAGGCCTGTAAAGGTGACCTTCCCAGGCTCCTCGGGGCCTTGGGTTGTGTGGGTCCAGCTTCTTGCTCAGCCCCTTTAGAGCTAGAGATGCTTGCCTGCACGCGTGCGGCCTGGCTGCCCAGAACTTCCCCGAAGCTTCTCAACATTATCCTCTTGAACTCCACACCATCCCTTGGAGCTGCGGGCAGTAAATGGCCAGGCTCCTCGACAGCCCGCCATCCCCAGTGAGGCCGCTGCTCCGACGTGGAGTGCAGAGCTGGCCCCCGGGCTGCGGGCAGCAGCTCCCCTGCTCCTGCCAGATGGGGCGCTAACACTGCTCCAGCAGGACGCCTGTGCTGCTGTTTTCTGTCGCCCAGAAAGTGGGGGAGAAACGTGCTGGGAATCGCAGCAGTGTCTTCGTAACCTCTGGGCAACGACGCGGCCCACTGACCAGAGACGAGCACCTGTGGCCATTAGCAAGCTCTCAGATGGCCAAGAGCCACTCTGACTGTTCTTTTCCCAAGTCAGTCAGAACCTTTTGAAAATGGTTAGGAATCGTGAGAAAGCTTCAGGGCAGTTTTCTAGGAGTGCGTGAATGGTACACCCGTGGTGGTCCGTGCATGTGAGCGCAGTGCACGGATGGGCCAGCCCACCTTTCAGAGGAATTCGCACAAACACCAGCCCCTAGCGCCCTCCCAGCAGAGCACCATGCTCCTTCCCGTGACACCACACAGGTCTGTGTGGCCGAGGACCTGGGCATGGACATGCCTTGCGCCCACTGGGAGCCGAATGCTCCCAGCCCACCACCAAATGGCTTCCTCTCTGCTCCGCAGAGCCCCTGGGCGGTGAGGCAGCCTCAGCCCCCGTGTCAGTCAGCTGGGCCGACTGTGGAAGATGGGCTTTTCTGCTGAGCACGGCTCTCGGCCAGTGGTGCTCCTTCTCTGGTGACATGGTGTGATTAGTTAGCAAGAAACTGGGTTGGGGGCTTCTGATAGCCTGTCTCTGGGGGTTGGGCTGCTGCTGGCTCTGTGCCTCCTCTGTCCTGTGCCTGTGAGCGTCCGGCCGTCCACACTGTTCTCATTGACGCCCTTGAGACCCAGCACTTATAATTAAATAGCACTCTCGAGGACCTCAACCAAGAGCTGCTCTTTGTGCAGATTTGCCAGGGGTCAGGGAGACCAGGGTCGTGGCTGACAGCCCCTCTGACTGCTGCAGGCTGACATCTTCCTCCACGACTCTGCACAGTAGCCATCAAGGAACTGGGATTGATCCCAGGGATCACTGGCTTAAAAATCCAAATTTGTTTATAGGTGAATGATTTTAAACACATATGCTGTCCAAGGAAGCAGGTGGTCTTTAAAGCTTACTCAGTGCTTCCATAGGGGGAATTTTCACCCTTAACTTTAAATATTCTAAAGCCATCCAGTCAAACTAAACCCTAAAAGACCTCTGACCTGTGTGCTCACTGTGAACCAAAGCGCCCAGGAAGGAAGGCGAGGGGCTCGGAGCGGGCCAAAGGCTGGGAGCCGCAGCCCCAAGACTGCTCCAGCCATCCTGTGGAGTGACGACAGTGAGAGGAGGCTTGCAGGTGGGGCTGCCCAGGAGGAGGCATGCCCTGTTAGTGGTGGGCAGCAGTTAAGACCATTGGCCCGGTTGCAGCCAATCCGTTGCAGTCAAGTCCCGACTGTTTGAAAGCGTTGAATGGGCTCTCAGAAAGGCCCATCAGTTACTGCGGGGGCTCAGACAGAGACTCTCAAGTGTGATTTGATTTCTTCTTATCCTTTCTTGAATCCAGGTGCAAGATTAAGTAGTATAGGTCAGGAAGGGGAGCCCTCCTCCCCCCTTTGCATTTGGAATGTAACCTGGCCATACTCCATACTCTTCTGTTTTTTTAAAAATCGCTGAAAAACCTGATCCCTGCTCTGGAAGAGACCTGGCAAGGGATTTGTGTACAAAGTGTGCCTCTGTGCACAGGACAGCTACACACACCCCCTCCGCAGCTGTCACACGTCCCCTGCCCCTTTGGCAAGAGTTCTCCGCTAAGCCAGGCCTGGGCTTCCCTGTGTGGATGTGTGGGATGGTTGGACCCCATCTTAGGGGTACCTGTGCCCGTCCCCCGAACCAATGTGCAGGTAATAAGCCAGCCTGCATTGTAACAAGGCACGAACAAGTGTGGAGAGCAGTTCTGTTGTGGGTCTCTCTTCAGTTAGCACCCTCTTTGTACTTCTTGAAAAAGGAAGGTAGGTAGGTGCAGGCTGGAAGAGAAGAGATCAGGTAGCCTAATCTGATTCCCTCAGTGGATGCCAGGCGAAGGTGACCAGCTGGTTAGTGGTGGGGCCCGGCCAACGGGACACCTGTCGTCTACAGGATGCTCTCGGCTCCCTCCGAGGGCCGGCAAAGACACATTTATGAAATGCCCGGGCTGGTGCTGAAAGCGTCTTGCTGTGTAACTCAAGCCAGACCCCACCAGCCCCTGTACGTTTACTCTCCTCTCCCTCCCGCTGGTCAGTCCCGCCTGGCCGTGATTCTGTAAAAGCCCAGGACCAGCTCTTTTAAATTCCCTTGCAGCCGCTTCCCACCCGAAGTACGGACTTCGCACGGGATTCAGAATGATCGCCCCAATAAGGTGTAAACTCTTTCCCAGATTCTCCGATAGCATAAAATGCCCAGTAGCGTCAGTGAGCGTATGCAGACAGCCATCAGATGGTTCAGCTGGATCCGTGCTCGGTGTCAGGAAGCATGCTGTCTGGACCAGGGAGCCCCGAGGAGCCAGGCTTGCTGGCTTCATGATAAATAGAACACCCAGCCCAGAAGTAAAGAAAAAAATCCATGGAGTCCCTTCTGTATCTTACAGGCTACATGCGAGCGAGGGTTTGCAGCCATGGAAGAAACGCACCAGAAGAAGATTGAGGACCTGCAGAGGCAGCACCAGCGGGAGCTGGAGAAGCTGCGAGAGGAGAAGGATCGCCTCCTGGCCGAGGAGACAGCGGCCACTATCTCAGGTGGGAGTTGGGCCAGGTGGCCACTCTCACCCCGAGGGCAGGGCCGACTGCGGGCTTCCTGAGCTGACTGCACGGTTCAGCGCTGCCTCTTAGCCGAGGTTGCAGCTTAGTTATCCAACACAAGCCTTTGACGGTTCCTTCCAAGGAAGAGGCTGCTTTGTGGAGCCCTCTGAGAGCTTGCGAGCCCAGGGCCGGCACCCCCGGCTACACCCGAAGGGCGGTCCCCAGCCTCGCCAGTCCAGTCGGTGGCATTGCCCTCAGACCGCATAAGACCTCTGCCTGCGGTGCCGAGAACGTCTGAGCACAGCGTTGCTGCAGCTCCGCCCGGTGACAGACTTCGCCACTGAGCCGATGCGCTCTGCCCCGAGCAAGCCTGGGTGCCGTCGGTTGTGTGTGACCCTCGCTTTCTGTGATGGTGCTCTACGGTGCTGGGTATTTCAGGGTTAAGGACAAAACCTACCAGCCTGAACGCTTGTTGGTTTCATAAACTCGTGCTTGATTTTAACATTGACATTTATTTCATCAGTTTGGCTTTCTTCTGACATTTAAAAAAAAAAAATGCACCTTTTGTAGTGGGAGTTCCCCGGGAATTCCTTGGCCACTGTCTGCTCAGAGATTCGGTCTGGGAGAGGCCAGCCTGACCACTCGTGGACTTCGCATTAACAGCGGCAGACACGCCATTCTGTCCATCTTGCCCCCCCACCTCCCGAGCCTCTTGTGCTGATGGCCATGTCCTTGTCTGCAGCCATTGAAGCCATGAAGAATGCCCACCGGGAGGAGATGGAGCGTGAGTTGGAGAAGAGCCAGAGGTCCCAGATCAGCAGCATCAACTCGGACATCGAGGCCCTACGCCGACAGTACCTGTGAGTCGGCTTCCTGCCCGCAGGAGGTGGCCCTTGCAGGCCCAGCTGGAAGGGAGCCCTGCGGGTGGGCAGTGGCATCTTTCTTGTCTTTCTAAGAGCCACAAAGACATGGGTCTTGAGGGTGGGCATTGGCGGAAGCCCGAGGGTTCTGAGGGCAGTTTTGAGCCGCCATTCCCAAGGGGCTGAGCACCTTCCCAGAGTCGTCCTTGATTCTGCGAGTGGAAGAAGCGGTCCTTTCCAAGGGGTCCAGGGGGACTGAGAGCAACATCACAGGGCTTTGATTTTCTGAGCGTGGGTAGAGCCCGGTCCTGGCTTATCAGACACCAGGCGCCTCAGAAGTTAGTGTTGAAAACAGGTCACAGGTGTGACTTCTCTCCTGGCATCATGGGATTTTTGTCTGTGGGATTGTTAAGCTCCTTGAAAGAGGAGCAGGGAAGGAAGGACGCAGGAGAGACTCTGTCAGCCTGCAGTACTTGGAAATTGTCCCTTTTTTAGCTGGGTCCAAATTCGCTGAGGCCCCAGAATGCATGGGACCTGTCCTCTGCCCAGCTCTTCACGTTGTGTCTCGTCGTTCCTCAAATTCCGTGATGGGGACTCACGGGGCCTTCTAGAGGCCTGGCCCAGGGGCACGGGCAGAGGGGTGAGCCATTCCCTCTTCCCAGGGAGGAGCTGCAGTCGGTGCAGCGGGAGCTGGAGGTCCTCTCGGAGCAGTACTCCCAGAAGTGCCTGGAGAATGCCCACCTGGCCCAGGCGCTGGAGGCTGAGCGCCAGGCCCTGCGGCAGTGCCAGCGTGAGAACCAGGAGCTCAACGCCCACAATCAGGTGAGCCTGCGGGGAGGGGGCGGGGGGGGCCAAGCCGGAGTGGGGCGCTGGCTTCCCTTGCTGTGGCGTGGCCGCCCCGTCCGCCGGCATCTCCCTGATGTCTGACGTTCCCCAGGATGGTGACCGAAAGTCACTGTAGATGGCGGAGCCGGGGCTCTCTGCTGTGTGAATGAGCTCTTTCCGTTGGGACTCGTTTGGGCTCTAGCCCCTCTGGGAGCAGGGATTCTGAGATGTGTCCGTTTCTCCTAAGCATTTCTGGATTTCTGCTTCATCACTGCAGGGCAGGGCCTGAGAGAGAGGGTCATTGCACCCGGTCCAGGTCTCCTGTCCCCAAGACTGGGACTGTGTCTAAAGGTCCCCCAGTCAAGACCACGCACTGCTCGCATTTTTTTGTTGTTGTTGTTCAGATCGTTCTCTGAAATTTGCCTATTCTTCAGCAAATTGGGGTGCATTTAAAATCCTGGCTAGGGGAAAGCCTTGAGGTAGGTTTAGTTTGATAAAAGCTTCTGACTTACCACATTGGATCACTATGTGTGTGACCCACCGGCTTGCCCTCCCCGGGCACTGAGTAGACGGACGAGTTGGCCGGCTCCAGCCTCGAGGCCTCTGGGCCCACGCTCACCCCGCATGAGGGCGCTCTGGCAGGCCTGGCTCCTGCCAGTCACTGCAGTGGCCTGAGGTGACCACATATCAGTGGGAAACAAGGTACAGAAAGTGAGCAGGGAAGGAGCCAAGAGGGCTCAACCCTACAGAGACTCAAGTTGGACAAGCCGTGAGCCGCACGGATACTAGTTACAGTGACAGGGTCGTGAGGACCGTGGAACTCTGCGTACACAGGTCCACATACACACAGTGCGTGTGAACGGTTGTCGCAGGGGTGTCCGCCACAGGCAGGGGCCGCCTTGCCCGTGACCTCTGTGCCGCCGCAGCGCGCGTCAGCCCTGCCCGTGGCCCCCTCCACTCACACCCGTCTCCCTCTTCCGGGGAGAAACTGGCCTCTCCCGCTTGTGTGGTGCGAGTGCCGCCCCCCGGGCGGCCCTGTGAAACCTCCGTCCTTGCTGTGCTGCTTCCCGCAGGAGCTGAACAACCGCCTGGCCGCGGAGATCGCACGGTTACGGACGCTGCTGACCGGGGACGCGGGCGGAGAGGCCGCCGGCTCCCCACTCACACAGGGCAAGGATGCCTATGAGTTAGAGGTACTGCTCGGAACCGTTTCACCCCCCTCTGCCCCTCGCAAGCCCCAGGCGGGGACCAAGAGGGGGCCTCAGCCTACGGGGTCAGGGCAGGGATGAGCGCTAGAGACGGCAAGAAGGTCGTGGAAGGATCCAGATCACCCCAGGCAGCAGAAGAGAATAGCTGCCGGGCAGTGTGGGTCTGTGGCAAGAGTAGGGACCCCTCAGGAGGAGGCCGCGGGGACCTCTGACCCCATACCCACGGTTACTGCCCACAGCCCAGAGCGCCATGTTACTCAGGGAAAGGGAGGGTTATTTTAAGTCAGAATGATTGATTCTTAAGGTTTTTTTATAAAAACAGCACTGAGATTTCTCCCCATTCAGTTCACATTTTATCGTGAAAATCTGCTCAGTGATGTGAGAGAGGCCGCCTGAGTTCCAGCAGTTTGAGCAGGGTGCTTTCCTGGGCCCTAGCTGCGCCCCCCTTGGGCTGAGGAACAGGGTGCTCAGGTCCAGGAGGAATCGCAGTGACTTCTTGCTGTTTCTGTATGTGATGGGCCAGCTGTTAGCAGTGGTCAAATGCATTTGCTGGCATTTGTGGTCACATGTCCCTGGGGAGGGGGAGGGTTCCCTGTCCGCCCTCATCTTTGCTTTCAAGACTCTGGAAGTCCCTTTTCTCCTAGTGTCAGCCCCCAATTTCTCTGTTATTCTAGGTCTTACTGCGGGTCAAGGAGTCAGAAATACAGTACCTGAAACAGGAGATCAGCTCTCTCAAGGATGAGCTACAGACGGCATTGCGGGTAACGGCGCCTCCCGGTGGGAGACTGGTCTGCCGATGGGCACGGGGCAGGGGAGGACTCCAGTCTCCAGAGCTCGCCGAGGCCCTCTTGCGCTCTTCTGGAGTAGATTTCATTCTTACGGGGAATGTGGTTTCAAAATGGAGCTCTCTTAAAACGCCAGCCCCTCAGCAGGTGTAGTCAAACTGAGGTCTCGCCGTGTCCCTGTTCTCCGTGCCTCCTGTGCGCTTTGGCAGGGACCGAGAGACCAGAGACAAATGTCCTGGAAGGTGAGAGCTTGGCGAAGTCCACCTGTCTTAGGAAATCCAAGACAGGGGCGCCTGGGCGGCTCAGTCGTTGGACATCTGCCTTCAGCTCAGGTCATGATGCCGGAGTCCTGGCACTGAGCCCCTCGTCGGGCTCCCTGCTCTGCGGGAAGTCTACCTCTCCCCCTGCTCATGCTCTCGCACGCTCACTCTCTCTCTCTCAAATAAGTAAATAAAATCTTAAAAAAAGAAAAGAAAATGGAAATCCAAGATGGGGTTTTACAAGAGGTCTCCAGTGGGCCAGGGCCCTGCCTGTGCTTGCCAGAGTTCCTGGGGATGCTCGCCCTGCATCCGACAGAGACTCCCGGCTCTGCCTGTTTCACTGCCTGCTGAGTGTCTGCTCCTGGAAGACTGGGGTCCACCTGCCTCCCCAGCTGCAGAGGGCAGCCCCCAGTCGTTCTGCAGAGTGTTCCAGCCCCGGGGGATGGGCTGCCCAGCCTGGCCCTAACCTCAGCTTGCTTCTGCCCTTATCCCCAAGGACAAGAAGTATGCCAGTGACAAGTACAAGGACATCTACACGGAGCTCAGCATTGTGAGGGCAAAGGCTGACTGTGACATCAGCAGGTTGAAGGAGCAGCTGAAAGCGGCAACGGAAGCGCTGGGTGAAAAATCCCCGGAAAACACCCCTGTGTCAGGATACGGTGAGTTCCGGACTCAGTTTTCTCTCAGCCAGCCAGGCGTCAGTGACCGCGGTGGTGCGGGCGGGTAGGTCACTTGAGTTGCCACTGGGGGAGGAGTCGGCTGTCTTTCTGGAATCAGGCAATTTCCGAGCACCACTCAGAATTAAACCGTAGACTAACTCTGGAAGGTCGCCAGGTGGCAGCAGTGGCTGCTCTGAAGGGGAGCCTGGGGTGGCCCGGGCCACGAGGAGAGGAAGGCTTAGCCTTTATGAGGCGAGTGCGTAGATCCTGTGAGCTGCTGGTCGACCTTCTGAAGAACAAGTGCACAGAAATGTGCGAACAAGGAAGCTTGCAGCAGATCAAGGCCCGTGGCTTCACGACACAGTGAAAAACCAGCCATTCTTAAGAGAAACCAGGTAGAAAATTCCGTTTTGACCTGGAAAGAGATCGGTAAACATATTAAGTGTAACCCCCGCCCCCAGCAGGACACGCTGCGTGGGGTGACCCCGTGTACATTTGTTTAGTGGCCGCTTTTAAGAAGTCTGAAAGACCGTACTGCAAACCACATGGTGGTTGTCTCAGTGGGAGTGGATTACGACCCTTGCTCTTCTCCTTTTATACCAGTGCTGGGCTGCAGGAAGGAAGGGGGCAGTAAATAAGTCATAACGGGGCAGTGGGTCCGTGCAGCAGTCCCAGACGGAAGCGTCCTGACCCCCCACCGCCCACCGTACAGACAGGCAAGTGCAGGGCCGCACACGCGCCTGCCGGCCCATCAGGCGCTCTTCGTGTTCCCAGAGGAGCTAGTGTGTTTTCTGGTCATTGGCTTTGTTTTCTCTTAAAGTTGTTTAAGGAGATGCCATAGGTGTGTGGTACTAACAGTAAGCCTAGGAGATTTTTAAACATTCTGTCTGGTTCCACAGGGTTTTTATCCAACAAAAGTAATGAGTCCATTTGTTCCTTCAGATATAATGAAATCTAAAAGCAACCCTGACTTCTTAAAGAAAGACAGATCCTGTGTCAGCCGGCAGCTCCGAAACATCAGGTCCAAGGTGAGTGTGGGGTGCAGCCCCAGGGTGTGTGGGGCTCTTGGACGTTAGAGAGAGGAGCCAGTCAGAGCCCAGCGCGGGCCGCAGCAGGGGGTCCCCGGTCCCAGAACTCCTCTGGCTCCACGTGACTACCTGTTGGGCCAGTTCTGGTGGCTTCGAGTGCTGTGTCTCCTTCATGCTGAAGTGGAACCGACTTCTGACAATGACAGTTGAGGGGCCAGGCCTACAAGAAGCAGGGCTTGGAGCGAGTTCGACCTTGTCCTCCGAGGCCAGATTCCCCCCAGGGCCCGTCCCATCTGTGTGCACTTCTTCCTCAGTCAGTCCTGATGCCGCCCACCTTCCAGAGAGGAAGCTGCCTGCACCTCCTGTCCCAGCCCCAGCGTAGCGCCCCCCAGCGTGTCCCCTGCCCGCTGTGCGCCTCTGCGCGGGAAGGACGGGCGGAGGGTGGGAGCGGTGAGCATGTTGCATTTAGGGTTTATTGTGTGTGTGTCTTATTTTTTGCTCTTTCCTCTGACAGTCCGTAATTGAGCAGGTCTCATGGGATAACTGAATCGAGCCCGCTTCCAGGTCCCCTGTCGTGTAGGTAAACCACCTCTCACCACCCACCCACCTGCCGCCCTCGAGGGGGCGGCTGCCTGCATGCACGGCTCACACCTCCACAGCAAGCTCCTGTGTCATTGTTCCTTTGTCTCTCCAGCAAGCACATACACCGTCCTGGTCAGTTTCTGTAACCTGTTCTGGGCACTGCACTGGCCCTTTAACCCCTTTGCTGAGGGGAGCTCCCCCCCAAGCTTAGCAGGCGGCCCGTAGCGGCAGCATCTCGGGCCGGCGTGGGCCTGTGAGCGCCCCTGGGCGCTGGTCAGTGTGCATGTCGATTGATCTGTGCGTTTCACGTTCTCTGGGGAGACCCATCCTGCCCTCTGTCAAGAGAGGCGCTGACAGAGACCCAGCAGCCGCTGACAAGCAGAGTGTCCCGTGGCGCAGAACCTCCCACGAAGTCCGTTCACAGGCCAGGGCGGAACCTGGGTTTTGGGGAGCCAAGTGCCTTGCGGACATAGCCGGAAATGTGGCTCAGCAGAGTGAGAGGACTCGGAGGGATTGGGGCTGAAGGGTTACCAGCAGATTTTTGGTTTTGTTTTAACGAAACAAAAGCTTCTCTCTGGGTGCCACAGAAGGCAGAGGTAGAAAGAAAGGAGGTAGGGGCACCGAAGTGCTGGCTGAGAAATGAGAAACATCAGCCCGTTCACAAACAGGCAGGAGGACGGTGGGCCCGGGCCCGGAGAGTCCCAGTCCCCACTCCAGGCCGTGCGTCCCAGGTCCACAGCCTCGCACTCACAGGGTGCTTCCGGCCCAGCCCACCTGATCTCGTGCTCTTGACGAGAAGGTTAAGGAGAGCAGGAAGAACCCCAGGGCTGGGCCGTGCTCCTGGAAGAGGGGACACTTACATGGGCCCAGGGCCGCAGAGCACGGCTCCTTTTGTTTGCGTGCCTCCGACGCACTCTCAGGCGGGAGCCAGCATCCTCTGGCTGAGGGGTGTAGGCCTGGCGGCTCGGGTGATGTGGGTTTGCCTTAGGAAGACTTTTTAAGAAAATCCCAAGTATCTTAAACGTAGTCGGTTCGGTTTCTATTTATTCTTTTATAGGCACAAATCATTATAACCAAATATGATTTAGGCTTTATTATAAACTTAGCTTGGGCTTTTTCTGTAAACATGAAAAATATTCTGTTTAGCAAAAGTAGAACTTGTTCTTTGGTTTATGGTTTTCTTATCAAAGATTCTATTTTCTCTTTGAGGTTGAACTGTAGCTGTTATAAGTTCATTGGTGATGATTTAGGCCTTGTGCCCATGCCTCTAAATGACAGGGGAAAACTTCTGCTCCCTCCTTTCTGGAAAGCCTTGCGGCGGTGTGGCCACCCCAGCAGGACAGATGTGTGTGTGTGTGTGTGTGTGTGTGTGTGTGTGTGTGTGTGTGTCCGATGGGGTGTGTCCGAGTCTCTGTGGGGGAATAAAAATACATGGGATTCTGAACAAAGGGGCAGAAAAATCAGTGAAAAGACCTTTATCGATAAGGGCCTTCTCAGGGGGTGGGTGTGCTGGGAAAACCTTTTATGCTGGCCAGGAAAGAGCTAACGCAAACATAGAAAGTGGGGAAACTGTCAGGAACACCCACAGAGGTCTGCCTGGGCCTCCAGGGCAGCCTCAGACTCCCAGAGGTGCCAGGCCCCAGACAGGAGCAGGAAGAAGCCCAGGAATGGGGTTTTCCCAGATGTCTTTGAGTCCACGTTTAGCTTGGCCGAGTTTCCAATGCCAGTGGGCAGGCATAGTCCCGCTGGTGTGTGCAGAAAGATGGGACAGTGCAGAGTCCTAAGGGACACGTGTTGTGATACCCAGCAAGGCTGGACCTGTTCGCAATGGCAGCGGGCACTCGGCACATGTGTGCTGTCCTTTTCCCTGACCATATCTGGGGTTCCCCACCGCTGCCGCCGCCGCCACCACCACCACAGGAAGACCGGGGAATGAAGTTGCCCAGAAACCAACCCTGTCATTGGTGCTCTTTGAAATGGGATCTTATATATACTGTTTTCTGTCCTTTATCAGTGTTCTGTTTCTATATCCTGCCTCACTGAAAAGGATAGAAAGGCTCAGCACCCATTAAGGCAGGCTCATTGCTTAAGAGCTTCATGGCTTCTCTGGTATTGAGACCAGAGCAAACCTTTCCCCACGGAGTTCTCATAAAGGCCCCTGTCTAGGGGTAGTGTGATCATGGTGTCACAGAGCGCTGGGTAGAGGGACCAGACGTGTAGGAGGAGTGAGCCCCAGGGGAGCCACGGTGTACCCCAAGGACCCTTGTCTGGACGCACAGGGTCACTGTGGGGGTTCCGTTCTTTCCACCCTTACGGCTCTAGCGCACAACACTATGTGGTGCTGGGCACACAGCCTTGGGCTGCCCCTCATTGCCCTGCTCCCCAGCTGCAGTCATGAGCACAACAGGCCTCTGCACACGCGAGAGGGGAGCACCCCTGGGGCAGGACGTTCGCCCTCCCTTGAACAGCTAGAACAAAGCAGTGTGGCGCGTGACAGGCCTGCCTGTGGGCCTGGCACTTGGGTGTGAGGCCTCCGGCATCATGGCCAGGCGTGCCCAGCACGTGCCCGAGACCACCTGCTGTGCACAGGACAGCCCCGTGGCCTGGAGCATTTGGGAGAAGACCCGAAAGCATCTGAGACAATTACGTGCATTAAGGGCATTTCAGGTTTCAGGTTCAGATGGGACATGGATTTGCTCCCACCCTCCAGCGCACTGGGGGGCAAGCTTCAGCAGTGACCCTAACCAACTGCTTATGTCGAGGTCCGTCTGGACCAGTGGTTTCGGAAAGGTTAGCCATAGAATCCTTTCTTTAAAAAGAAGAAAAGGTGCATTATTCATTCACACGCAGATAGCTCGACAGCATAGAAAGCAAGCAGAGCGATTGTGTGTGACGTGAGGAGAGGTGGGGGGCACCGGGGCCCACCTGTCTTGCCTCAGACCTTGCAGGCAGCCGGTCCTGCAGGCCCCACACATCAGGCCGAGCCGCATCGGGAGCCCCAAGGACTGTGCCGCAGCAGGAAATAGCAGGCCGGGCTCTCCGGGCCCACGGGAGCGGCCTGGTGCTCTGATTCAGGGCCAGAGCTGGCATGGTCTTCGGGGGCCTGCACGCGGCTCAGCTCTAGCCCGTGCCAGCCAGCCCTGGGAGTGGGCCGTCTGAGGCTGGAGTTGAGACTCGCCACAGAGAGCCCCGGCCACTAGGGCACCAGCCCCGTCCCACCCAGTGCCAGAGTCTCCTCAGCCGTGCTCCGAGGCAATCTTACTGCCCTCACCGAGAGCAGGTCTTTGGGGAAAGCCTCTAAGGGTAAAGGGGGACACTTTTTGTCCCCCTGGTAGGAAAGCGTCACTCATCCTGGAACCCACAGACTTAAGCATTGCCGAGGTCAAACATGAAGAGAGTATTGGCTTCACCTTCTGAGAATCATAGCAAATATGTTGACATGTACCCAAGTCCCCAGTGACAGCGAATGCCCCCAGGCTGCTGCACGGGGAGTACCCGGAGCAGCGTGAGAGGGGCAGGCGTGGCCGGGGGGGCAGCCCAGGGAGGAGGGCTCCCCGGCCGCATGCTGCCAGCCACGGGGCGAGCTCTGCCGGCCATCCCCCGGCGCTCAGGCTCAGCGTCATGGCCACAGAGGAAACAGAGGTGGACAGCACCCCCCTCCCCCCCCCAGGAGAAGGACGTGGACAAGCAGATTTCTAGTTCTTGGCACAGCTTTTGCCCCTGGCTGAACCGATGGTCTCTGCTTGTCTAAAGAGCCCTACGCTCAGAATTCAGCTGCTTACACACATGGTCTGTTTCTCTGGTTTTTCCCTTTCTCATCCGGATAACACCATTTCACAGGGGGCGTCTCTCTCCTTAGCATGCCCCACTAATCTCTCGAGGAGCCCTCCCTGCCCTGCCCCGCACCCCGGCGCCCGCACCTCTGCCCGCCTGCAGCCGTGCCCACAGCGCCGGCCGGGCGGCTAACGGTCTCTCTCTCTCTCTCTCTCCTGCTCTCGTCTCCACCCAGAGTCTGAAGGAAGGCCTGACGGTGCAAGAACGCTTGAAGCTCTTTGAATCCAGGGACTTGAAGAAAGACTAGCGGTCCCGTTCCACTTGAACACACACCCCTCCCAGCCTGCGGCAGCACTACCCGAGCGCTGCTTTCTGTCTGTACCTTTATTTTGTATTGTTGTTGTTGTTACTGTTGTCCTCATTAACTGTGGGTGTGGATGCATGAGAGACTGGTTTATAGGTTGCTCACACCGTTCCCTGCTGTGTTGATTCCAGCTTCCTACATCTGTGTCAGAGCTCTTTCTCCGTGGTGTTCTCCAATTAGCCAAGCAGCGGGGACCGGGAGGGCCGTCCACTCCCGGCCGGGCTCTGCGCAGGGCCCCTGCCCGCCGCTGTCCACCGCCCTCACTGTCAGTATTAAGGCCCAGCAGCCTGTCGATAAGCTAGCTCGTCCCGCCGAGTGCCGTGTGCGGAGCCAGGGCCCGGGCGGCCCTCGCCGTGCTGCGTGTGGGCCCCGCGGGGAGAGGACAGGGCGCCGGGGCCGCATGACCACTCGCCAGCCTGCGGGAGGGGCTGGGGGAGCAGGCCGGGGGCGTGGCCCGTAACCCCATCCACTGCCTCTGGCTTGGGAGGACAGCACTTTGTACTGGTCCCACTACTTCAGCTTAGAGCCACACCCCAGATCATCGTGGGGAACCTTTCACAACCTGGAAAATGTCGAAAGCAGCCATTCCTATTTTTGTTTGTTTTTTATTAAATCTTGCACAAAACCCCGGCCCCTCTCATTCCTTCCTACGCTCGTTCCTCTCTCAGTCACTAGCAGCCCTGCTCTCTTCGTAAAGACTTCGAGCGTTGACCTGCGGCCCCAGGGGTTCAGACCGTGCTTGCAAATGGTACCGAATTCACCCTGGGTAGTCAGTCCTTGAGGGGGAAGGCCTGTCCAGGTGTCGAACCTTTCTGAAAGAAACCTCCACGTTGCTTTTGAGAAGGCTGAGTGAAGACCCCTATGTTAAGTCAAGAAGAAAGTACAGAGGATGTTGGAATCAGATGAAAATTGCCCTTACTGCATGTTTTCAAGTCTAACCTGAGCTCCGAAAAGTTCTCTTGCAGTGTTCAGAGAGTCTGGAGGAAGCCTACGCCAACAGAGTTGCTCTTTCTACCAGTCAGAGTAAGACCTTTTACCTGTCAGGAAACACCACGGTAGCTCTTGAGAGCCTCCTGCCCTGGGGGCCCTGTCCGAGGGCCCAGGAGACCGGCAGCCTTGTTCGGAGGAGCAACGCAGGCGAAAGGTGGGCGGGAAGCCTCGCCAGAGAGGGAGCAGGGCTCCTGTTCCCGTCTCACCGTGTCAGCGCTTCCGTTAGGTCGCCAGGCCTGGAGGAGTCACGTGCCCGCGTCTAGATTCCCTTCAGGTCAGGGTCATCTAGCGACAGCCCTCTTCTCACTGGAATGAACTCTGAGTTCTCCCCTGGCATTGAGCCTTCCCCTCACCTGCTGCCAGATTCTTAATCCACACCTGTCACTCCTCTGCTGCTTTTCTTCCTTGTTTTTGAAAGCAAGAGAATATTAGGTCGGGTCTTTTCAATCAACTTCTCAGACACCGCTCCCTGCACCACCTCCCCCAGATCGGTGGTGGTTTTAGAAAGGACCACGATTTTGTGTGTGTGCCGCTCAGAATGGAAGCGTAGAGAACGGATGCTCGGCCCCCGGGGCCCATTCCTCAGAACGCTGTTCAATGTGTGTGTGCTCCGCGGCGGAGGGTGTGCTGTCCGGCAGGATCGAGGGGACGGGGGCCGTGTCGCCTGGCTTCTGGCCCGGCCCCCGCTGCCCCGGGGACTCCGGCTCTCCTCCAGGCAGCCCCCTCCCTGCCTCCGGCCCTCCCACCTTCCTGGCAGGGTCCCTGCGCCCAGTCAGCCCGTGGTGAGGGTGTGAAATGTGCAGCGCTCTGACTGGGGCAGAAGGCGCCGCGCGTACTCGTCTGCATCCTTTCCCCTCGAGGTTTGTCCTCCGAATTCTGGGAACATGAGTGCAGCATGTGGAGGTCGAAGGCAGAGGCTGAGAAACACCTCCTTTCCCCGCAGCCTCTGAAGGCTCCTCCTCCTCGCCCCAGAGAGGACAACTCATGATCCTGGGGCTGCTTCCATCTGGGGTTACTGGGAAGTGGGCTGGAAAGGGGGCACTCTGGCTCCTCTCCAGCAAGAGACGGCTCCCGCCACAGTCTCCAGAAGCCCCGAGCCGAGCCTGGTCTTGCCGAGCTTCGCACAGTGACCGCGGCTGTGGGACCGAGACCAGGACAAGCCGCCTGCTGAGGGGCCCGTTCTCTGGCTGGAGGGAGCAGGCAGAACAGAACAAAGAGGGGCTTCACTGAGCACCTGTGTGTCGCGCCCCAGTCCCCACTGCGCCTTGCAGGCTCCCGAGCGCCCCGGGAGGAATTCAGCCACCAGGTTCCAGAGAGAAGAGAGTAGTTGTGGAGGTGAAGTTGGTTTCTGTGCTGGTGGAGGAGAGTCCTTCGGGGGCTGCGTAGGGGGTCATGTGTGATTGTCAGCTCGGGGTGCCCCACTGCCCCTGGTGTGGACCACGCAGCGGGAGCATCCCCGCTGCCTGGGGCATGGGGGGGGTGACATGAGAATGCAGATCGAGTCTGCACGGTCGTGTTTGCTTTCCTGGTCACTAGCTCATGTGTAACCCGCTGGCCCCTGCAAGTCAGCCCAGCACACACGTGAAGGGGGAGGCCACTCCGCCGGACGGTCTCGTGAAGGCAGGCAGACGGCCGCACCTGGGGCCGGGCTCTGCTGCTCGCGCTCCTTCGGCGGCACCTGTCTGGGGGTGAAAGCTGGCCTTCTGGGCCCAGTGGCTGTCTACAGCCTCCGTCGGCGCCGCGGCGGTGGCCGTCAGAGGTGGCAGGCGGAGCCCTCCACCACTGGAAATACAGGCTTGTGCCTTCAGGCGTCAAAATGGTCTGAGTTTGAGGGAGGAAGCTAGGGCCATCCTGGGCAGCAGGTGGAGGCCGTGGCAGGGATGTGGTTTGTCAGGAGCCCCGCGAGGGGAGAGCTGGAGGACAACAGAAGGCCCGGGCCCTGGCTAGTCAGGTGCGGCCCGTCACCCCCTCACCGGCTGCCAGCGAGCCGGCAGGGGTCTCGTGAGGGCCGGACTGTGAGAGAGAGGGAATCGAGGTGTTTAAGAAACCGAACTGTGACCTTCGGAGTCTGCCTGAAGGGGATTCTGACAGACCAGGCCAGGAGACAAAACCGATGGCATAAACATCTTTAGAGATCGAGTGAATATTCTGGAACACTGCTGGCCTGAGGAAAGAACATGACCCCCTTTGTCACTGCTGCCTGGTGCTCCCCTTGGCAAGTCTGTTTTTCGGCTCATCCCAGGCAGAGGCAGCCCATGAGGCCACCCCCGCTGGGCCTGGGACCCAGGGCCTCCCCCGGGACCCCTTCTCTCTCACAGCTGTGCCAGGGTCCCCACCCGCTCGCTGGCTAAGCCCCCAGTCTGCTCCCCACTCTGATGGGTCAGCAGGCAGGGAATTTCCCCTTCAGAAGGTTCCTCCCTCCCACACGTGCTGGTAAGGGGCAGGGACCGGGACCACTCTCCTCTCCCCTCCTCGGTGCCCACCGGCCAGCTTCCTGGGCGCCGAGTTTGGAGGCAGTTCTCCAGGGACTCAAAGCTGTTTTCAGTGAGCGGGGGAAGAATGTAACCCATCAGCCTGTCCTCTTAAGGTGAGAGAATTCCTGAGAGGAGGTTTCCTCATTGTTCTGAAGAAGCTTGGAATTTGTAACCCTTTCCATTCTGAACATGATTTTAGAAAGCCGGAAAACTAAAACAGAGTTCAATGACACCCCCCCCCCCAACTTTGATCACCAAGAAGGCCTGGAATGGGGCGGGAGGTCAGAGGTTTACAAAGGACAGGCAAGTATGTCGTATTCCACTTAAAGGGAATTAGATAATGAAAGGGAAACAGCTTGGCGTGCTCATCGGAAGCTTCGGTCATTTGGGATCCCTCCCACCCTGCACGCGCTGAGATTGCGCCCTGGCTGTGTTTTCTGCCGGGCATCTGCCGCGTCGGCGGGTCTGAGCCTGTGCCGAGTGTGGCGAGCGGGGCCCGGCGCCTGGCCCCACGGCCCCGTGCTTCCCATGGGCTTGGGAACCAGCTGGCGCAAAGGCTTCTGAAAGTTCGGTGTTGGCACGCCGCTTTTCTCCTCTAACGTCCTGGGCCCCTTCGCCTCGGGTCCCCGTTGAGAGAGGAGGCCCTAGGCGCCCAGCTAGCCCACCGGCCTCGACCCGCAAGTGGGTAGGAGCCCAGCGGGTCTGCCACGCGCTCCTCGCATGGGGCTTCCTCCGGCCTTTCCCTGCCACCAGACCCCCGAGAGGTGTGCACTCAGACGCTGCACATCTAATCCTAGAAAAGGCCTTTTTACCCACCTGAGATCAGGTCAGAAGCTAAAGTCCTCAGCTGTTCTCAGCCCCAAATAAGACACTGTGGACACGTCCCTTCTTTTGTGGTCACCTCGGCCCCGTCCTCGGAGCGCGCCTAGGATGTGGGGCCCGCTGTAGTTCGTCTGGCGTGCGGTGGTCACACACCCGGACGCACTCAGCCAGCTCACACTTGCCTCAGTTGACGATTTAAGTTAATCCCCCTGCAGTGAGTCTGGTGAAACCACCGGTTTGGAATCCTTTGCTAGGAAGCCGTGACTGACGCGCAGAATGAAGTGAACAGGGATCGCTGCCCCCCCCCCCCCCCCCGGAGCCTCTCTGCTGGGAGGGACCCGCCTCGTTCTTGTGCCCTTTGGAGAACAAGTTTCAAGTATTCTTGTTTCCTTATAAAGGGAAGGGGGCTCCCTTCGCAAAGCGTTTCAGTAGGAGCCACCCAGCAGAGTAGGAGGGGTCGGTTGGCCCCCGACGCCCAGTGTAGGGACCGCCGCGCAGACGCAGCCCCGGGCCCTTGTCCTCCCCGCGTCCGCACGGGCTCTGGGAGGAGAAACCACTGCGCGCTCCGTGTGGACCAACCTCAGAGAGGCCAGCCTCTCTGCGGCGACAAGCAGCCGGGTTTATTTTCTTTAAACTGTACATCATCCAGAGGGAGCCGTGTAGATATTACTCAGAAGTTACTGCAGGGATTTTGTGTGTGTGTGTGTGTGTGTGTGACAAAGTTTGTGTGGGTTTAAAAAAATAAAATCCTATGCAGACCTCCCTTTGTAAGTTAGGCCAATTGGGTACAACCTTGGACTCCACCCAGCATTATGAGGAAATGTTTTCACGACCGATGCATCTTTTTAAAATTGGCCACTTCGCGGGGCGTTGTAAAGAGCGTCTGACAGTCTGGGAGATGACAGCAGGCCCGCCGCTGTGCCCGCAGCCCGTGCAAGGACGGCGCGGTGTTCGCCGCCAGGGCGCTCCAGGCCCTGCAGGGAGAGCAGCGCGGGGAAGACCCGGAGGGAGACGTCGTGTCAAGCACAGTTGTGGCAGGACCGGCCCGAAGGGGTGCCCTGGGAGCACTTGCCGGGCCGGGCGCCTGCATCCCCTCAGCCCCTGGGTTCTGTGGTGGGATGGCGTTGAGGCGCCAGCCTGGCCTCGCTGTCACTTTACCATAGGCATCCGCGGCCACGTGGCAAGGAGACGGGTGGTCACAGCAGGTCAGAACTGGATGGTCCAGTACCCGGGCTGAGCCGGGAGGGCATGCGGGGGGAGGCGCACCATCCGTAGGGGTCGGTCGGGGAGGGGGGCGACCTCCCAGGATGCAATTTGAACACCGCGGAGGAGCAGAGTTCTGGAAAGGCGGTGGTCACCAGGCACAGTGCGCCTGCCGCCTGTCACCTGTCTGGGGCGTCCGTTCTTTGCCCTTTGCCACTAGTAACACATTTCAGTTTTGTTTTATAGGAAGCTAGGAATAGATCATATAAAGAACACTAAAGTCATTATTGTGTCACGTGTCTATCACAAAACCAATTAAAGTGGATTTTAGGATTTACCTTTAGTATTAACGACTTATCTACTGATTTATTGTTAGGGCTTAATACCAGTTAAGTGATAAGAGTTCATGTGGTTTTCCTAAGTAATATTTATAAAATGTAAAGTTTCTAAGTGACTCCTCAACAACTGTAATTCTTAATAACTTTTCTCACTATTAGATTCTTCTATCGGAGTGAATGTCTCAGGTCAGCGACTAGGAACACGACGCCAAGCCGCAGGGGGGAGGCGGGGGGCTGACGTGGGGACAGAGTGGAGCGTGTGCGTACTGTTTTCTGCTGGGACAAGTCGGGAAATGATCCACAGCAGTGGTTTCTGCCACAACGAATTCTTTCCGCCGTCGAGTGATATTCCAGCCACAAGCTTGTACGATTCTAACTGGTCTTTAATTTCTGTTCTAACGCTAAACGGTAACGATCACCAACCCCAGAGTGCGGTGCGGAGGGGCGCAGAGCCCCGGGGGCGCAGGCGAGCCCTGCATGCCGGGCTGGGGGGCATCCCGCGGGCCAAGCCGCTCGCCCTCTGTGACAATTCAAGATTGTGATGGTGTCATTGCGGCTTTTTTTTTTAATTAACAAAGTTCCCGAAAGACTGTTCACTACAATTTGAAGTGTTACTTTGTCAGAATATTTATTCCTTTGTGTGACATGCTAGATTCCCATGGATGTAGCTGATCGTTCCTATTTTGTAAATATTACCTAACTTTACATAAGCTATATCATAATAAACTATTTTTGCATCACCCTTTGCATGCTGTGAATGAGGTTTTGTGTAGTGGAGCAACATGCAAAATAGGCATTTAGGTCAACATTGTCAACATCCAGAAACTGGTCAGTAGCCTGGAGAATTCTAGAGGAGTTTTTGCGTTTGCTTTTTATAATTGCTTATTTTTAAATAGTATATTCAGAGTTCAGGATTAGTTTTCAGCATTTTAAAAGCGGGTGGTGGGTATTGAGGAGGGCACGTATTGCATGGAGCACTGGGTGTGGTGCATAAACAATCTTAGAACACTGAAAAAATAAAAATAAAAAAATAATCAGGAAATTTCACATCCAATACACATCCATCTGTATTGCACATGTACACATACAACACAATAAATATTTTACATCATGAACCTACTGAGGGGACATTGGCTCTATCACAGAAACCTCCCAGGGAGGCCACAAGCACAGTACGAAGTCCTGAGGAGAGGAAGGGCCTACATAACTGGCAACCAAGGAACTCAAATTCTCTCATCTCTGTCCCTTTAGAATTATATTTATCTACAGTTAAGTGTTACTCTTGGTTTTAAAAGAGAAAAATATATCGTACCTTGTGACCAAATACACAGACACACACCTACCCCACGTGCAACCCAACATTTCACAAAACAATGCATCCTTACTAGAATATGCTATGATGTCTACATTCTATTTAGTTTTTTAAAATTCTGGTTGTGACCTACTGAATAAAATAAGAAACGAGTTTTCCACTATTGCCACACCTTTGGAATGAATTATGTGAAAATGTGTGGAAATCCAAACTTTGATTCAAATAAACATACACAAAAATTAAAATCGGACTCTACCTATTAGAAATCAATTTACGGAATTCACAAAACTTAGAAGAAATAGAGCACAGATATATAAAAGATACATACTTCCATTGTGCTATTCCAGTTATTTAAGGGTGCTTAAATAATTTTTGTCCATTAAATTCTAGGCACTGGTCTGATATAATGGTATTCTAATAGCTTGAATGCACTTTTTGTTTTTTGTTTCTTAAGCTATGTAAGTGCAGTTTTGAACATCAGTTGTCATTTGGAAAATCTAGCACCCTTTCTTGATGAAAACACTCAGCACACTAGGAATAGAAGTGAGCTTATTCAATAGGAATAGAACATCTATTAGAAAAACATCTATTAAATAAAAACACCGACAACTAACTTCATACTTAATGGTAAAAAACTAGAAGCTTTTCCCCAAGGTCGGCAACAAAACAAGGATATCTATCCTCACCATGTCTATTAGACAACACTCTTCTGGAATTTTCTAGTCACACAAGAAAAAGGGAAGACATCCATATTGGAAAGTAAGAAGTAAAACTGTATTTAAGATGACATGATCTTGTATATGGGAAATCCTAAGGAATCTACCCCCAAAAAATCGATTAAAACTGATCTGCAGTTTTGCAGGATACAGGATTCCTATACAAAAGTGAATTGTATTTACTAACAATCTGAGACACATTAAGAAAACAATTCCAGGGGCGCCTGGGTGGCTCAGTCGTTAAGCGTCTGCCTTCGGCTCAGGTCATGATCCCAGGGTCCTGGGATCGAGCCCCACATCCAGCTCCCTGCTCGGCAGGAGGCCTGCTTCTCCTGCTACCATTCCCTCTGCTTGTGTTCCCTCTCTTGCTATGTTTCTCTCTGTCAAATAAATAAAATCTTAAAAAAAAAAAAAAAAAGAAAACAATTCCATTTGCAATAAAGTCAAAAAGAATAAAATACTTGGGAATCAATTTTTTAAAAGAAGTGAAAGACTTAGACACTGAAACTGTGAAAGACTATTTAAAGAAGATGAATCCTATGTTCATGGATTGGAAAATGTGCTACCGTTAGAATGGCAACATTCCCCAACCTTGATCAACAGAGTTGGCGCAATTCCTATCAAAACCCCAGCTGCTTTTGCAAGATTCATACAGAAATGTAACGACCCAGAGTAGCCAAAACAATGTTGGAAAGAACAAAGTTCAAGGACTTGCTTACTGGGTTTCAAAACTTGCCACAAATGCTAGGTCGTCAAGATAGCGTGGTACTGGCACAGGGACTGACCTTCAGATCAATGAAGAATCTGGAAATAATTAAGAATCCGGAAATAAGGGATTGCATTTATGTAATCAATCGATTTTTGACAAGAGTGCCAAGACCATTCAAAGGGGAAAGCATAGTCTTTTTCAACCAATGGTCTAACTATTCACATGCCAAAGAATGCTGCTGAGCCCCCTTCCTCAGGCCATACCCAAAAAGTGACTCAGAATGACTCACAGACCTGACCCAAGAGTGGGCAGGCCCAACGAGGGCCGGGGATGAGAAAGAGCCACAGGAGGTCACGGCACCGACAGCCGTGTTGAGCCCTCGCCCTTCCACTCTGCGGCATTTCCCGCCACCACTGATCCCCCAGGATCATCTACCCTCCGGTACAGATAAAAAAGGCAAGTAGCAATCGGTCAGGACAAGAATGGCATCAAAACGGGTCTAGCAACAAGTGCTTCGGAGGATTTCAGAAATTTAACATGACAGTGTTGAACTGAACTGCAAATTGGGATTTGCTGTCTACTTACCACCAAAGGCAGAAACTGGAAAGTGCCCTAGTTCAAGCTCAGACGGAAGCAAATTTTACACGAAAGTCTGTTTATCATCAAGCTGCTTCAGCACGTGGCCGTGTCACTGGCCCAGATACCAGCCCTCGTGGCTGCAATATGGAAGCAGAAGGGAGGGCCTGGGACTCTGGCTGGGCTCTGTGGGAATGCCACGGAGGGGCCTTGGAAAACCGCCCGGTGTACTCTTCTGTGACTGAGGGGCTTGCCCAACCCATAAGTGCTGATTTTCCAGCGGGCCCCCAAAGGGGGTCTGTATTTGGTCACTGCATCGGAGGCCATGGAGCTCTGATTAGTACCTGGAGGAATCCCGGAAAACATAAGTCTGTGTCAGCATTTGCTCCAGTTTGCACCACCATTTTCTGTCCTTGGGGCAAAAAAAGCCTCTAGTGGACATTTGGGAACAGAGTAAATGGAAGACTTATGATGCAACCCATCTTGTGAAGTCCCACCCGGGTTCTCAGCTGGACATACCACGTGGTCGAGAAGACCAGTTCCTTTCAGATGGGCAGTTAGCACTCGATAACTTCCTAGCCGTCTGCACAGAAAAGTCCCTGTTGTTTCGAATTACAAGCGGGTTACAGTCATAGGTACTACTTCACTGCACATCAGACATCCCGCAAAATTACATGAATGCATGAAATCCTTCAGGTAAGAGAATTTCTTCAGGATTACAAAATTGTTATGAACAGAACTGCAGGGGGAAAGTATGTGAAAACATTGGTTTGCACAGTGCTAACCATGCATAGTTGAATCGTAATCAGATCACTTTCTGAATAAATCTATAAAACCTGAAAAAAAATGTTTCAGAGGCTGACACATAAGAGCGAAGAGTATAAGACTCAGAAAGAAACACAGAAGCGAATCTTTGTGACTTTGGTTAATGCGATGGTGCCTTAGATATGACACCAAAATACAAGCAGCAGAAATAAAAACAGGCAAATTAAACTATCAGAATTACTAACACATCGCTGCACACAATACCCAAGAAAGTGAAAAGACTACCTAAAGGATGGGAGAAAAATCTTTGCAAATCATGTCTGATAAGGGACTTGAGTCCAAAATACAAAAAAAAAAAAAACCAAAAACCTCTTGTTATTCTTATAATTCATAAGTTACAACTTCTAATTCAACAATAAAAAAATCCAATTTTTTAAAAAGTGGGCCAAGGACTTGAATAGACATTTCTCTGAAGACAATACAGAAAGGACAAGTACATGAAGAGACGCTCAACATCCTTGTCATCAGGAAAAGTCAAGTCAAAACCACAATGAGACACAACCTCACACTCAATAGGTTGGCTATTATTTAAAAAGTCAGTAGTAATGAGGCGCCTGGGTGGCTCAGTCGTTAAGCGGCTGCCTTCGGCTTAGGTCGTGATCCCAGGGTTCTGGGATCGAGCCCTGCATCGGGCTCCCTGCTCAGCAGGAAGCCTGCTTCTCCCACTACCATTCCCTCTGCTTGTGTTCCCTCTCTCGCTGTGTTTCTCGCTGTCAAATAAAATCTTTAAAAAAAAAAAAAAAGTAATTTTTTGTGGGCAGGGATGCAAAGAAGGAACCCTCATACTCTGCTGGTTGGAATGTAAAATGGTGCAGTCACTTTGGAAAAGTCTGGCAGTTTCTCAGTAGGGTTCTAGGACCCAAAAATTCTAGTCCTAGGCATATACTCAAGAGAAATGAAAACATGCGTCCACATGAACTTACATGTGAATGTTTACAGCATCATTACGGGTCATGGTGGAAACAACTGAAATGTCCATCAGTTGATGAATGTGTTCAAAACGTGTGGTCTTTCCACACAATATTATTCAGCGACAAAAAGTGAATACTGACCCATGTTACAGCAGGGAGAGCCCTCAAAAACATGCCAGGGGCGCCTGGGTGGCTCGGGCAGGGAAGCGCCTGCCTTTGGCTCAGGTCATGATCCCAGGGTCTTGGGATCGGCTTCCTGCTCAGCAGGGAGGCTGCTCCTCCCCCTGCTTGTGCTCTCTCTCTGTCAAATTGAAAAAATAATAATAATCATTACGCTAAATGAAAGAAGGCAGGTACAAAATGCCACAAACTGTAGGATTCCAGGTACATGAAATGCCCACAGTAGGAAAATTCGGAGAGACAGCAAGTGGGAGAATGGCGATACTGCTCTTAGGACATTATTTCCTTCGGCGGTGATGAAAGTGCTCTCGAATCGGAGTGGTGCATACCCTACAAGGGTGAACCTTAGGATATATGGATCCCACTGCAGTCTTTTCAAAAAGGCAATCAGTTGTTTTTAAAAAAGAAAAAATTCAAAAGAATCAATGCATGCTTTAAGTTACGATATAGGCTCATTGGTTCATTCGAACACTCCCGTGGATTTGACACCTGTGGGGAGCCTGTCACGGCCACACGCTACTCCGACTGTGGCCTTTAATCCAAGGGTTGCAAGAGGAAGTTTCATCTTACTGCGGTTCTTTTCCAACCGATTAACATTATCTGAAACTCGTGAGACTTAATGTCCCACTGCTAAAATAATGCAGATAACGGCATAAATAAAAGCATTAAGTAAAAAATGTTCCAAAGTGAGATCATCTCGGAATTGGGGTAACGTTCATCCAGGTGGCTGGGCTCGGTCACCTCCGCACCCCGTCACTAACGCGCTCCCGCCCGCCTGGGGCAGAAGGGGCTGCGGTCACAGCAGAGACGCACACACGGCAGGGAGAGCAGACTGCCCGTGTGCCCACCATCACAGGGTGGGGAGGAAAACGCTGGAAAGCCTGCCACCAGCAGGAGGGACATGTTGGAAAACATGTTTTGGTTTCTTGCTCCTTGGTTGGCTGGCTGGATCCCGGGAAAGCGTGCGCACAGGGCCCCACCGCCACACAAATGATGCGGTCGCGTTTCCCTCACGGGGGACATCGCGGGGGGGCGGGGGAGCAAAAGCACCTCCCTTATCTTTGGAAAACACTTTACAAGGTGCCCCCAGTCACACGTTCGGGTCTTGCTCCTGCCAACACCTCCCTTCTTGACCAATGGCTTCTAAACAGCTGTGTCGCCCACGCCCCCAAAACTGTTAATGACCAGCACCCACTACTGGAGCAAAAGGCAAAGAAACGCACACAGTACTACCGTTCCAGAACAAGAACATGTTTATTTAAGTGTGCCGAAGTCCAGGACAGCCCAGCTTCGTCCTTGAGGACACGTGCTGCACCGTCTCCTGCTTTCCCTTCAGAACACACACTGCTGGGATGCACGGGAAAACACGTTTAGTGTACAAGCGTTTCTTATTTCCAATCTATGTATTTTACGGCTTCAATTACAGCAGAAAAATCAACTTGAGGTTTGCTGGCCCGACACGGTAAGTCACAGGGAACCTCAAATGGGCGCCGCGTACCACAGACACAAATACGACAGGCTGGCAAAATCATCAGAGGCCGTCGGAGCTCTCTCTATAAAAGTACATGCTATGGACAAACAATCTGCAACATCGCACAAACTACGTAAGGTAGCTCTTCTTCTAAATGCCGGTGAAAGCCAACCCCAGAGCTGACAGGAAGAACCCGTCTGTGAGCCGCCACAGCCCGAAACTGGCCTCCCTCCCAGTTCACTCCTCCAGGTGGTCGGGTAACTCGTGACGGGTTACGCTGAGCCAAAACTGCCTACGAGCCAAGTTCATGGGTATTACATTGAAGGTCACTTCCAAGCGCACAAAATCAACTTGAATGTGAGAATGTTAACCATCAAAGGCATAAGGCAGGGAACCGGAAGCAGCTCCCAGCCGCTTAACAGTCCTCGCTGGCAGCCCCCGCACTTGACCGCAATGAACACAGAGGGGAAGCGGCGGGGGGTGAACATCTTCACGTGTATTGGTTGTAAAGGGTCATCGTGCAAGGAGACCCGGGTAAGAGCACCGCCTGCCCACTGTGGGGGGGCCAGCGATGCTCACGAGGGGGCCCTGAGGGCAGCGCCCCGCTCCGGCCCTGCCCGGCACCTCTCTCTCCTCCTGCCCATTTTCTTCCCCAACCTCTCCCCTTTCTCTCTGCGGACTCAAACCCGCCAAGAAGCCACCGAGGAGCTGATGAGACCCAAGACCCGACGCGAGGAGCCTGCCGCCTCTGGCCAATGCCAGGGGCCAGCGGTGCTGATGGGAGCGCCCCGCCACCCGGAGAAGCAGAAAGCGTCCGGGAGCTGCTGGCAGGGTTGCCGGCGGGGCGGGCGGAGCAAAAGACTCTCTAGAATCAGGTTAGGGGGTCAGCTTGCATGCACGGCCCCGGGGCAGGAAACAAGGGGGCCCGTGACAACCAATCGGTGTTGCGGGGATGTCCCTGTGCTTTGTCACCCCAAGCGCTCTTGAGTTCGCTTTAGTGCCACGCCAAGGAGAACAGAGTGTGCGCGGCGGGTTTCTGGGATCTCGCTCAGGGGCCGCAGCTCTGGGCGCGGCCCAGGCCAGTCTGGAGCCACAGTCCTCGTAGCTTCGGTCTGCTTCCACCCCAGGTACCAAAGTTGTGATGTCCAACAGCACTCTCCCTCCAACTCCGCAGGCAGAGAGAGCACGGCTTCAGTGACTCTGCTTCTTTTGTGGGAAAAAGGTGTACTTGGTCGGGTTAAACTCTTCCCAAATACGCTCAAATTCTTCCAGGAAAAGCCTCACGTACTCCTCATCCTCCATGATCAAGACGTTCTCTCGGTTGTTCTGAATGGCCTGTGTGGTCCAGTTGAGGGAGCCGGTGATCAGCACCTTCTTGTCCACGATGGCGAACTTGTGATGCATGTAGCCGAGGTCCTGGTCGTGTCGCACCTGGATGCCTGCGGAAAGGGCGAGTCAGCCTTCCCGGCCACCGCCCGCCACACCCCTGTGCCCACACTCGCTAGCGGCCGCGGCTCTGCCTGTCTGCTTCTCATCTGGCAGGAAACGGGAGCCGGTCACTCCGGCAGCTGGTGAGGGCAGCACCAGATGGGACCAGCTGCCTGCAGCGCGGGGGTGGGGGGAGGAGGGGAGGACTGTGGAGGGGGGGGGACACACACACTGATCGTGGACGACCCTGCCCGCGCCCAGCCCTGCAATCCCGGGGAGGTCTGCCCACCCACACTGCTCGAGTACCACCCAGCGCGCATCGTCCTGTTGCTGGTTCCGGGAGGAGCCGGCTGTGGATCCCACCGGGGCCACCCGAGCAACCGTCGGCGGGGCTTTCCTTCCTTCGAGCTCCCGCCCTGCCCACCCCGGGAACCAACACCCCAGGAAATGCCGTGCACGCCGCGACTGCACCCCACTGCGGACGGGGAGGGGTGGGCCTGAAGCAGGAAGAGGGCAGGAGAAGCCAGGCCCTGGGAGTTCAGGGGCTCAGGGCCCACCTGCCGAGAAAACAGATTCTCCCTGGCTTTGCCTCTGGGGCTCAGCAAAGAGCCAGTAATGATTGCCTTTGGTTTTCCCGTTTGTCTCTCCCCTGCTGTTTTCAGACTCCCCGAGGGCAGGACCTGTTAGTCCACCCCCTCTGCTTCGACCCTGGAATCATGCCTCCTCACTGCTCGGCAGGGAGCCTGCTTCTCCCGCTACCACTCCCTCTGCTTGTGTTCCCTCTCTCACTGTGTTTCTGTCAAATAAATAAAACCTTTAAAAGAAAGAAAAAAGAGGGGCGCCTGGGTGGCTCAGTGGATTAAAGCCTCTGCCTT
>CM053619.1:7530190-7551564 GCA_028646535.1 Procyon lotor | reverse complement strand
CGTAATGTCCTTTTAATATACTATTTGTTAAAAAAAATATGCTATTTGTTACTATTTTGTTGAAGATTTTTGCATCAATATGTATAAGGGATAGTCATCTGTAGTTTTCTTGTAGTGTCTTTTCTGGCTTTGGGGTTAGGATTATGGTGGCTCATAGAATGCATTTGGAAGTATTCTTTCCTCTTCAAGTTTTTGGAAAGTTTGAAAAGATGTGGTATTAGTTCTTTCAATGTTTGGTAGAAGTCACCAGTAAAAAAGCAGGAGTTTTCTCTCTTGGGAGATTTTTTTAAAATTACTGATGCTATCTCCTTACTAGTTATAGGTCTATTCATATATTCTGTTCTTCATGACTTTTTCTTGGTAGGTTTGTGTTTCTAGGAATTTGTCCATTTCATCTAGGTTATCCAATTTGTTGGCACACAATTGTCCATAATACTCTTATAATCATTTTTCTTTTACTATTTATTTTAGGTATATATTATTTATTAGAAGAGGGAGTAGTGTCACTTTATTATTATTTTTAGATATATATGTAATTATTTATTAGAATAAGTAGTAATGTCACTTTCACTTCTGATTTTAGTAATTTGAGTCTTCTCTCTTCTTTATAATCCATCTAGCTAAAGGTTGGTCAATTTTGTTAATATTTTTGAAGAAACGGTTTTTTGTTTCACTGATTTTCTCTATTGTCTTTCTATGCTCTATTTCACTGATCTCTGATTTAAAAAAAAAACACATTTATTTACTTGAGAGAGAAAGAGTGAGAGAGCATGAGAGGGGAGAAGGTCAGAGGGAGAAGCATACTCCCCATGGAGCTGGGAGCCCAATGCGGGACCCGATCCCAGGGCTCCAGGATCATGACCTGAGCCAAAGGCAGTTGCTTAACCAACCGAGCCAACCAGGAGCCCTGCTTTTTTTTTTTTTTTTTTAAGTCCATGGGCTAGAGTGAAGGATGAAGAAAGCCACAAAAAGGAAGAAAGCGCTGGATCTTTCTTATTCAGGTTTCAGCACTCAAAAATATTGTTGAATGAAAGAATTCAATTAACAAGAAAAAAGAAAGGAAAAGAAGGAGGAGGAAGTAAATAGTGGCCCAAATAAAAGAGGACAGGAATAGAGAACAATAAACCACTGACTCAGATGTCACTCAAGGTACCAAACTCTCAGCTGCCCTAGAAATCGTTCCTTACCAAACAGTTCAAAAAGAATGTTTTGAAAGAACTATGCTTACTATGTAGTCTACATATCACAAAAGCTTGTTGGATTGAAAGTCAGAACATCAATTGCATTTTACACAAATTGCTATTTCAACTGGAAAGGGGAAGAAAAAACACACTTTTTTTGTTTTGTTTTTAGATCTTTGTTTTGTTTTAATGTAAGCAGTTTTAAGATTTTATTTTTATTTGTCAGAGAGAGAGAGAGAAAGAGAGAGAGAGCACAAGCAGGCAGAGGGAGAAGCAAGCTCCCCGCTGAGCAAGGAGCCCGATGTGGGACTCGATCCCAGGACCCTGGGATCATGACCTGAGCTGAATTCAGGCAGCTGCTTAACCAACTGAGCCACCCAGGCATCCCTTAATGTAAGCAGTTTTATCTACAAGTTTCCCCAGCACTGCTTTGCTGCATCCCATGTTTTGGTATATTGTGTCTTCATTTTCATTCACCTCTAAGTATTTTCTAATTTCCCTTGTGATTCCTTCTTTGTCCACTGGTTATTTAAAAGCACGTTATTTTGGGGTGCCTGGGTGGTTCAGTCAGTTAAGCTTCCAAGTCTTGATCTTCACTCAGTTTTGATTTCAGGGTCATAAATTCAAGTCCCACATCAGGCTCCATGCTCATGGGGAATCTGCTTGAAGATTCTCTCCTTCTGCCCCTACCCCCACTTGCATGCTCTCTAAAATAAATACGTCTTTAAAAAAATGAAAAGCATTTTAACTTCCACAATTTTGTGAATTTTCCATTTTTATGTTACTGGTTTCTAACTTCATCCCACTGTGGTCAGAGAAGATACTTTGTATATCTTTTAAAATCTACTGAGGCTTAATCTGTGGCCTCACATATGACCTATCCTGGCAAATGACCCAAGTGCCCTTGAGAAGAGCCTTATATGCCACTGTTGTCGGGTATGTCTGTTAGATCTGGCTGGTTTATTGTGTTTGGCCGTTCTATTCATTATTGAGTATTGAAATCGATTATTCTAGAACAGTCTATTCATCCCTTCAATCTCATTTTTTGCTTCATATATTTTGATCAGCTGTCATTAGGTGTGTAAATGTTGGTCACTGTCATATCTTCTTGCCATATTGAAACTTATATTAATATATACAATCCTTCTTTGTCTCTTGCAACCTTTTGTGATTAAAAATCTATTTTACCTGGTATTAGCATAACCACTCCTGCTCTCTTTCGGTTATTTGCATGGAGTATCTTTTCCACCCTTTCAACTGTGTTTTTGGATCTCAAATGAGTCTCTTGTAGAGGGCATTGAATTGGATCATGTGTTTTTATCCATTCTGCTAACCCCTTTTGATTGGAGGCTTTCATCCATTTACTTTGATTCCTAACAAGGAGAGGCTAACTTCTGTTATTGTGCTGTTTTCTATACATCTTATAGGTTTTTTTTGCTCATTTCTTACACTCCTGTTTTCTTCCAGTGTTCTTTGTAGTGAAATGTTTAAATTCCTTTTTAATTTCTGTTTGTGTACAGACTGTAACTATTTTCTCTGTGGTTACCCTGGGGACATTTAACATCCTAAAGTTAGAATGCTCTAATCCGAATTTATAACAGATTGGCATCAATAACATACAAAATCTCGATTCCTTTCCCACTCCTTTTGGTTGCTGATGTCACAAAATTACATCTTTATACACTGTGTACTTCAAAACATAAACTAATAATTCTTCTAAATGCATTAGTCTCCTACATTATGTTGAAAACAAGATCTGGAGTTACAAACTAAAGTTAAAATAATACTAACTTTTACATTACTAATTACTTTTTCTTTAAAAGTGCTTCCTAAATCATGTGGAAAACAGAGTACAGTTAAAAGCAATTGCTATAATACTAGCTTTCATAACTGCCCAGGATCTACGTTTGAGATCTTTATTTCTCCACATGGCTTTGAGGTGCTGATGGTGTCCTGTCATTTCACCTTGCAGGACTCCTGTGAGCATTTCCTGCAGGGCAGGTCTTCTGGTCACAAACTGTCTCCTCTTTTATCTGAGAATGTCTTGATTTCTTCCCCACTTTTGAACAGTTTTGCTGGATACGGGCTTCTTGGTTGACAGGGTTTGTTGTTGTTGTTGTTGTTTGCTTTAGCACTTTACATATAATGGCATGCTGTCCTCTGGCCTCCACCATTTCTGATGAGAAATCTCTATGTATTCTTACTGAAGATCTCCTGTGAGTGATTCTCTCTTGTTGCTTTCAAGATTTGTCTTGAAAGTCTTTTTGAAGTTTGATTAGAATGTTTTCAGTGTGGCTCTGAGTTTATTTTACTTGGGAGTTTTTGAGCTTCTTGTATATTTATGTTCCTCTCTTTCACCATATTTGGTTAGTTTTTAGCCATTCTTTCTTTGTTCTCTGTCCCTTTCTCTCCTGGGACTGTGCATATAATCCTTTTGATGGTGTATAGTTCTCTTGGGTTCTGTCCACTTTTCTTCAATTTTTCCGTTAGGCCTCAATGATGTCCATTGTTTTATCTTCAAGTTCACTGATTCTTTCTTCTACCTGCTCAAATCAGCTTTTGAGTCACTCTCATGAATTCTTCATTTCAGTTGTTTTCAGCTCTGAATTTGTTTAGTTTCTTTATATTTCCATTTTGTTCACACATTTTCTTGGCTTCCTTCACATCTTCCTTTAGTTCTGTGAGCATCTTTAAGACAGTTGTTTTAAAATCTTTTAGTGTATCTGCCATTAAGTCTTTTTCAGGGACAGATTCTGTGGATTTTTTTTCCCTTTGAATGGGTCATACTTTCCTGTTTCTTTGTATGCCTTATGATTTTTTGCTCAACACTGGACATTTAAATCTAATAATGTGGTAACTGAAAATTAGATATTCCCCCTTCCCCAAGGTTCCGTTTTTTTGTCTTTTATTTTTATGCTTGTAGGCTTTCTCTTTGCCAAGGATCAGAGAGAGGTATAAACCTACATTTTTCTCAGGTCTGAGCCTTTCTTTGGGCATGCAGTTTCTAATTTCCCCTGTATATGCACTTGTTTTCGAGTGCCCTTGGTTTTTGTCCTAAATTTCCTGAAAGGGGAAATCCACACAACAGAAGGAAGGGGAAGGGCATTGGACCATTAAGTCTCCTGGCAACCAGAGGGGGTGGGGCTTGCAACAATGACTGCCTGGCTCTTTGCGCCACTGTGATCAGAAGCAGCAACCAGCGATCAGAGCACAGATTCCCCCACAGCGATAGTCTAGGGTTCTTTTCATCCACCATAGCTCCCATATGGTATGTGCAGCCTGTTCCAGGAACACCTAGACACCTGCTGTGTGGCTGTGGGGGATGGGTGGTGCTACTGTGCTCTGAGCTGAAATTGATCAAAAGTAACCACAATGTACAGTCTTAAGTCTTCTTCTAGAATTTAAGCCTTTGACAGACCTCAGTTTCAAAATAGTTCTATCAGAGGTGTTATTTTAGCCCTAATATTTTCTGCGACTGACCCCATGAAAATTCTAGGTTATCAAATCAACAAAACCATGTAGTCAACAGTTTATAAAAATACATCTTTATTGTGTTTCAATGTTCCTGCATGACAGATACCTAGTCATATAAACTTAGTTTCCATGTTAAATATAAATTAAACAAACACGCACACACACAAACTATAAACAAATCAGCAAAACTGCTGGAAAAATCCCTCCAAGCCATGAATCCTTATTAAAAGTGCACATTGGGATGATGAGACTCTTAAATCACCATACTCTAAAAACTGTCACCTATAGCCAAATCTAAATGTTTAAAGAAGCAATAAAGGACAAAGTGACATGGAATAAAACTATAGTGGGTTTCTCCACTCCACGTCCAGTGAGTTAGGCAAGTCGAATGGCTCCATCTGACATTTTAGCAAAGTATCATCTCTATGTAAAAAGGATCAGGGGCCTGTCTGCGAGCTACAGGGAAAGTCAAAGCGATCACAGGAGGGCATGGCCAGAAGACTTCGTAGTCACACGGTTCCAGAACATGAATCCCAAAGGGCCCAAAGATGAGGCAACATCTTTCCACCCCAAAAGCCATTCCCAGAACTCAAAACCAGATTACTAACGATGACTAAGGATCAACACATGTCCTGAAAATTCACAACTGTAGCAAAACATACACGCATTCATATAGAAAACCTGGAAAAGTCTTGAATTTCAGAATAGAAAGGTTTAAACATGAACTTTGAGAGGTTTGTTACTGTGGCCCAAATACCCAAGTTGGGACTGGCCTGACATGTTTTCCTATAAATTTTGAGATCTAAATCCTTGAGAGGCGTAAGATGCATGTTCTCCTCAGCCTTCTCTCACAGGCGTGCTCAAACACAGGGGACCCACTGTCCCAAGTCTCCCACAGCCCTCTTCAGGGCCAGAGCAACTCAAATAGCTTCTGGAAGGGTACCGAAAACCATACCAGGTCCAAATCCCACACAAAGGGCAAAATTCAGCCCCAACAGTTTCCGCTGCTTGTGAGGAAAGGGCTCCCTGCTGGCAGTTCAGAAACAAAAGCAGTCTGTGATCACCATCAGAGACCCGTCCATGAGTTCGATGGCAAATATGGCAATCACCACTTCTCTGAAGGTGAACACAAGGTCAGATCCCCAAAGTGGGGTTAATTACGAGGCTCTGAGGCTGTGGGGCTGCGGACTGTGGACATGAGGTGCGACTTGTAGGTTTTGCTCAGGCCCGTCATCCAGAACTTGAGCAGCTTGACATTGTCCTCCTCAGACGCTCCGAGAATACTCAGGAGCTTCTGCGTGTCCTCTTTGGGTCGACTGTCCACCTTGGTGAATTTGAAAAGGACCTTCACTTTGCTGAAGAAAACCAAAAACACACCGCTCAGGTACCACAGCAAAATTGCACCATGGTTCAGGTCCCGAGGCCTAAAGGCTTCAAGACCAGCACAGAGTGGCGGCTCACAGCTGCTCCAGGACCTCTCCCTGGTCCAGCAGCTCTAACCCTGCGCCATAAGGCTGCTGCCTCAAAATGGAGGGAAAGCCCATTTTCTTTAAATTCATTTAAGGAATCTGTTGTTCCTTAGCTTCACTGTATTACTGGAAATCAAGATAATGCCTAACTAAAATTTGATGAAAAATTACTAAGGAAAACTTTTTAAGGAAATAAATAGTCAACTTTAATAGAAAAGAAACCTCTGTTATGTGGCATTCCGATTTTTTAAAAAAAGATTTTACGTACTTGACTGGGGGGGGCAGGGGGAGCATAAGTGGGGGAAGGGGGAGAAGAAGAGGGAGAGGGAGAAGCAGCTTCCGGCTGAGTAGGGAGCCCGACACAAGACTCGATCCCAGAACTCTGAGATCATGACCTGAGTCGAAGGCAGACGCCTAACCAACTGGAGCCACCCAGATGCCCCTGGCTTTCAGATCTTTGAAGTTAATTAACCAGCAAAAATAACTGCTTCTCTTGGAGGCAGGTGTGACGCCCACTTCACAGAGGAGCATCATGAGGACTAGGAGTGTTGACCTTGCTCAAGGTCATCCAGTGGCAAAGATCCTTTTGAACCCAGGCTCCTAATCTCTATTCTACCCCATTTCTCAGGGAGGCCGCCAGCCGAACCGAAGAGCTGCCGGCTGCCCAGCACCCCCGTGAGAAGTCAGACTCGGGGGGCCAAGGCGGGGTGTGCTTACTTCATCCACTCTTCCTTGAGGCAGACGAGGCACTGGTCCACCACACCCACGGACAGATTCTGGTTGGTCAGAGCCGCTTCCATCTTATTCAGGATGGTGGGGCCAACTGGGAACGAGAGTGGCCTGTCAGCATGGGGGAGCAAGAGGCAGCCGCGGCGTTCTTGCCCCCACTCACCGTCGGGAAAGGGGGGCCGGCCCGGCGGCACCCACCTCGGTCCGCAGCGACAGGACTCCCGCTGGTCACGACAAACTCGTACTTGCTGAGGGACTGGTCATCCTCGCACCCGGCTGGGTGGAGGCTGGACCGAGGGGCTGTATGGGCCTCCACGACGACGGCAAATTCTGCAGCAACACAAGAGGCAGTAACTCTGGGAGGCACGCCTCTGCCCCCCAGGGAGCCTGCTTCTCGCTGCCGCCACTGCCAAGCGGGCTCAGCTCGCAGGGTGGAAACCCGCCTCCCTGACTATGCCGGGCCACTGCAATCCTCCGGCAGCGTATTTGTTAGTAGAGTTAAGGGTGCACCCTTGCCTCTGTTACTGTATTCTATTCCAGTAACTACTAATTATATATCTGAATCCACTTAATGCCAAACAGCCCTGTGACGGCGCTCCCTACGTTAGTCCCATTTTATGACAGGGAAAGAGACTGCTCACTGGTTCCCCCCTACGGCCAACGGTGCCTAAGAACTTCAAGCTCATCTTTAAACCGGGAGCCTGTGTTCCAAAAAAAGGTGCTGCCTCTCAGGGACTCGGGACCCAGCCTGGGGTACGGACTGGAATGGCAGCGCAGCTCTGCCAGTCAGCGTCCCGGCCATCTCTCTGGGTGCGCTTGGAGGAGCCGCTGGCTCGCCTGCGGAGGCGGGGGTTCACACCCAGGCTCACCCCTGAGCTCCTCAAGCCAAAAGGAGAGGATGCCGGTTAGGTTCCTGGCTCTAGGCTGGAGGAGTGAGCAAGTCTGACCGTGCAGGGGGCAGAGCCGGGCCCCACTGACCCGGTGAACGTCAAGGCTGGATTTAAGGCACATAAGAGTCGCCCTCCGAACCTTCTCGGCATCACCGACTCAGCCCAATAGCACGACCGACCTGACACCCAGCTGTGTGGTTTCCATTCCCATGACTGACCTGCCTTCCGCCGAGAGCCACACCCAGCAGGTCACCCTCACCTGAGGCTGTCCTGTCCAAGCCTCGCTCACCCTCATCTGAGGCTGTCCTGTCCAAGCCTCGCCCGTTTTAAAGACAGAACACGGAGGCCCAAACCAAGCCCCTGGGGAAATTGGTCCTCCCGCTCTTGCGCAGGCAGCGCCCTCAGACCCACGGCCAAGACGCAGTTCCACTCCTGAGCCCTGAGCTGCAGGGCCTCGGGTGGGACAGGAGGGCTGTACCTGAGGACAGCACGTGGGCAGGGATCTGCACGTGCGGGCTGAGCCCCAGGAAGTTGCACCGGTAGGCCTCCTCGTACTGGTGGCTGTAAGGGATGATGCGGACACAGCCCACGGGCAGCATCGTCTAGAGAGGACACGGGCACACACGTCCGACACCAGCTGGCACCCGCCCGTCTCCCTCACTCACACCCCACGTGCCCTCCGCAGCTCAGTCCAAAGCCTCTCCCTCCCAGGAGGCACTCCGGGTTACTCGGCGCTCCCGGGGGGTCTCCCGCACGGCCCCCACTCCCACCCCAGCAAGCAGGCACACAGGCTTTGTGCTACCTCTTGCTTTGTGGTGTCAATCTATTATTCTTTGACTTCTGAGATGTCCGTCTCTTCCCTCATCCCACAAAGAGATAATAAACTTTGAGAGATTCTGTCATATTCACTTTGTGCCCTCACAGGCCTAGGCAGATGTTAGGCATGAACGAGGTTTCTGAGGACTTAGTCAGTCCTCTGGATGAGGACAAAGTCAGCCAGACCCGGGCCTTGGCACCCATCACCCCTCCGAGGTGCAGACAGCACGGTAGCATCCCACCTGACTCATCAGGAATGTTCCGCGCACAGGGACATGTGATGACCTGAACCCGCTTCTAGGGCAGCTGTGAACCAGGCCAATGGCTTCTGAGAGGGATCCGGGATTGGGAGTAACGCAGTTAGTTATCCCTCTATCAAGAGAGCACAGACTCCTTCCACTGGAAATAACAACCATCAATGACGGCCATTTTCAACAGTGGAGAAAAAGCACGGGTCTCAGACTCAGGTATGAATCTCTGGACCGAGCCATCCCTGCATCCTAACATTCACACCCACCATCCAGATTTAAAAAACAACAACAAACCCACGGGGCAAACACTGTCCCACTACACACACTTACAAGAAAAGCTACTCTTACCCGAAGAACTTCAAAAGCTGACTGGACAAGGTCTGCGTCTCTACTTTTCCAGATCACCTGGTTCCCCATGAGGACATGCCAGGCCAACATGCGAAAAGACGAGGCACCCAGAACCTGAAAAATACAGTTCGGTGTCTTCTGCCCTGAATTTTCTTCTGTGTGACCGAAGTTATTTGTGCGTTCTCTGTATGGTGAAGGAAGACGGGTCGCGAGAGGGAAGGGCTGGCTGACATGCTCGTGGTCAGGACGAGGCAGGCGGAGGTCTGGATGAGCCCCTGGGGCCCCGAAGCCCTAGCACACTGCGAAGATCTCTTCCCCAATTTTACTTTTCAAAACTTGAAGCAGAAAACACGTGAGCTCTCTGCAACATTCGCCTTCTCTCTCTCTACACCATTTTGCTGAATCATTTCCAAGTTAGGGACAGGCAGCACGACGCTTCAGGGGCCGGGATGGACAAGGGCTCGCCTACAGAGCCCCGGTACACACCACCGCCAGAAATACCACACAGATGTGCCGCCAACCCGCTATCCGCAGCCCCAAATCTCTAACGATGTTCTCAACGGCTGTTTTCTTTCAACCCAGGGGTCACTTGAGGACCAATGACTGTTTCATTTATTCTGCTGTCCGTCCCGTTTTATGCTAGCACAGTCCTTCTCTCCACCTGACTTCTCTGACACTGGAGTTTTGGAGAGTTCAGTCCGTTATTCTCTAACTTATAACATGGCTTTTTTTTAAAAAAAAAAGGGGGGGGGGAAGGCTAGAAATATTATATTTTAAAAACAAAAGGGAGACTATAGTTTCAAAGTACTCCCACCTCCCATGGGATTGAAGATTCCTTCTAACTTTAATCCACGTGAGCAACCGCCAAGGATGATCTCAGCCAAACACACGATTCTGGTGGGTCAATGTTCCGCATTCAGAAGGCCCACAGAGCATTAAATCAGTCTTTACTCCGTTTTTCAAAATAGAAATAACTATCTTTTGTTAAAACTCATGCTCATTGTAAAAGTAATCACAGAGAAATAGAAAAAGGGACTGCCCTTGTAACCTTGCCTTCTCTTCTCCCTGTCTGACCTAATATAACCACGGCTGACACCGCTGTGTGAGACTTGCGTCTCCAGCCCGCATATACACAAACACGCATACCAGCCTGTACGATCCAGTGGGTGCTCTCCTCTCTGTAGGGACATTCCACTGTTTGGGTGCCATTCCTATGGTTGGACACCCAGATTCTTTCCAATCTCCTGTACGAAGGGCCAACATTTCCACTTTGCAAAGCGTCTAATGCTGCCTGCAAAGCAATAGTGCTCTGAACAGCACCATTTCCTTTAAAAGATCAGAGAACCATGAGAAGCCAACCATGCGGGGCTTTCGGTAAAAAGGTCACATACATCATCACTAAAAGGGGAGCGCTGCGCCTGTGGCCAAGCCAACCCAGACGGCCCCTGCTGTCTGTGGCCAGCCACTGAGGGTTTTTGGTTACTCCTAACCAATCGATCCCTGTGGGGTCTCAACATCATGGGCCTAAAGGACAAAGTGCGCGGGATGAGAAGGAGGGGACTGGGCTCTTCTCCAGAGTTTCTGAATGGAGGTCTACCCCTCCCCTCTGTCGCCTACCTGCCTCATGTGCCGAAGGGACTTAAAGACAGACAACTTTCGGGGCTGCCAGTTTCCACAGTCTGAGAGCAAGGAAGAATCTGTTGGGCACTTGGTCAGCTCCCGCCCTTCTGCACCCTCCGACAGGACAGGGGCTTTCTCCTCCTCTTCAGCCTCAGAGTTGTCCCAGCTTTCGGATTCCTCTTCCAAGTCTGCAAGACAGACCACAAAGACATTTATGAAACATGCTGTCCCTGGACGTGACTGTGTCGCGGTGTCCACCTTAGTCCAAGGCGTTCCTGATTTCTGGTTTGGGCAGCTATCTGGAGCCCCGGGGGGAGCAGGAAGGGTTCAGTCTGTTTATTTACTTACTTCGCTCAGAGCCTCACGCTGCAGGACGAAGCAGGCACCCGTGAGACTACGAGCTGTTCGTGATCGTGGGATAATTCAAAGCAAGGACGAGAACGAGCCTAGCTCGGTCACTGCACACTTCCTCACTCAGGCACTATTCTAAAGGATTCCATCCTTTCAACTGTCCTGAGGTCAATACTACTCTCCCCATTTTACAGATAAAGAAATATTTGTTATTTCCATCAATCTCTGTGACAACAACCACAAATAAGGATATCTTCGCTCCACGACCCAAGTGAGATCCACAGGGAGGAGGCCTTGTCTGGTCACAAAGAACGTGCAAGAGGGGCAGAGCCAAGATCTGAAGCCAGGTCTGTTCAAATCCAAAGTGTGTGCTCCAATCTAAAATCCAGTCTAACACATGACAGAGAGCCCCGGGTGCCTGCGTGTATCTTTCCTAAAAGCTCTCACCAGAGGACTACCTTTGCCATCTTCACTAGCCTAGAAATTTGAAATCACAATAAACGGTTCTAGGGCCTGCTGACCCGCGAGGGTGTGAGGGTGGATTGCAAAGGTTTTGACCTTCAGAGTATACTCTGCCCTCGCCGAAACTCTACTCCCTTATTCCCACTCAGGAAAGCATGCTGGAATCCAAATGTGTGCAAAGTCACCTGACTGTAGGAATAACCTTCAAACGGGTCCAATTTATTAAGATGGCCAATTATTTGCAACCCGAAGCATGTCAAGTGTTATTAGCAACACAATGCACACAACATACAGTGCAAATCTGGTTTACCTAACCCCAAAGCTGAGGCTGCTTGGTGAGGTCACGAAAAATCAAATCGTCTCCGAAGGAGCACCACAGCCAGGACCGAGACCAGAGATTCCTGGGCTGGGGCGCGCCACGGCCGAATCCCCTGGGCAGATACTTAAAACACAGAGGATCCTAGGCCCCAGACCTGGAGCTCTGATCAAAAACCTGGGAACACTACCCAGATATCGCTAAGGCTTGGGAACCACCCTTGATGGAAACCCTGGGTCCATCTGAAGCATAAGATTTTGTTGTTCAAGTGTCCAGAGAGGGCAAAAACCCGGGGATCGTACAACAGGGAGCAAACCTTCCATCAACCCCTCTTCTCCACAGCCCCGCAGCCCTAAAGAGCAGACTTTCCCAGGCTGCCCAGGGTGGCAGCTTCCCTCAGGGGACTGTCAAGAAAAATGACACAGGAAACCACAGGTGAGAGGCTAAGGCTAACGGGTGAGCTCGTGCAGACGCTCCCCCTGGGTTACTGATCCTCCGGTCCCCTCGCCAGGGCGGAGGGCGGGGTGGCTGTGAGCCGGGCCCCGGCAGCCGCCGCACAAGCGCTCCCAGCGCACCTGCAAGCTTCTCCATCTGGACCAAGGTGTCCTCGGTGGGCGCGCCCTCCAGGAGCTTCTCGGTTAGCCGGCTGCCACACGCCTTCAGGAGCCTGGAGAACAGAGCACCGCCTGTGATGTCTTCCCGCCAGAAGAAAATGCAACCCGAAGCCCATCAAACCTTTTGATCGCACTCCTGGTTCACGGAAAATATCGGTATAAAAGATCATGCTGCACACACCACAAACTCATCATCGGCCCAATCCAAAAGGACAATTCTACAACAAAGGGCCCGGGAAAATCCGTGGCAGAGGCATCGGAGAGACCGCTCCAGACTGAGAAGAGAACAAGGCGCACGCTGTACACTGGGGATCTGATCCCATGTGAAAAATCAATCCTGAGGCAAAACAGGAAAACTGAATATGGATCAGGCTGGATGATGCTAAGGAATTTGTCAGTTTTGTCGGATACGGTTTTAAGTCTGCAATGATACAACTAAGATTTGCTTTAAAAAAGATTTCAGGAATAAGGGAGGGGACAGAAAAAGCAGTAAACGTTAGCAACTACTACAGCTAGATGATGAAGGTATGCAGTTCATTGTACTATTTATTCTATTTTGGGTCTGTCTGAAATTCTCCCTAGATACCACGTCAGGCATGGGAGACAGAGACTCTCTTTAGTTCGCAAGTCCTCAGGAGCTACCCTCCAAGATCTTCGTTCAAGGCGCCTCCTCCACACCCAGACCCGAACTAGACCACGAGGCCCCAGATTTGGGACCACGGCTGCAAAGGCCGAGGATCTGAGGGCGTCTTTGGGAGAGGCACATCTTGCAATGGAAAGAGGAGAAACAATCGGAGGCCAGAGGACAGACTGCGGTGATTTTCAGAAGACGGAGGCAACCCTTTCCTCCTGACCAGGCAGGTCTGAGCGCCACAGCACACCCCTGACAGACGGCCTGCGCTGGAAGGGCCCCCGGCAGCCCGCACCGAGCCGCCAGGGGACGGCAAACCTTGGACCACTACAGCCCCGACTCATGAATCCGAGAAGCTCAGCCAGAACCACCCAGGCCGGTCACTCCCAAACCCCCGCCCCACGGAGCTGTGTGAGAGAAAGGTTTGTTGTTGGAGACAAAAAGGGGAGAACACCGCTCGTGGTGCGAGAGCATCACCTTAAACACATGGGCAAGTGGGAGCCACAGACACCTGTCTTCCACTGCCCGGGGGAAGATGAGGAGGAGGAGGAGGAGTCGGCGCCTGCCGGCAGGTACACACACCAACATACCCGGGGACCCCAGCCGGCAACGGCTTCCCCGGATTCGCGTGGCATCCTAGCAATGACTGCTCGCATTCTAGCAGTCGCTGAAAGACTGCAAATCTTGTTACCAAGCAAAGGAGGTGTGAAGGCAGGCCCACAAGTTGTCGTCACTTGTCAAGGATGTCAGCGAACGGGCCGCGTTGCCGTTGCGTTGGTGCAGGAAGGGCGTGAAGGCCGTGTTCATCCTCTGGGCGCGCTGTGGGCAGCCGAACTGCTCCGCCTCAAACACCTGAGATGCAAAGGGAAGGGGCGGCCTTTGAACCAAACCAAACCAGCCGAGCAGCGCAGAGCCAGCTCATTCAGAGCCAACTCCCCGGTTCCTACTCCGAAGACTCTGGCCCGTTCTGCTGTCCCGACGCAGGGCACACAAAGTGCCAGGGTCTCCTCACTCCAAACAGAATGGTTTGTGCCTCCCAGCACGACTTGAAGCTACCTACTGCTCCTGGACCCTCTCCCACAACAACTCATCAGGCACCTGGTGGGTACTCAGGTGGCACAAGCGCCCGCGTGGTCACTACCGTTGTTCTTCCCGGACTTCGTCCCATGGGGCGAGAAAGCACACGGAGGCTTTCAGGGCGAGACCCTGAGTGGTGGGACATGTGCCCCGTGCTGGCACTGAGGTGAGAGAGAAACGAGGCCCTCCTGCACCATCTACGCCCTCTCGCAGGACGATCGGCAACATTCCAATATGGCTGCCGCCCTACCTGCTGGGCTGACTACAGTGAGTAGAACCTCCCAATCCCTGCAACGGACACAGAATATGACCAAAAACAACAAACTGTGTGGGGCGCCGGGTACCTCAGTCAGCTGAGCATCTGGCTCTTGATGTTGGCTCAGGTCATGATCTCAGGGTTGTGGGATCGAGCCCCGTGTGAGGCTCCTATATGGGCACGGAGGTTGCTTGGGATTCTCTCTCCCCAAGCTCCCACCGCCCTGCTCTGTCTCCCAAAACGAAAAACAAAACATAAAGAACAAACCAAAAAACCCAAATAAAACGAGCAAAAAACCCCCCAAATCCTGTGGTTTTAAGCCACTGAGATCTGGGCGCTCTTTGTCACTGCAGCATGACCTGGCCCATTCTGAGACACGATGCCACAGCTAGAGGTCTACGTTGGTGGTGGGTCTACAACATGATTCACGGACGGGCTTTCAAATGAGGGTCAGAGGAAGCAAAGACACCAGGGGAAAGCAGACATGTGAGCGCAGTAAAGAAGCCAGAGCTGAACAAGAACTGGGACAACAGTGGACTCGAGAGAGCGCCGTGAAGCGAGCAGGACTGAGCGCCACAGCCCTCACTCTGGTCGGAAGACCACGATTCAGACAGAGTACCAGTCACAAGACCCAGAGATCACAAAGCCACCCGCGCTCTGACCCGTCAGTGCTGTGCTCCTCCCCCACTCCCACGCACGCTCCCTTTCCATGGGGTCACCTTGAGTGCCTTGCCCTGAAGCTCATCAATGATCCCGCGGATCTTCCCAAGCAGGAAGGGCCAGGAGTTGATGAGGTAAATCCGGTCCATCATGATGGCGATGATGCTGTACCAGCGCTGGAAGCCCCTGGCCAGGCTGTCTTTGATGAAGAAAGTGTGGCTGAACACGAAACCATGCTGCTCGTCCCCAAAGAAGATGGGGCCTTCGCGGCCAGGGCAGACCTGCGAACGTCATCAGCCGCTGCAGGACACTGTCCTGTGCTTGCTTTAGTGACACAAACCCTCCTTCTCTTAACTTACCTTCCTGTACTAATTAACTGGCATTAATTATGGGAAGAATGGGGGAGGTGGGGACAAGACAGGAAAACGGCTTTCATCCGCTCCTGGGATCAAACTTTCTAAAGATAACCTTTAATACCATGGGTTGCAAGGGCCAGTCAAGTAGGTCCATGACTTTTTTCTACCCTGAGCCATAAACAACTCCTGTTCAAATACTGTATCTATTCGGGACTCCAATTTACCATTACTCGTTCAGAATACACTGGAGAAGATCAAAGTAGTCACTGTAGAGTCCACACGGTAAAATCTGCATCCTCTGTTTACAGGACAGAAGTTTGGTCTCCCTCATGACACATTCACTCTTACTTTACACACAACTCACACAATCATCTGCCTCTAGCAGGTCAGCAGCAGGAAATCAAACAGAGGGAACCAGCTGACGACAGGCACACTGCCACCATACGTTAAAACTGAGGGGGGCACAGTGTGTCTCATCAAATGGGTACGGAGAAGGAAAGATTTATAACTGAATCATAAATTCTTCATGACAAAGAAGGAAAGGATGGGGCGCCTGGGTGGCTCAGTGGGTTAAAGCCTCTGCCTTCAGCTCAGGTCATGATCTCAGGGTCCTGGGATCGAGCCCCACATCGGGCTCTCTGCTCAGCGGGGAGCCTGCTTCCTCATCTCTCTGCCTGCCTCTCTGCCTACTCGTGATCTCTCTCCCTGTCAAGTAAGTAAAATAAAATCTTAAAAAAAAAAAAGAAAGAAAAGCTAAGGGGCGCCTGAGTGGCACTCTTGGTTGAGCCTCCAACTCTTGGTTTCAACTAAGGTCATGATCTCAGGGCTGTAAGATCAAGCCCCGCATCGGACTTGGTGCTCAGCATGGAGTCTGCCTGAGATTCTCTCTCCCTCTCCCCTCCCAGTCATGTGTGCACACACATGCACTTTCTCTCTCTTTCTAAAATAAATAAATAAGTCTAAGAAAGGAAAAGAGAGAAAAGAAAACCAAAAAACATAAGAGCTAAGACTTGAATTCAACAACGGGACCCAGTTAGTTTAGGAACAAACTGATTCACCTTCCAGGAGCTGAGAGCACATGGTGACCCACTAAAGCTTATGCTGATGATGGAGAAGGTAACCACATAACCTAGAAATAGTTAATATCTTGACAATATATTCATCACGAATGGAGATGACAAAAGTTTGGTGCTTGAAATGATAAGCTAGCCACCATTCAGAACCCTGGAGTCCAGCCCAACTTCTTCCGGAGTTCGAGAGAACCGGGGCGGCTGTGTGCTCCCTACTCACTGACCCCCCCCTTCCTGTCCTCGTCGTGAAGGGCTGACCTGTGTCTTCCTTTCTGTAATGGGTACTGAACTTGTTCAGGGCATCTGGGTCGTGTATGATATTCCCACAGCGCTCCCTCCAGGGTCACGGCGCTCACCTCACAGCTCAGGCTCCGCACACACGCCTGGCGGACGATGCTGAAGAGCTGGGGGTGGTTGGGGTGCTGGTGACTGACGTATTTAATCGAGGTCTCTTTATCGTGGCTGATATACCCGGGATGTCCGGCGGCAAGGGACCGGCAGCCCTGCCACCGAGAAAGAGAAGAAAACCAGTTAGTCAGGAAGCAGGAAACAAACTTTCCCATGCACACCTAAACAAAAAAACCCAATCTATTTTCATATAAAAATAACTGCCTTCTAGAGTTACATGTGTCAAGATTTCAATGTTTCCTGAACAGGAAAACAACACACAGAACACAAAGACCATCGAAGAGTATGAGGAAGAGATCGGCTCTCCGGAGCACTTCCGTAGCAGGTGTTATGAAGAGCTCTGCATACACGGCCTCTTAATCCACATGCAACCCTATGTGGTAACTAGAGTGAGAATCCTCATTTTACCAAAGGCAAAGCTGAGGACCGGGTTACCAAGTGGCCCTCAGTGAGTGCGCAAGCCTCTGTCCCTGGTCCTGACACAGCCACTTGGCAGGGCCCTCAGGAGGCTGCCCGACTTCCCTGGGGTGCAGCACCCTGAGAACGCAAGCTCAGAGCCTGTGTAGGGAGGGGACCGGACCGGTGGCCCTGGCTGCTGCCCCTCGGGGGCCACCATCACACCAAGGCGACGCACCCCAGAGGCTCCCCCCACCCAGAGGGCACACAAGACGGGACCGAGGCCAGCCCCTCCGCGCCTCCCCGGGACACGCAGGACCCTTCCCGTGGCAATGCCAGCTCAGGGACTCTGTCTGTCCAGCACTCTTTCCTTCGTTCCTGTCCCGCACAGCTGTCAGACTTGCTCGCAGCAGCAAGGCTCTCCGCACCTTCTGCTGCCTCACGGGTGTTTCCAGCAATAAAGAGAGCAACCTGGTGCGTGTGGTCTGCTTCTCAGGGCAACCCAACTACAGAGGCAAGATTCCCGTCCCGCGTGTAGCGGCAGCTCTGAAGCCACTCCTGATTTCAGGGCCCGACCCAGGTCTGTCACACAAAGCAGCAGCCTGTTGAGGGAACCTCAACTTCATTCCCTGGAGCTCACACGACGACACCAAAAGTAACAGCCAGACCCCCACGAGGAGGAAGCTCTTCCCTGGACTGAGGGACGTGGAGCTGAGGAAGGGCCAGGGTGCGGACAGGAACGTGCGGAGGGAAGGGCTGGAAACCAAATGGCAACTGTCAATTGTGTCAATCGTTGGCCCAAGATGGGTGGAAAAAGCTAAAGCTGGGATCAAGGGAAAGAACTACAGGGACACAGAACGAAGTGATCACATTCCACAGGGCCCACAAGGAATGGTCTGCACACACCACGGGAAGCTCACACCTTCCTGTGAGGTCACGTCCACAGGGTCTCCTGCCCACCGTCCAGGTCAAATACACAGCATCAGCATGAATCCTGGTCAAGAAAAAAAACGTCTCCAACACCCTGAGGGACACCTGCCTCGCACATGTCCGACTTTTTGGGCCCCGGGCTGCTGGACTCTGCGCTGGCCCCTTCCGCAGGACTGTGAGCGCGGATCCGACTGCTCATCTGAATGCCACCTTCCTCCTCCTCGGCCTGTTCGCCCTGGCCAGGGCTGTCCCCATTCCCAGCCCCCTGAGGAAGCGGGGCGTGCAGAACTTCTGTGCAAAAGAGAGTGCGGGGGCCGTGGAGCTCACAGAAGTGACAGAGGGCGACAATGGCATTCATGGTATCCTGGAGACAGCAGGAGGCCTGTGTGGGGAAGGAAAGGAAACCCCATCAGCCGGCCCGCCTCGGTTCTCACCACAGAACCCACTCGCTGCTCCAGAGCACAGGGGCTGGGAAGGTGTCATCAGCAGGCTTCCCGGCCAGCAAGGCAAGTCACCCAGTCACCTGGCCGGCCGGCTGGCCTCGGCAGACAGAACATGGCCCCTGCCTACCAGGGGTCACAACGGAGGAGAGTGTAATCAAGGATCACACAGAAAACCCTTCAGTTAGAGCTGCGACAGGGCTAGGAGGTGGACAGCCCAGAGAAGAACACAAGGGTGAGGGACAATGTGGCAACTATGACACAGATCAAGGCCACAGGGGTCTGGGCGAGAGACTCATTAATTCTACCAACAGCTGCTCTGCTGGGTGAGGTGCTGCTGCCCTCGTGGAGCTTATCTTCCAGGAGGGGAGGGACACACGACAAACCGCTTGCTCTCCCGTGGTGACAGCTTTGGGAAGAAAAGTATGGTAGGCGGGGGGTGGAGACTCCCTGGAGGAGGTGGGAGGTGATTCTGGACACGGGGGCTGTGGGGTGAGAGCTGAAGGGAGGAAGGGAGCCACGGGGCCAAGGAGAAGGCATGACGAGGGGTCTGTCTACACAGTCGGGGGATGAGGGCAGAAGACTAGAGAGAGGTGGACTTTAGGGACCCTTCTGGCCACCGTGAAGGCTGATTTTCTTCAGACTGGAGAGCCTCTGATAGGTTCTGATGAGAAATATGATAAATCTGAGTCGTGGACAGTGGCCAGGATTCAACCCTTCTCTTCTGGGGACCCTCTCCCCCATTACGGAGCCAAAGAAGATAAGCCATCCTGTCCTCATCCCTCCACATGGGTGTGACCGAGGCTTGACCAACTCAGAGGCACCAGCCCAGAAACCTGGAGCCAGTGCTCCCACGTCAGGGAGTGAGGCGCAGGTGACGGCCTCCTCAAGACCCCGCGTGGTCTGTCCATCACCGCATCCTCCCCGCGGACTCCCTCCTCCAGCCTGCTCGCTAACTCTGCCACCCACCCGGCATCCTGCAGACAACCTTGCGGCTGACACGACTTCTGCTGCTCCTGTCCTTGTTCTTGAGGAAGGGGATGGAGCTCGAGTAACCATGGGAATGGCGGAGGCCAACGCAAAACAGACAACTCAAGACAAAGTCAGGTGGGCTGATGTGAGTCAGGCAGGGGGGTCAGAGGGGGACTTGCGGGTGGCTGGCAGGTAGGGAGAGCTGGGGCACAAGATGCCCCTGGGGGAGGTGGGCAGCGGACAGAGTTTAGCAGGAAAACTCTGGGAGCTCCATGGAGATTCTAGACCGCAGAAGAGAGGGCTGGGCGGAGGACGAAGGTCTGGGACACTCCACAGACCTGCGCCTGACTCACCACCCTCACCATTCACTTCTTCCTTGCGTGTCCCTGTTGACAGGCCTCCCAAACCAGCCCCCCAGAGCAGCCGCCCACTCCCGCCGCATCACTCTCTCCCCTCCTCCGCTTTATTTTAGTTCTCCCGGAAACTGCATTGTTCATGTTTCCCCTGTATGAACCTTCCCTAAGGCGGGGGTGGGGGTCTTAGCTACAACAACAGTTCCTGACACTGTACTGGAGGTGAGTTAGGAGCTGCCCCTGGAGGGAGGACAGCTGTTGCCGCAGAAAGCAGGGAGCTCAGCGAAGATACCCATGGGCAGGAGAGGTTCAAGAGCACAAGCACGTGACCGCCTAGGGCTGTGAGACCCAAATAAGCCAAATGCACTTTACTGGTTTTTTTTTTTTTTTTTTTTTTTTTTAAGATTTTATCAAATAGCCAAATTTAAATAGAGGTTCCACCAGGCTCACTCTGGTGAGATCAAGGAAAACGATGCTTTAAGCATCCCTTGTGGAAGAGAGGTGAGGCGACCAACAACTCAGTATCTCAGAGAAAGAAGCTTTGAGACCCAAAGGCAGAGGCATTAACCCTGGAGAAAGAAAGAGGCCACATCCTCCCTTGAGAGGCATGAAAGAGAAATAAGGTTTCCTCCAGCAAAACATCTGCATGAAAACAGCTCTAGGCGAAGGTTCACCCCGTTTACCCCGTTTACCGTAGAGCATCCACACGAACCTTCAGACTCAGCAAAATCACGCGAGCACCATCCTGCCCAGACAAGGGTACACAAGGCCACTTGCAAATGAGTCACACAGGGCAGCAGCGGCCATACTGCAGCTCCAAGGCCTGACGTTTTCTAGGTAAGGAAAAAAAAAAGTGGATTCTAAGAACAAGGCACTTGGTGACACACATACAACCATCAAGCAGCTTACTGCCAACTTAAAATCAGAACATCGCAAAAAAGGGTTTGGGGGCTCCTGAGCCTCTGAATGGCTTAGCAGACTTCTTGCCTTTCACACAGCAGACAGCAAGCTGGCACTGCAGCCAAACTTTGAGCTGTACTTCTGCATCCCTACAGCTGTATTTCATAAAGGACTTCTTTACGTACAAACATATTTACATCTTTTAAAAATGCAAAATATAAGGTCCTCCTCCTCCTTACTTTAGGTTACAAGGGGACTGCCTTGGCAGCGCCCATACCATGCCAATTTAACGCTCCAGCCCTTGGGCCTACAAGTTTCCCTCCTCCTGGGATGGGAAGGACGGACCAGAGGTGGTGTTGCTACTTCCCAGCATCCGTGGTCAACATGGAGACTTTTTTTTTTTT
>CM053619.1:7512883-7529690 GCA_028646535.1 Procyon lotor | reverse complement strand
AGGCGGGGAGGGGGGAAATACTTAAAATTAAAAAACATTTAAAAAAGAGATTTGAGGAATAATGTAATCGTCTTAGTACTCCAGGCTAACACTGAAGAGGGAAAGAAAAAGAACGTCTCGACTTTATAAAGAGCGGGGCAACAGCTTGTGGTTTCACCTTGGCTTTGATTAAATTGCCGATGAAACCCGTCTTCTGTGGGACGTGCGGGCAGGTGGCCGGGAGGGGCCGTCACGTGATGTGGGGCCAGCGAGCGACGCTGTTGGGAGGCTAGGTCGGAACGGGGGGGGGGGTGCGGCGGAGTGCGCATGTGCGTGACACCCTAGACTACCGGAACAATACTCCATCCGAGGATTTTAAAACTATGAGTCAGTTATTAAGTAATATATATTTTTAAGGCCTGGGCGCCTGTTAGTCAGCCTGTCGACCTAAAATTTAATTTTAAAACCCTCAGTGCATGATGTGATGTGGGCCCTCAGAGGGAAGAGCTCGAGGGACTCGAATCACACCCCGGACCACAGGAAATTCGTTTGAGCTGCGAGACGGTGCTGCCACCTCGTGTCCGGTCGGATCAAAGACCGTTGACCTCCCTCTGGGCGCTTCACCGCGGAGTCCTGGTCCCTAAGGCTCCTGCAGGGGGTACCTTTATGTTTACTTAATCTTACCAATCTTGGGTTGGTAAGTCCAATATCCTTATGATATTGGACAGCACAAACTTAATATATTGGCTTCTAAGTCGCAAGATAATATTTGAGCCAAACAACAGAAAACAAGGATGTACTGATTTGGAATTTTTTATTTTTGCCCTCAATAATTCAGATACTTGAATCTTAACGGAGTTTGCGAAATTGTTTGAAAGCCTTAGTGGAAAGGTGCAAAAACTGTTTGCAGCCTCCTTGTGTGGCTGTGCCTTTACAATTTCTAAGAGAAAACATCACTTCAATATTTGTCAAGAGTAGACAGGATTCACCCTGAAAATGACCACAGCAGCAATGCTAAATACAAATCTGCTTGCTGACTTCCACACTAAGTAATTTAGAAAACTTTCCAAAATTTCAATAACCATGACTATTTTAACAAGGAGATGAATATGTATTAAAAAATGTGCTTGCATATGCTACTGTTTCAATGAAGAAGCCAGGAAAACGTCTTTGGTTTTGTTTTTCTCCCTTTTTCTTTCTTTATATATATATATTTTTTCTCCCTTTTTCTTTCTTTATAGATTATATATATATAATCTCTTTCCCCCTTTTTTCTCTTAGTGGTAGCTGTTCTTGAAACTAACATTGGTTAGAGAGCTTTTAAGCCAAGAAGAAAAATACTTGTTCCAGTCTTGTAATTGATTTGAGGAATTAACTTCCTCAGTTTGTTAGTGGAGGATACTACCTATTACCATGATGGTAGGCTAATGAAGGTCCCAAGTGGAGGTCTGTTTATTCAACCACTGCCGCTTTTAATACAATGTGCATTCAACTACAGCTGGACTCCACCTATGTCATTCAATACCCTTTCCACGGGCGCCTGGGTGGCTTGGTCATTCGTCTGCCTTTGGCTCAGGTCATGATCCCAGGGTCCTAGGATCGAGCCCCATTTTGGGCTTCCTGCTTGGCGGGAAGCCTGGTTCTCCCTCTCTCTCTGCCTCTGCTTTGCTCTCTCTTGCTATGTCTCTCTCTCTCTGTCAAATAAATAAATAAAATCTTTTTAAAAAATAAAACATAAATACCCTTTAAAAATAAATACCTTTTCCAGCACCGCTGGCTTCAGCCGCCTCCTCTTTTGGAGGTGTTTTCTCAAACCTATAAATCTGTTTAAAAGTAACGACTATGTGCCAATTCCTTGCTTCAGTGAATTTATGCCAAAGGTTAATTACATTGGGTTCTCAGACAGTATCAACCTTCAAGGACATTCAATGACACACATCTTAGGAGTCAGAAAATGCAGCCCACATCATCAGTGAGGAAGCAAACCCGGCTATAACGTTAGTTATTATAAATATAATAATGTAATTTCAACCAAATTAAATACCGTGCTAAATTCAAAGCTTGTATCCCGTAATAAGAATTTTATGAAAAGTTACCAAAAGCATTGTATGTACCACACTACCTGGACTGTTATTTACAGTCCAGAACATGTTTTTCCACCAGTGAAGTGGGCCCAATCAGAATTAAATATTGCTTGATGCTTTTCTGCCTTCCTGCTCCTAACCAAGATGCTTGATTGACTAGATATCGACAGCTTATCATTCCGATGGATGGAATGCCTCAGGGACACCAGTTGCCAAGATCATGGAGCCAAGTCAGGTCACGCCTCCCTGGGAAATTCCTCAGAGAGGTTTTTAGGTGTATCTTTACCAACGTGCGTTCTTACATAGCTGAGGAATTCAGATGGGTTTTATCTCTGACCATGTCCCTGCATCAGTTTTCAGTTTCAAGAGGAAAAGGTATGTTTCCTTTGTGAGCAATTGAATCCAATATATTTAATCACATCTCATTATTTTAAGGGTACTACAGTAGATTCCCGGTTATAAAAATCATGAATAATCTAAGCTTTCCTTTCTTCCAGCATCCAAAACAACATTGTGTTTGCAGACGTGTTGAAGTTTGGGGGGGGGGGTCTGTCTGGCTGCTGAAAGGTAGCAAACAGTGGGTTCGGAAGGTGAATCTCATACACAACCTTTAAGTCGGTTTGAAGTTTTAAGTTATTAGACAATTAACTCTGCATATAAGGTGTCCAGCTAGTTGCAAAGACTATTAGTTTAATATTTTCTCTTAAAGAAAGGCCACTGGTGGGGCGCCTGGCTGGCTCAGTTAGTAGAGCATGTGACTCTTGATCTCGGGGTCGTGAATTCAAGCCTCATGTTGAGTGTGGAGCTTACTTTAAAAAAAAAAAGAAAAAAGAAAAAAAATCTTCTAGTGTTAATTTAGCTTTTTTTTTTTTTTTTTTTTTTTTAACCATAGCACCTTCAGGGAGCTTTTAAAAATTAGCCCTCTCCCCCTAGTTAGAATTCAACTGATAGGTTTTGGTGTTTTAGTTTAATACTAGTTGCTTGTTAAATATTAAATACCAGGCGCTTCCTTTACATCTAATAATAAACTTTTCCACATCATTATGGATTCAGGCTTGTTAAATGCCTTTTACAATTAGCAGAAGTTATCTGGTCTCAACTTTTGATTTTAGGCAAGGATGCAGATAGGATTTTTTTCTTTGTTTACCACCATTAATTCAACTGCCTATAAAGGGTACCACTGATTTTTCCTTTTCACAATAATTGATTTACCCAGAGATTTCTTTTCTCTGGGCCTTTTGCAATTGCTTAGACTTATGTGCAAATAATGTTTTCTTCTGCAGATTGGTTACCATTTCAAGTTGTACCCCAGGAACTTAGAACGTAGAAAGCCCAAACTGAATCTTTGAAAAGCAAGCAGGGGGTAGAGAATTAGAATACAACTGACCATTGGGATAACCTGAGGAGGGAACTTGAATGAACACCCAAAGTTCAGCACCTAAAAAACCCAAAACTCAGATTTCCCCTCTGCCAAATTATTAGAAAAGTATTTGTCCCTGATTAGATTACAAAGCACTACTCTGTTATTAAGGCACCTTTTATGGTACTGTACCATGGCCTAGTTTTAAGATTTTAATTTACTAAACAAAGGAGGTGCCATCCATACAAGGCAGAAAAATCCTGGGATGCCTGGGTGACTCAGTGGGTTATTTGGTTCGGGTCATGATCTCAGAGTCCTGGGATGGAGCCCCATCTCGGGCTCTCTGCTCAGCAGGGAGCCTGCTTCCTCCTCTCTCTGCCTGCCTCTCCGCCTATTTGTGATCTCTGTGAAATAAATAAATAAAACCTTAAAAAAAAAAAAAAGAAAAATCCCACTGCTTTTTGCCCATTGGTACCATTCTTGCGCTCAGAAAACATATATCATTTCAAAAACACGCAACCAGGTGTTTCTTTAAATACCTTATACTAGTATATGCCAAATTGGAGATAAACCGGATCAAGCATACACATTTAAGAAAGTCTATATTAAAAGTCACACCTTTGGGTGGTTTACTTGGTACCAGTAGAAATAGAAACATAAATACCTAAAGCAAGTACCAACATCTGACAGCAATTGTTCTCACTAATCCAGAGTATTTATGGACTTGAAAATTCCTCAGAAACCTGGCATGTCCGCTAATGAACACCAACCCAAGGCTATATCCCTGGACCTCAGAAACTGCCTTAATTCCCTGGGTGCAAACTCACCATCTTCTGGTGCCATCGAAACACAACAGGAATTCCTTAGTAAACTTGTTTGCAAAGTAACTTGCTGCTGAGAATTAACTCCGAGGAACAGCTGAGGGTATCTTAACCACTCATGCAAACAGATGCAGCAAGCCGACGATCCAGCAGGCAGATTCTGATAACTATTCAAAAACAAAACACACCATAGCCAGGCCACATATTTTCCAGAGGCAGCATGTGTGAAGTCTTCTCTTAGTAACAAAATGAGGCCACTCATCTCCTTGATTCAAGATTCTCAGAAGTAGCTCCTTTCGAGAGAAACCACTCCCTAGTTTCTTTAACAGAAATAATTTAATAGATGCATTAACCAGGTGTTGGAGATAGAGGGAAACATCTCACCGAGGCAGACACTGCAGGAAGTAGACACCACCCTTAGGGCTTGGGGACAAGGGGAAGAGGTTAGCATTAACAGAATCTAGGAGGTTGGAGGTACCCGGTAGAGCTGGGTCCCCAAGCTACCTGGGCAAGTGAGGGAGGCCCGTCTTCAGAGGTCGGCATCTCTCAGCTGGTGTGAGGAGCCTAATTCTAGGAGCACGGGAAACACGACAGGGGCCTCACTGCTGCACCGAACCCTCCTTGTTAAGGGCAAAGAGCTGTTGCTGGGGTTTTTACTCTTCAACCGGAAGCAGGCAGTGGGGAGTCCATCCTTTTCCAAAGAAATGTGGTATGTGGAGTTCTTGCCCCAGAATCAGAAAATACGTTAAGGTGGGTATGAAGCTAAGAGACAGCACTGAGACAGAAGGGGCACGGATGTGGGGTTCGCAAATAGTGGAGCTTTAATGAATTATTTTAGGAAAAAAATGAATCGTGACCACTTCATTAGCAGCCCTACAAGGGAATCATTCTTAAAGTCATCATGACTGACAACTACTAGAATTCTCAAACACATTTTAGGTGATTTTAATTTAGATCCAGGTAAATCAGAAAGTTGTCCAATTTATTACCAAAAAAAAAAAGTCTGTAATTCACTATGCTGATAAAAAGAAAATTTCCAAGAAATATTTTTCCTTTCCTAACTATAGGTCCACATAAACGTAAGCGGAATGACATAGCCCACGAGCAGCACTAATTTGAGCTAGAGAATTTGAGGGTTTTGATGAAGGGCTAAATCCAGCCCTCTATTTTTTTATGTTTTATTGGCACTCACTGTCTGTGGCTGCTTTCCTGCCGCAAAGCAGAGTAGGTACCCCCAGACCATAGCATCCCAAAGCCTCCATTGGGGGCGACTTCTTATAGGACTCACGAGGCGTCAGTTTCTTTCTGTGAATAATGAGAATGTGACTGACTATACAAGTTGATGCATTCTAAAAAGTGACTGTTGCTAGCAAGAGAGAGACATTTTTAAGGACTAAATTCTTTTTTTCTTTTTTTTTTTAAGATTTTATTTATTTGACAGAGAGAAACACAGCGAGAGAGGGAACAAAAGCAGAGGGATTGGTAGCAGGAGAAGCAGGCCTCCTGCTGTGCAGGGAGCCCGATGTGGGGCTCAATCCCAGGACCCTGGGATCATGACCCGAGCCGAAGGCAGACGCTTAATGACTGAGCCACCCAGGCGCCCCTAAGGACTAAATTCTAATTTAATCTGATCACACTTTACAAAGACCCCATACTGTTCCCTGGTTTAAGTGGTGAGTCCCCGTCAGACATATTTCAGGCTTTGGTCGAGAGACCTTGAACATAAATAATCAAAATGTAGCCCTGTAGCTCAATTGAAAACGCTTCTGGAAGAAAATGCAGGACAGTCTGGCACTGATCTTATAAAAAAAGCCATTCCCAAGACTACAAAGGAGTAGCACAAGACATAGGTTAGAAAGAGTGCAATAGCATTCCCTGAATTCAGTTCATTCTGTCACTAAAATGCATGTTAATTCTATTTATAGAATATTAGCTTCTGTGTTATGAACTCTCCCAGACTTTTTTTTTTTTTTTCTTTAAAGGCAACCAATATCAAACTTTAGATTCAAACCTTCCAAAAATCCCTGAAGTTTAACCATTTCCGTTCACAATGAATATATCCTTTAAAAACTTTTCGGGGGGCGGGGGGGTGGGGTAGAACAAGACAGAAGACACATCAATGTTCAAGTAATTTAAAACAAAAAGGTAGATTTAATGCAATAACAACATTAATCTGAGGATAAATAAATCCACAACAGACTTTGAAGTTTGAATTTTTTTTTTCCTTTCTTGGCAGAGAGAATGGTTTCCTTAAAGCACATAGGACTGAAGATGTCAAAACAAAATGTAATCTCTTAATGTCCAGGTCAAACAGGCTTGGTCCTCCCTGCTGCCCTCCTGACACTTGCCACTGGCCAAGGTGATAAATTGCTCTCATCTAACTGAGGATGGATGTTAGTTTCAAGAGTAACTAGATGGTTTGTTTCCAGAATCATCTTCTTGTGATCCCATGCTCTGTAAAGAAGAAAGTGAGACGATCTATTCATGTTTGCTCTAGTCAAAGGTTTCCCACCAGTCCCGACGAGCACACCCCATCCCTTTCCGAGGACAATTACCCTGTGTACAAATGAAGAGGCTGTAGTTTGCATACTTCCAGACTGTGGTGTGAAAATGCTCTCAGTGAATCTCTCTATGAACTTAGTGTCAAAGATTTTCAAGAACTTTGGGCAACTAAACATTTAACCTCAAATCAAGTTCACAATCCTGATGAGGAAATACCTCTCCTTTTCTACCCAAGCCACTTCGAGTTCGTGAAGGGAACACTAATCACCTTTTGTACAAATTGGGGGTTCACTGTGATCTCCTGGTCCATGGCCTTCAGTCGCTCATCCAGCTCTATGCACTTCAGCATCTGGTGAGAGACACGTTTGAAGGTGGTTAGTGAGTTTAGGTCCATTTACCTCCTTTTTAACCTCAAGTATTAATGTGGGTCCTACAGGCTCACAGTCTCATGATCTGAAACGCCTGGGGCTACACAGGTTTTGGAATCAGGATTTTTCGAATGTAGAAAGTTCACAGAGTACAAGTATTAATTAACATCCCAGCAGGATCTAGCGCAGCACCCCACAATCAAACACATTGATATTTGTGGCAGTGAAACCTAAAAATATACACACTAAGCGGGATGAAGACTATACATCATTTTGGGTGAAATTCACCATCACACTGAGTTACCAAAAACCTCTGGTTTTCATGGGTTTTTGGATTTTAAACAGCAAAAATGGGAGTGTGGAAGGATACTATTTACTCTGCATTGCTTTCAGGCCTATGAGAGTTAATGTCGGATGTAAGAAACACAGACTGCCCACACAATCCCAACTCATGTCTCGAACCCAGAGGGGCACTCAGAGTGTCGTGACCTCAGAAGCCGCAGAGGGGACCTGCTCCGGCCCCCAGCTGCTGCCTGACAGGGAACCGTGGGCTGGTCTCCTCCCCCGGCCACCCTACTCCCTCCCACCTGGACCGGGAACCCTCAGTGCACTTCCCTGCAGATGAGGTTCCACTTAATCAATGGTGGTTGGCTGTGAATAAAATTGTACTGATTGTTAAGACCCTAAAGTGTTTGCTTGTTTGAAGATTTTATTTACTTATTTGACAGAGAGAGAGATCACAAGCAGGCAGAGAGAGAGGAGGAAGCAGGCTCCCTGCTGAGCAGAGAGCCCGATGCGGGGTTCGATTCCCGGACCCTGAGATCATGACCTGAGCTGAAGGCAGAAGCTTTAACCCACTGAGCTACCCAGGCGCCCCACTAAAGTGTTTTAGTAGCTAAAAGTGGCTCTGGTGAGCTGACGGGAAATCCAACCCACCCTTTACTTATAACCATACAGTCTTGGGAGAGGTTGAAGCAACGCCCGTTTTCAAAATGACTTTCTAGGAACTAAGGTGTTCCTAGAAACTAGTTGGGAACTACCTGTATTTAAAACTAAAATTGGGGCACCTGGGTGGCTCAGTCGTTAAGCGTCTGCCTTTGGCCCAGGTCAGATCCCAGGGGCCTGGGATCGAGCCCCGCATCGGGCTCTCTGCTCTGCAGGAAGCCTGCTTCTCCCGCTACCATTCCCTCTGCTTGTGTTCCCTCTCTCGCTGTGTTTCTCTCTGTCAAATAAATAAAATCTTTAAAAACAAACAAACAAACAAACAAACAAACAAACAAACAAACAAAAAAACCCCAAAATTGTCCTGGACCATAGAGGCAGTATTTCAAATACAGCATCTCAAACATCAATCACAACAAACAAACAAATCAAAACCTGGCGTTTGTGTTTACCTCCTGGTCGATGTTATGAAGCATGGCTGGGTTATTATATTTTTCAGGGTTATCATGGAAACTGACCATACCATCCTTCTGATTAATACTTGCAAAAATTTCGCCATCCTCTATCTGTAAAAAAAGAAATCAGGAAAGTAGTTTAGACCCAGATACTTTGTAGATCTACAGTGTTTCAATATAATCAGGGGAAAGGACAAAAACCAATAAATTTGTATGTATATTTTAAGCACTATCTGTTTATTCAACAAGTATTTATCGAACACCTACTCAGTGCTTGGCACCACTGTAGATGCTGAGGGGTGCAAAACACACACACACATACACACACACCTGCCCTTGCAATTTTTTATGGAGGTAAATTTCATGTAATATAAATTAACCATTTTAAAAGTGAACTCAGGGGCGCCTGGGTGGCTCAGACGGTGAAGCAACTGTCTTCAGCTCAGGTCATGATCCCGGGGTCCTCGGACTGAGCCCTGCGTCAGGCTCCTGCATCAGGTTCCCTGCTCAGCAGGGAGTCTGCTTCTCCCTCAATCTCTCACCGCCACCCATGACGCCCGCCTGCTTGTGCTCGCTCTCAAATACACAAAATCTTTAAATAATAAAGCGAACAATACAGTGTAATTTGTAACGTGGAACAACCACTTCTATCTAGTTCCAGAACATTTTCGTCACCTTAGAGGAAACCCCGTACCCGCTGGAGCAGTGCCTCCTTTTCCCATCGTCTTTAGCTCCTCACAAGCACCAATCTATTTCCAGCTCCACAGATCTGCCTGTTCTGGACATGTCATATCAGTTGAATTGCATATGCTTCTGTTGTTTCCTGCATCACCCAGCACAGTGCCGTTGGAGGGCCTTGCATCTCAACTATGAAACCCTAACACATTTTTGTTTCGCCCCCTACAAATTCTCTTCGGGACCTTCAGGAACACTTTTCTGCTAATGCTGATTCCAAGGTAGTTTCAAAGTCTATGTTCTTTATTTGCCTCAATGACTGGGGATTTATTTGACTGGCCCTTACAGCCGAATCCTGTCCAGGAAGTTAGAAAGTGAGAAACCAGTAAGTCTCATGACGGTATTATTAGGATTCCCAACACACTGCTCCACGGTGTAGCTTTGGAAGGGATAGAGGCTACTGACTGCGACAGCACCCAGTCCGACACAAATCCAACACAATACATCATTCTCTATGTGATCTCAGACAGCTGCCTCTTTAAAACGTGGGTGGACAATCATATGATCTCACTGATAGGGACTTTTGAGAAACAAGACAGAGGATCACTGGGGAAGGGAGGGGGAGAATGAAACAAGACAAAACCAGAGAAGGAGACAAACCATAAGAGACTCTTAATCTCCGGAAACAAACTGAGGGTTGCTGGGGGGCAGGGGAGTTCGGGATGGGGTGGCTGGGTGATGGACACTGGGTGATGGAGGGTGTGTGCTATGGTGACCGCTGTGAATTGTGTAAGACTGATGACTCACAGACCTGTACCCCCGAAAAAATAATACATTATATATTAAAAACAAAACAAAACAAAAATGTGGGTGGACTATATCCAAATGGATTGCAAAGCTAGGTTTTACCACAGCAACTCTTTCTGTAGTGACCAGAACTAGAAACAACCCAAACGTCCATCTTAATGAATGGGAAAGTATATTCACCCAGTGAAATACTGTAGCCCTGAAAATGAAGGAAACTACATACAACATTTTTTGCTCATAATATCGGGCAAAAAAAGCCAGACCCAAACAAGTATATACTGTACGTGTCCTTTTGTATAAAGCTCAAAAATACAAAATAGGATCTGAAAAGTCAGGGTAATACCTTTCTAGGGCTGGAAGCAGGCATGAGAGATGTTTCCGGGGTGTTGGTAATACTCTGAGTTTTGATCTAGGTATTGGCTTTCATAGGCATCTTCTTTGTGAAAATGTATTTGGCGATACACTTAAGTGCACTTTTCTCCGTGACATACCATCTGGATAGGCCAATATCTATTAAAGAGATTGAATCTGGGGCACCTGGGTGGCTCAGTTGGTTAAGTGTCTGCCTTCGGCTCAGGTCATGATCCCAGGGTCCTGGGATCGAGTCCCACATCAGGCTCTCTGCTCCCCAGGGAGCCTGCTTCTCCCTCTGCCTCTGCCCCCTCACCCCCACTTATGCTCGCTCGCTCTCTCACTCTCTCAGTGTCAGATAAATAAGGAAAAGCGTTAAAAAAAAAAAAAAGAAATTGAGTCAATAATCAATAACCTTCTAAAACAAAAAGCACCAGACCCAGAACGATTCACTGGTGAAATCTACCAAACAAGGAAGAAATTATACCAATCTCTACAATCTCCTTCAGGGGACAGAAGCGGAAGGAGTACTTCCCAACTCATCCTATGAGGCCAGCAATACCCTATTATTAAAACCAGACAAAGACATTACAAGAAAAGAGAACTACAGACCAATATCTCTCATGAACACACACGCAAAAATCCTCAACAAAATCTAAGAAAATCCAACAACGCATCAAAAAGAATTATACACCAAGGGGGCACCTGGGTGGCTTAGTCAGTTGAGCATCTGACTCTTAGTTTTGGCTTGGATCATGATCTCAGGGTCATGATACTGAGCCCTTCATCGGGCTCTGCACTCAGGAGTCTGCTTGAGATTCTTTCCCTCTCCCTCTGCCCACTCTTGCTCATTCTCTCTCGCTCTCTAAAATAAATAAATCTTAAAAAAAAAAATAGACCACAATCAAGTGGGACTTCATCGGCATTCAAGGCTGGACGAACGTTCAAAAATCAATCAACATAATTCACCACATGAGCAAACTAAAGAGATCATGATCACATCAACAGACGCAGAAAAAATATTTCATAAAATCCAATAACCATTTATGATAAAAACTCAGTAAACTAAGAATAGAGGGGGGACTTCTTCAACTTCATGAAGAGTATCTACAAAAGCCCTACAGCTAACGTCACATTTAATGGTGAGAAACTCAAAGCTTCTCCATAAAGATCAGGAACCAGGCAAGCATGTCACCTCATACCACTCCTTTTCAATATCATACTGGAAGTTGAATAGGACTAGAAAAGGAAAGAAAAAAGTTGGGGAAGAAGAAATAAAACTGTCCTTCTTTACAGATGATAAGGTTGTCCATTAGAAAATCTAAAGGATCAACAAAAAAAACCCCTCCTGGAACTAATAGGCAATTATAGCAAGGGTGCAGGATACAAGGTTAATACAGAGAAGTCAATCTCTTTCCTGTATGCCAGCAACAAATGAGTGAAACTTCAAGTTAAAAACAATACAATTTAGGCGCGTTTGGGTGGCTCAGTGAATTAAGCCTCTGCCTTCAGCTCAGGTCATGATCTCCGGGTCCTGGGATCAAGCTCCACATTGGGCTCTCTGCTCAGCAGGGAGCCTGCTTCCCCCCTCTCTCTGCCTGCCTCTCTGCCTACTTGTGATCTCTCTCTCTGCCAAATAAATAAATAAAATCTTAACAACAACAACAAAGCAATACAATTTAAAAACTGGAGCATCCAGCACTGTTTCTGTCCTGCAGGCTGGAATTTCTTCTATAATACTACTTATCGCCAACAAGGGCCTCTCTCCTTGTGCAGAAGCATCCGGCTGTCCCGGGCCAGTGCAGGTGTGTGGTCCCATCCCCATCCTAGGTAACCTTGTCAGGTCCCTGAAAAGTACACAGCAGGAAAATTCAGGTGTCTGCTTATCTTTGCAACGTGACAGCACTTGGACTTGCACCACAGAGCATGCTCAGAAACAGTCAATGTAGCTCCCGCTGGGATGCAAAAGGTGCGTCTTCCGCTGAGAAGTGGGATGGGAGAATGCTCGGTCCTTGATTAGAACAGCAGCAGCATGTGGTGGGCTCACAGCAAACTCGTGTTGGTTTTTGATACAGGCTTCATGCTGGCTTCCTTTGCCAGTCGTGTTGTTTAGTTGGGAAGTAAGCAGAAAAGGGTCTTGAGATCGAGGGGTGGGTCTAGGAGGGGGGGGACACTGGTCAATCCCTGGCTTAGGACAGGAGTTGGGGGCTGTGCTCTTAGCGGCATCTCCTTTGTCAAGACATAGCCAAGATGTGAAATTAAAATTGTAGTTCTCTTTATTTAAAAAGTCTAATAAATACTCAAACTTTGAAAAAATTAAAAAATATAAGAATAAATTAAAAAAAAAAAACATATGATTTACATTAGCATACTCCCCACCCCAAATGAAGGACTTAAGAATAAATCTAATAAAATATGTACAAGATCTATGAGGAAAATCAAAGGATAAGGAAGGAAATCAAAAAAGGCCAGAGAGGTATTCCATGTGCACAAACCGGAAGACTCCCAAATATCAAGATGCCAGTTCCTCCCAATTTGATTTATAGATTCGACATAAGCTCAGTCAAAATCCCCGCAAGTTATGTTACAGAGATCAACAAACTGAATCTCAAGTTTTATGTGAAGGGACAAAAGACCCAGAATGTGAAAGGAGAAGAACAAAGCTGGAGGACTGGTACTACCTGACCTTAAGACTTACCATGAAGCTACAGTACCCACGGCAATGGTATGGGTGCAAGAACAGATAAACGTATAGTGCAACAGAAGAGAGAGCCCAGAAATAGGCCTATGTAAATAGTCAACAGATCTCTGACAAAGAGCAAAGGTGATACGATGGAGCAAAGATGGCCTTCCCACCAAATGATACTGGAACTGGATATCCACACGCAAAAAAAAAAAAAAAAAAAAAAAAATCAATCTAGATACAGACCTTAAATCCTTAACAAAAATTAATTCAAATGGGTCACAGATCTAGAGGTAAAATGCAAAACTATAAAACTCCCAGAAGAAAATGTAGGAGAAAACCTAGATGATCTTGGGTATGATGATAACTTTTTAGATATAACACTAATGACACAATCCACGAAAGAAAGAATTGATAAGCTGGGCTCCATTAAAATGAAAAGCTTCTCTCTGAAAAACACAATGTCAAGATGAGAAGACAGGCTCAGATGGGGAGAAAACATTTGCACAAGTCACATCTGATAAAGAATTGTTACACACAAATACACACAGAACTGGCCTAGTCAGTGGACCATGTGACTCCTGATCTCAGGGGTCATGAGTCTGAGCCTTGCATTGGGCAGAGATGAGCTTAAAAATCAAAGAAAAAGAAAAAGATATACATAGAACTCTTAAAACTCAACAAGAAAACAAATAGATTAAAAAATGGGCCAAAGACCAGAACAGATACCTCACCAAAGACGACATACAGACAAGTAAGCATATGAAAAGATGCTTCACACCGTATGTCACCAGGGAAGTGCAAAATTTTTTTTTTTTTAAAGATTTTATTTATTTGATAGAGAGAAATACAGTGAGAGAGGGAACACAAGCAGAGGGAATGGTAGCGGGAGAAGCAGGCTTCCTGCCGAGCAAGGAGCCCGATGCGGGGCTCGATCCCAGGACCCTGGGATCATGACCTGAGCCGAAGGCAGACGCTTAACGACTGAGCCACCCAGGCGCCCCAGGGAAGTGCAAATTAAACTATGATACCACTGCACATGACTGTGAGAGTGGCCAAAGTCTGGAACACTGACACTGAATGCTGCTAAGGACGGGGGCCAATCGGACGTCTCTTTCATTAATGGTGGGAAGGCAAAATGGTGCTGCCACTTCTTTGGAAGACAGTTTGGCAGCTTCTTACAAAACTAAACATAGTCTTACCGTATGACCCAGCAATCAGACTCCTTGGCATTTACCCAAGGGAGCTGCAAACATATACCCACACAAAAACCTGACATAGATGTTTATAGCTGCTTTACTCATAATCGCCAAACTTTGAAAGCCACCAAGATGTCCTCGGGGAGGTGAACGGCTAAACTGTTGCTAGGCGTTGGCAATGGATATTACTCAGCACTAAAAGCCATGAAAAGACCCTGAGGAACCTTAAATTTTGATTACTAAATGAAATAAGCCAATGTGGAAAGGCTACATACTGTAGGATGCCAACTACAGAACATTCTGGAAAAAGCAAAACTATGGAGACGATAAAAAAGATCAGTGGTTGTCAGGGGTGGGATGAAAAGGCAGTGTGCAGATTTTTAGGACAGATGAACTCGGTACGATACCGTAACGATGGATCCGTGTCATTATACATTTGTCCAAACCTACAGAACCTACACCACCAAGAGTGAGCCCTCATGTGAACTAGAGACTCTGACCACGTGTCTGGAGAGGTCTGGCGACTGTAACACACGCACCACTCCGGTGAGGGTTGCTGGTGACAGGGAAAGCTGTGACCACGCAAGGCGCATATGGGAAATCTCTACCTTACCCCTCAATTTTGCTATGAACTTCAAACTGCTCTAAAAAAAATGTCTTGGGGCACCTGGGTGGCTCAGTGGGTTAAAGCCTCTGCCTTCGGCTCGGGTCATGATCTCAGGGTCCTGGGATTGAGCCCTGCATCGGGCTCTCTGCTCAGCGGGGAGCCTGCTTCCCCCTCTCTCTCTGCCTGCCTCCCTGCCTGCTTGTGAGCTCCCTCTCTCTCTGTCAAATAAATAAAATCTTTTAAAAAAATTATGTCTTATTAAAAAAAAAAAAAAGCCAATCCCCACCCTCATAGGCCTTATACTCTAGGGCGAGTCTCGGCAGTACGGATCTCGTGGGCCGGATCGCTGCTGTGGGGGCGGTCCTCTGCACTGCAGGATGGATAGGGGCATCTCTGGTCTCTACCCAGGAGAGGACACCCCAGCTGTGACAACCAGAAACATCTTCCGACATTGGCAAATACCCCTAGCAGACAAGACCCTCCTGGTTGACCCAGAGCCTGTGAGGGTCTGTCTGGGTTGGTCACACAGGGTTCCAAACCCCTCCCTCTCCTCTGACCCCTCACAGCATGTCCCTAGCTGGTGTGTCCTTGGCAGGTGCCATACACACTCATGCATTTCTTCTCACCCACCCAAGAGTGGGTTTCCTGGGGGGAATGTGCAGCATTCTCAGCCTGGGTAACCCCTGTGGGTGTCAAGGTGTTCTTGACAGGCACTCCAAGACTGGTAATGTCAAACAGATTTTGTCTGTTTGAGACACGTGTGTGTGTTTTGAGAATTAAGTTGAAGGAAAAAACTTCAAAACATCTGTGTATCGCACTATGGAAACAAAGTACACCATTATGACAATGGAAAACAGGTTTATTACGACCATTATCCTAATCCTGATATGGCAGTGCTCCCAAAATCAGAGGGGAGATCACTAGCAGAAAAATGTAAACCGCTGCCTTGCTCCACGCCCGATTTGCTGACCCGGGCTGAGGACAGAAGTGTGGTTTGATGGATCACATCAGAGCCACATATTAACAAAACTGAACAGGTAGGTAGATTACAATGTATCGACTTGGTGGGTCACCATGTACTCATTTATTTTTAAATTATATTTATTTGTGAGAAAGAGAGCATGGGGGGGGTGGAGGGGCAGAGGGAGAAGAAGCAGACTCCCCCAGGAGCAGGGAGCCTGACCTTGGGGCTCAGTCACAGGACCCCGAGATCATGACCTGAAGGCAGACGCTTAACCAACGGAGCCACCCAGGCGCCGCTACCACATACTCATTTAAATGATGCTCATCCAGATCTGGGGAGTGGAGAGAGATAAGTGGGAGATTACCAGCAGGGTAACGGTGATATCTGATTTCTGAAGGCAGCACTGAGATGGCGCCTGCTTTAGCCCCCTTTAGTGTCCATACCGCTCTAAGTGTAGTCGTGAACTGATGTTGGCCCACAAGGAGGTGAGGGGCTCAAGTTAGATCCCAGCCAACAACCGTTCACCCTCTAGCTGAATAGGACATCCAGCAATGCCCTGCCCTACACAGGGGCACACGTTCATGACTTCCTCATGGACCAGCACGTTGAGCAGCACTGCTTTATGACTCCTGGTACATGTGAACTATTTCACAAGTGTTTTAAAAATGTAACAGGACACAGCATGCCTATGAGTACATAAGACTGGAAAACCCCATGGATCTTAAGGAAGTGAACCAAAATGTCCAGAGGTTGACTTTGACTTTAGATGTCCTCTCTTTCTCTCTCTCTCTTTTTTTTTTAAGATTGTACTTATTTATTTGCCAGAGACAGAGAGCACAAGCAGGGGGAGCGGCAGGCAGAGGGAGAAGCAGGTTCCCTGCTGAGGGATCATGATATGAGCTGAAGGCAGACGCTTAACCAACTAAACCACAGGTATCCCTCTCTCTTTCTCTTTTTTAATATTTTCTACAATGAACACCTATGACTTTTTTTTTTTTTTTTTTTTTTTT
>CM053619.1:7477785-7512383 GCA_028646535.1 Procyon lotor | reverse complement strand
GGAGATGCTATCTGGGGGCGTCACTTGCCTCACCTTGGTTAGCCTCTGAATATTCTTCTTATAAAGAGAAGACAGGCATTGCTTCACGAGGCCCATGTTGTTATCACGCGTAAAAGTCTCGCTGTGCTTGTTCACCAGGTTGCGGAGTTCTGAGGGGTTATTGGTTGAATAGACTTGTGCTAACTCGTGGTACGCATTGCTAAGAGGCTACAGGTGTAAAGGTGGGGGAAAAAGATCAGATTAAAGCAGTAGAGATATACACTCGTTTAGGAAGCAAAAGAAGACACGCTACTATGTTTTGAACAAGTACATTCAATATCCTTTACTGTTACCTAACAACTTATAATTTACCCAAAGTGAATGCCTAGTTTTTACAGGTAATTACTCTGGGGGGAAAAAGAAGGCAAACTCCCATCACTCTCAACTATCTTGCACACTTTCTCACCCACATACGCACACCTCACCAGATGCGACAGGAACATCTGCTCTTTCTTGATAGAAAAGAAGAAAGAACAAGAGAACTAACAGTGGCTGAGGGCTTACTAAGAGCCTGAGCTGCTTTCAGAATTTTATATACATTATCCTCTATTTGAAATATTAAGAATTGGGGCCGAGGTCTGAGAGAATGTGGGGTGGTCAGGAGGGGCACAGGTGGAAACTGGGTTCAAACCTGTCTCTACTCTGAAGTCTGTGTTCTTTATCATGGATGACAGCCTCATCAGTAAACTACTAATGCTTGTGAATGACATCCTGCAGTCATGAAGACATCACTTTATAAAAACACTTTTTAAAAAAAAAAAGATTTTATTTATTTATTTTAACAGAGGGAGAGATCACAAGTAGGCAGAGAGGCAGGCAGAGACAGAGGAGGAAGCAGGCTCCCCGCCGAGCAGAGAGCCCGATGCGGGGCTCGATCCCAGGACCCTGAGATCATGACCTGGGCCGAAGGCAGAAGCTTAACCCACTGAGCCACCCAGGCGCTCCTATAAAAACACTCTTACTAAAATAGGCCAGCTCAAGGGCCACTTGAAGAGACCATGCAGTTCACCAAAATGATCTGAGAATGGCTACCGTAAAACTACTATCACTATTCCATGAGATTCGAGGAACCTTCCATGGGATTCCATGGGAATTGAGGAACTTCTCTTAACTATCTTTCCCCCTGCCCCAGTCTGTGACTGGGCAGCCTAGAGCCCTAAGAACCACAATAAGGGGCTTTAGCAAAGAACACCTGGCTATCTTCAACAAGACAGCACAAAAATCTTCCCAAAGGGAAGATTTGATACCCTGAAATTTTGAGAGCCACACGAAGAAGAACAGAGTTAAAATTGTCATCTAGGGTGCCTGGGTGGCTCAGTGGGTTAAAGCCTCTGCCTTCGGCTCAGGTCATGATCTCAGGGTCCTGGGATCGAGCCCCGCATCGGGCTCTCTGCTCAGCAGGGAGCCTGCTTCTCCCTCTCTCTCTGCCTGACTGCCTACTTGTGATCTCTCTCTCTAATAAATAAATAAAAATCTTTATTAAAAAAAATTATCTAAATGACTGTGACCTCACGACCTTTTGAACTGCCCAATTTTATAAACCATGAGCATGTATTTTAAAAAAAATTTTTTAATAATGAATTTATTTTTAAATGTGATTCCAAAGCTGGGTCTTCAGTGAAAACAAAAGTTCAGTGACTAGGACTTGTGGTTTTCATATGGGGGCTCTAGTGAGATTTCCCACACTCGGGCAGATTGAGTTCAATAAAATTAGCACTGCCTTTTCAGTATTTCTGCTAAACCGTAATGAAGAATAACAATGACAACAACAATAAAACCACCTTTATAGAAGCCTAAACATCTACGGCCATAATGACTCATAGTAAAAGTTTGAAAACAAATTTCTAAAAAACATTCCACCCCAATCAGGTGATCAAAGGGTGTACGGCCCCAAACAGCAAGTGTCTGCTATTCAATTTATCAAAAGTCTGCTAACTTCAAGTTGCGGGGAGAGCTACTTTCATTATGAAGGAAAATTACAGAATGAGGTATCATCACAATTTCCTTATGAACTTAACACGTCACCTAAGACATCAATTCAGAAAAACTCACCTTAATGAATCTACCCACAATTTGAGACGTATACTTCGGTAGCTGTTGTACTTTTCCGAGTAATATCAAGGAAACTAGGATATACTTTTTATAGGATTCCAACATGATGTGACTGACCGCCATGGCAGGAGTAGTTATAGCCTGAGCAAGAGGAGAGCACAATACAGCAGAAAGGGCAATCAGCCACACGTATCACTTAAATTCAGTAACAACTCTTACAGCTCCTGGTGGTATTTTTAATAGCATCTTTATTGAGATATGGTTCTCATGCTCTAAAATGACCCTTTTCAGGTACACTGCTCAGTGGCTCTCGGTATATTCACCGTGCTGGCCAACGACTTATGACCATTACCTAATTTCAGAACACTTCCATCCCTCCAAAAAGAAACCCCACACTCCTCAGCAGTCGTTCCCTACGATCTCCTCCCTCCAGCCCCAGGCAACCATCGTTCTATTTTGTCTCTATGGATTTGCCCATTTTGGACATTTCGTAGAAATGGCATCATAATAAATAGGTGGGCTTTTGTGACTGGACTGGCTTCTTTCACTTGTTTTCAAGGCTCACCCATGTTATAGCAGTTACTGGTATCTCATTCCACTTTATGGCTGAGTAATATTCCACTGCATGGCTAGATCACATTTTGTTTATTAATCCTCAGTTGATGGGCATTTGGGCTGTCTCACCTCCTGGCCACTATGAATAAAGTGAACATCAGTGTACAGATTCTGGTGGAAACATTTGTCTTCACTTCCTTCGGGTACATTCCTAAGAGTGGAATTGCTGGGTCATGGTGGTAACTCTAGGTTTAACATTTTGAGGAACTTCAGACTGTTTTCCATGATGGCCACACCATTTTACACACCCACGGGCAGTTATGAGGATCTCAAATTCACCTGTTGGTCAATGCTGGTTATTGCTGGCTGTCTCTTTTTAATTCTAGCCATGCTACTGAGTGTGAATTGGTATCACAGTATGGATTTGATTTGCATTTCCTCGACCACTAGCGATGATGAGTATCTTTTCATGCATTTATTGGCCAATTAAGTATCATCTTCAGAGAAATGCCTATTTAAATCCATTGACGATTTTTTTTTAAGATTTGAGAGAGAGAGAGAGAGCAAGAGAGAGTATGAGAGTGGGAGAGAGTCAGAGGGAAAAGTAGACTCCCCACTAAGCAAGGAGCCCGACGTGGGCCTCGATCCTGGGACTCTAGGATCATGACCTAAGCAGAAGGCAGTCACTTAACCAACTGAGCCACTCAGGCGCCCTCTGTTGACCATTTTTAAATGTTAGGTTTTTTTTACATAGTTTACATAGTTGGGTTTTACGTAGTTTTTTACATAGTTTTACATAGCTGGGTTGTAAAAGGTCTTTGTATATCTCAGCTGTAAGTCTCTTCTCAGAAATGGGATCTGCAAATATCTTCTCCCATTCTGTGCCTGCCTTTCCACTTCTTTCACCCGGATTTATGAAGGTCCTGGAGAAGTGTAAACTATCACGCCCAAGTCAGCTCAAATATTCCAAATCAAAACCCAAACCACTGAGCCGGTGAGGTACTTGAGGTTCTACAGAAACACTCGTGAAAGTGCAAGCAGATGCACGTACAATGATTCCTGCCACGACACTGCTCTAAAGTGAAACGGCACAATCGACGTACATTCTCACTGAGCAAGGACTCGTCAATCAGGCGGGTCAACAAGTGACGTGGTCTGAGAAGACGGGGCTGCTTTCACTTCTTGCTTATACGACACTGCAGGATCTGACTTTTTTCCAGTAAGTACATCTTCCTTTTGGAATTATTTTAAGCAGGAAAAAAAAAATCTGTATCACCTTCCGAAATTAAGGTACTAAAGCCATCTATAGCTGCCTGTGTGTTATTCAAACACAGCCGCACGGAGCTGACAAACACTAGACCATGTTTGTCGCTAGATGTTCATCACTAGGGCAAACTCTGGGGATAAACACACTTGCAGCGAAAAAGCGCCTATCTGTATCAAAAATGTTTTGTTTTTAACATTTTAACTACTTGTGATAGAAATATTTTTTCTAAGTGCATTATATACTTGCCCACCTTTATAAGGCCCTCATCATCTTGATATTTCTGGCTCATCGGTATGTTATCAGCTATCATATTGGGCGCCACCCAGGCGCCCCTGTGTGTTAACATTTCAACTAAATTGCGAGCTCCTTCAAGGCTTAGAATATCCTTTATCACCTTAATATGTGCTATGAGTGTAATTAAGAAATATAAACATCTGACAAATTTCTTAAAATACTAGTATTAGGGGCGCCTGGGTGGCTGAGTGGGTTAAAGCCTCTGCGACTCAGGTCATGATCTCAGGGTCCTCGGATCGAGCTCCGCATCAGGCTCTCTGCTCAGTGGGGAGCCTGCTTCCCCGTCCTCTTTGCCTGCCCCTCTGCCTACTTGTGATCTCTCTCTCTGTGTCAAATAAATAAAATCTTTAAAAAAAAATACTAGTATTAGCCAATGTTGTACCTCTTTCTCAGATTCTAAAAACTTCTACCAAATTATGTAATATATCTCGTTACACAGACCAGTGGCCATTACACAGACACAAAGCAGGAAGGGGTTGTCTAAATAAGAATGTTTTACTTATTAAAAAAATAAAACTGAAGAGAACACCACACGTGGTTTTAGAACAAAAAGACACTTCGAAGATCATTCAGTTCGCTCTCTCCCCTTTCTGCAAAGGAAGCTATCAAGGTCAAGTGAGGTACAGAACTTAACCCGAATCAGACAGGGTGTGCATGGCAAAGCCTCAATCAGACCCCACGCAGCAGAGCTCCTCCCTCCACTGCCACTGCCCTTCAACTTAAGGAACAGTTTACCACCATTTACATGATGACAGAGAAACAGTGTTTGAAAGGACCTCCACCCAAATCTCAGAGGCCCAAGATCAATCCACTCCAGCTGTGCACATCTTTGGCCACGCAAGTTCAACGCAACCTCAGGGGCATTTAGAGAGATGATTACCTGTTCATAAAAGTACAGTGCTCTTTCAAAGTTCTTCAGCCCGGTGTAGATCATCCCTCCATAATAATAGTAACATAAAAAGTGCTTTGCATCATAGGCTCCGTTCTCTTTACAAATATCCATCATGTCTACGTCAAGGTACGGAAGGGCAGGCTTAAAGCATTTTGCCAGCAAACAGAGCTGTGAAAAATTTTATATTGCATCATCATTTTAATTGTACTTGGCAAGCTTTAGCAGAAGGAGCAAATTCATAGATTCCAGAAAGGTCAAGAAAATCTTTTAAACCGTTTTACTGATTAAAAATGTTCAATATGTTGACATAGTACCCCATTTTCCTAAGCATTCAGAATGAGAGAGCATATCTTTATAAAAAGCCTAAGTAGCCATGAGATAAAGGACTCCACAGATGAATGAAAGCAGCTACTATCAGCCCACCCAGCACCCATTCTGTTTACAGATGCCCAGACATGGGAGTCCTTTCTCTCTTTGAAGAGAAGAGAAACAGACCGGTATGGTATGATAAAAACGGAAGTTTCTCTTCAATTATTTCTTTCCAACTGCTGAATCCTGAATGTAAGTATAGGGAATTGCTCAACTCAAGCTCAAGAAGGCAAGCACATGGCAATGTGACTGCACGATGCTGGCACGGGGGTAGATCTAGGTACAGACTCAGAGCTGTGCGTTTAGGACCAGCGCGCTTTACTGTATGTTGTTATATACATACAGTATATATGTTATATGTTATACGGTATATACAGTATGTTATAACATACTGTATGTATGTTATACCTCGGTCACCAAAAGTTTCCAAGAGATAAAAAGGAAAGAAAAAGGAAAGCATCTTGATGTGATACTAGAACATGTGTTTGGAATAATCCAGGTACCATGTTATTAAAGACACAATCTATACCCCATGGGGCTGGATGAACCCCCCCCCCCAAGTCTTACAGAATATTCTGTTAGCTGTAAAATACTCTGTAGCAGTGCCTATAAAGCACTGATGTGGAGTCCTCTGTAAGACTCATTAAGTAGAAAAAAAGACAGGAGTTCATACAGATCATTGCTATTTGTGTAAAAAAAAATGAGAGAATAAAACGCACACATTTGCTTGTATGTGCACAAAATATCTTTGGAAGGATATACAAAAAACTAACACGGATTTCCTCTGGAGAGAAGAGATGGGTGGCTAGTGAGCCGGGTGGTATGAAGACTTCGTTACACATCTTCCCTTTTGCCTTCTGGGTTTGTAACCAGGCAAAATAAAATGAGTTAACGCTTCAAGGTATAGGAAGTTGCCTGCATTTATTCTCAGGCTCCATTATTCCTTAAAAAGAAAATGACTTGGGACATTTCTAACATGACATTTTAACGCACTAATTACTCAGTTTACTCACATCACAAATCTATAGGCTGAGCCCCACTCCACAGTTTGTGTTCAGTAGCAGCCAGCTGAAAATGCCCTTCCTACCAATGTTAGTTTGTATATTTTTCAACTTCTAGAACCTATCACGGTCTCTACCAAATTGCTTTCCTTGACTGAGCAATGACCTGTGACCAAGCTCCCACCCCTGACTCAAAGACTCGCCCTCCTCGGGGGCTCACCTGGCAGAGATCGGCGTGTATTGAGGTCAGCTGGTTTGTATTCATCTGCATCTTGTCTATGGCTTGCTTTAGGATGCCAATTCCTCGCAGGGGCTGTCAGAAATGACATCTCTTTCAGATAAGTTCTCAAAGATGGCAGCACATTGGATCTTATGTTGTCACTTACAAATAAAAAATAACACTAATTGATAGGTTCCTTTAAATAACAATATGAGGTTTCCATACCCTTTCAGGAAATTTCTCTCCCTATTCAATCAGAAAATGTTTCCTTAAGCTGTTTCTTATGCCATTTTAGGGAGATCCGGCACCATTTCTTGAATTATAAAGCTTTTTTTCAATGAAGGTCAATAATCAAAAGCAGTATTACCAAAAATAAAAGGAGTATTACTTTATCAACTGTTCATTATATTTATATTAAAGCAAACAAAAAAATTCCAAATTATTTACAATAAAGAGTCTATGCTTAGTAAACTTAGCCGTGGAGGAAGATGTTGGCTTCTTCCCACTGGGCAGTCTAGGGATCAGCCATAAATTCTCCCCAACACCACCATCTCTTACCTGATAACAAGTGCCTATTGAAACTGATACCATAACTTATAAACAGACCATTTCCTGCCTTGATTATAAATAACAAGACCGAGTTTCAAGTGAGGTAGTCAGTTTCTGGACAGGAGATGTGACTCTAAAATCACTAAATAACTTAAGTGGGTTTTTCAAAAAAGATTTTTTTTTTAAACCATCTCTTTCTTTCTTTTTTTTTTTTTTTTAAAGATTTTATTAATTTGACAGAGAGAAACACAGTGAGAGAGGGAACACAAGCAGAGGGAATGGTAGCGGGAGAAGCAGGCTTCCTGCGGAGCAGAGAGCCCGGTGCAGGGCTCGATCCCAGGCCCCTGGGATCATGACCTGAGCCGAAGGCAGACGCTCAACGACTGAGCCACCCAGGCGCCCCTAAACCATCTCTTTCAAACTACAATTTGTTTAATATTCTGACAAAATACCAAATGGTTCTTTCTGTCTTGTCTTCTTCCAGATGCTCAGTACTAAGCCGGAACCTTAACAATTCAGCTCACTGTGTAAGTTAGATCTTACAATGTAACCAGAAATACTTGAATAACATTGCTTACCTGTTTCCTTTCCACAAGTGCATTTGTCAGTTGATGGCAAAGCCCAGCAACTAGAGACAGCAATGACAAAATGTTGAGACCATCAGTGACTAGTCAGGCAAAATGCATTCGGTGGGAAAGAAAGTGTTATTGCACTTACAAGTGTCCGTGGCGTATCGGATGTGCTCCCCATTACAAGTGCTGATGAAAAGCTGAACCTGTGAGAATAATGTTTCGAAGTCAGGAACGCTAGGCATGGAAAACTTCACAAATCTGGAATAAAGAGAAAAGAATCAATTCATCCTGATATTTCACAGGGAAAAAATGAAGAAGCAACTGAGGCCAGAAGGTGAGCCCATCTCCAGCGCTCTATGAAAGTAAACGAGTCACCATATTTTAAAAAACTAAGAAACGGACTGACCTAGTTCTTGGCACAGTCAAGACACAGAACATAGGCACAAATAAAGGTTGAGAAAAATATGCTTTAAAAAGGACTCTGAAAATAGAAAACTCCTTTACATGAGGCCAAATACTATGTTGTCTAATATTCACGGAGGAACTAAATATAAATTTCTAACCCCAAATTTTCAAAACCATTTTTCTTTGGAGCTCTAATGTGCTTAGGGCTGGTTACTCATTTGGAAAGTAGTTGTTGTTCCTGCTCCGAGGACAGCGGACTGAAGGAGGACAAGGACTGAGAGCTCCAGACTGGCTGGAGGCTGCGGCCGAGGGGCGGGGCAGGACACCCTGGACACCAAGGATGATCTACCCTGAGTCACTTGGCAGATGGGGCCTTTCGACAAACACTCAGAGAGGGGGCCAGAGACAGGTTTGGGGAGGAAATCAGATACGCTACTACCGCTCGGGCATTGCTTACAAGTAAACTACAGGCTCTTCTTTTTTCACAAATAAGTGAACTGCTGAAACTAACTTCGAGAAAAATGAAATGGATATTACTGCCTGAACACAACTGCTTGTGTTGTGTTCAACACAACACAAAGATGTGTTTGCATTTGTCTTTGCATTTGTCTCTCCATCTATATATTTATTACTCGACTTAACAGTGTCACCTCACTTCTGTAATTGAACATCTCGTCAAAATGGATCTCAAACTACCTCATTTGGGCTTCAAAACAGGTCAGCACGGCCCTGTGATTTCCATTTTATTAAGTACAAATATGAAGCTCAGGGCCCCACACCTTGTAACTGAAAGCTCAAAATTCAAATCCAGGGTACTCAGAAACAAATTCAGGGTTCCCTCCAGGTTTTCTTTTAAGATATACCTTCCAGCTTTGAAATGCTTTCATGTACTTTACTTCACTTAATACACATCAACATGTTAAGTCTGTGTGTGCATAAAACATGTATGCTATCTGGTTTTTTCAACCAGCAAACACACACAGCAGAAACCTGCCAGCACCATCCCAAAAGAACCTTCTGCAATAGTAGAAACGTTCTTTATCTGTGCTGTCCAACACAGCAGCGACTTGTGGCTACTGGGGACCTGACAAGTGGCCAGTGGAACTGAAGAGTTCACGTTCATGAATTTACGTTTTAATAGCCGCATGCTATTAGGCTATTAATATATGGTATTATTATTATATAGGCTAATGGCTACCATATTGTAGTGCGCAGCCCCGGACTCTCCTTCTGACAAAGTCTCCTCTCTAAACTATTCTGACTCATCTTTGTCTACGAATTGCTGGGCCAGTGAAGCCAGACACTTACGTGAAGTCTATTTCCTCTGGGTTTATTTACATTGTTTTAACTTTCATGACAACCATGACATCCCAATTTGTAATACTAAAACATCAAGAGAAAAAGGATTCTGTCAAGCTCCCAGAATTACAAGGAACCCTAACTGAAATAAGATCTATTTAATTTGGTCTTGAACAGCCTGAACTTGCTCGAAGGGAACTGGAAGCAATGTTGCGTTGGCTCGTTGGTAATTTCACTCAACACACCCCACCGTGCCCTGTGCCATCACTGTTCCCTATTTCCTTTTCAAGGTAGAAAATGTGGACAATCTGACGGATTATGTGAAGAAAAGTACTCAGATTTACACGCAAACCATAGGGCCCACAATTGAGATGGCCATTTGATTTTTTAGTATATGTGCTGCCGAAGCGAGCACGGCCATTTGATTTTTAAAAATAAATTTCAAAATGTGTATCAACATAAACAACAATTAAAGATGATAAACCTGAAATTACAACACACCATGATTAGCTGATTAGCTGGGATGAGGAAAATGGTAACTACTGTGACTTAAATGCACACTTGTGCAAAAGAGCTCAATGCTGTTTACACGGTTTACTTTTCTACACCAAAAAAACCCCAAACAAAAACAACAGCCAGAAAGTGCAGAGCGTCTGGATTTAGCAAGCACAGAATTGTAAAAGAAGATGCCCCTTACAAAACAGCAAGGACGCCTAAGGAGTGCTCTTGTACATCCAGAGCCCCGAGCACAGTGTCCAGATGGGATAAGTTCTTTGCAAGGAGTTCCCCGCTCTTGTTGATCAGTTCACAAAGCTGAGTCATTTGCCCTGGAAAACAAGAATAACACTATCATTCAGCCACGGCACTAAGAAACTAAAGAAACTCTAAGCACAGACTTCATACCTCAGCAAGAAATGACTTAATGATGATTTCTTGTATCTCCCTCATTTCAGATGAGGACTCGGAAAGGCCAGAAGTGAAATGGCCTTGACTATGACCTCAAAACTAGATCTCCCATTTCCCTGGGGCCCCTGAAAGCTTGCACATTTCATCTGTTCTCTCTTCCATCCCCCAAGTCAGAAATGTACACATTACTATCACCACTACTTTCATCTCCGTCTCTGTATCCAAAACATCACCAAGTACGATTTTACTTTTAATTTTACTTCCTAAGGCTCTCAGCTCCATTCCTTTTTCTCTCCCCTGCCTTAATTCAGACCTTATCATTTCTTGCCTGGACTACAACATAAATCTTTCTTTCTTTTTTTTTTTTTTTTAAAGATTTTTTTATTTATTTGACAGAGAGAAACACAGCAAGAGAGGGAACACAAGCAGAGGGATTGGTAGCGGGAGAAGCAGGCTTCCCGCAGAGCGGGGAGCCCGATGTGGGGCTCGATCCCAGGACCCTGGGATCATGACCTGAGCCGAAGGCAGACGCTCAACGACTGAGCCACCCAGGTGCCCCCAACATAAATCTTTCAAACAGTCCCCCGACTTCACTCTTTCTCTCCTCGAACCCATTCTCCATATTGGTACCTACAGGATCTTTCCAAAATGTAAAATTCAATCAAATAACTCCAATGGCTTTAAGAGGTATAATCCCTCGGCCGGCTAACAGGGCCCTGAGCCTCCCAGTCTTACCTCCTGCTGCCCTCCCCCCTCCAACACATACACACATACTCTGGTCACACCAAGCTCAGAAAATTCACACGACGTGTCATGTTCTCTAACGTTCACGCCTCTACACATCCTGTTTTCCATGCTTGGTCTTCCCTCCTTCACTCTGTTCCCCTGCATCTTCCTTTACCAACTCATACACCTCATTCAACAATCAGCCTGGGCCTTCTTCGGACCCTCATCTCATCCCCTTTCCCCTAGTAACTTGAAAATGTGTTCCCCCTGTGCCCTCTCTGCATCACCTGGGGTTGTGGTGGTTAGGTAATTCAACATCAAGTCAGGCCGTTCATTTCTCCACTTTCAGAATACAGTGCTTACCAGCCCGTCAATCAACAGCCTGTTAATTAATCTCCTAATTGATGCACTAATTTTTCTCACATCCCACAATGTTATGTTTTAACAAAAGGTACAGAATCTAATCAGGCCAAGACTCACTGATTTCGATGGGTTATACTGATAACAGACCACCATGGCCACACTCTATACTTGCAAATGCTACCAGTTGTCTTTCTGGGGTTTGGGGGGGTGTGTTTATGGGGCTTATATAAATCCACGGGCAACGACCTCTTGTCTCTTCCTTTATAGTTCTCTTTTTCATTTTGGACTTCAAGCTATACATATCAGATATTTGTATTTAGTACCCAAGGGATTTTTTTTTTTCTTCTCAAAAGAACCCAAAAATACTTAAATAGTATAGTACTTAAAATCCAAGTGACTATAGCTAGGAACTTTTTGTTTCTGCGGCTTCTCTACTATACTTTAAAATTTTTACCAAAAATCAAGAAATATACTATTATCACATGCACTACAAAATTAAAAAAGTCTGTGATCTAATTAAGTGTCATCTTTCAAAATAACACAAGTTGAATGGGGGAAATGCCATCATTTTATTAGTCTCAATGTGAAATAGCTTCTTCTGGTTAAATAATCTGCCTCTCCTTTTTTACTCACTACTCTAAATAAACTTAAGATGATATGAAACACACAGAAATAAGCATTCCAGTCCATTATTTTCCCCCAATTAAGTAACCAATGCAGAGTTGAGACTTAAAAGAAAAGCTGGGTCACTAAGAAATCAGAAGCTAGTTAACTAGAGTGGGCCAAGGAGAGAGTCAACAGTTCAGTGCCACAAGGTGCATCTGATACGAGCCCAATCAGAGATGTGGCCAATGAGATTCCCTTTACTCAAAGAAAGCTGCAAGTTATGAAATTCCCTTTGCTTAAGGTCCACGTTAGAAAATTCTGAGTAAGAGCAGAAAAAACAGAAACCTCTTAAACATTTACTATGCAGTGAGCATGAGGCACAGAAGCCACAGGCAGTGAAAGTATCATGTTCACCTCTGCCTGGCAGACTGTGCCTAAAGCAGTGACTTGCACAGCAAGCATACAAAGCTTTCAGAAAAATCTCACTTGATGCTAAATAGTTCCATTTTGTGAGAAAACTGGCCCAGGGAAATTAAGTGTCTCACATATGAAGTGACTGACCAGATTCCAACCCGAATCTAAATACCCATAGTACGTCCCAGGGAAGTAGAAGCCAAATCGTTTGTGGCATTAATTTAATGAATGAAAGAACGGTTTCTTTATTCATAGAGACTGCAAGTCTGTGCTTTCCCTGCGAACCTCGTTTCTCTCAATAATAAGGGAAAACAGAAGTATTTCATTAAGCATGGCTTCATAGCCGATCAGTTAACTTACAGTAACAGTGAGGTACAGAGCACTCCTCCATTTTTACAAATGGAAACACAGACTCAAGAGATTAAAGGTGACTTGTCCAAGGTCATGTAGCTCCTCGAACTTTACAGTTAGCAGCTGCTAGCAATAATTTATAACTGCGTCTATTGCACCTCATATAGTAGGTGCTGTTTCAAATGCTTGTACATCCTTCCTCTCATTCAATCCCAACACCTCTTTGAAGCAGGGACTTTTGTTTTAGAGACGAAGAAACAGGGTGGTTAAAGGGACCTTCACAGCCTGCAGCTGATTACTTCAATTCTGAGTCCAGCGCTCTATATTCAGGTGATGAGATGAATGAACCAAAGGGCATGAACATTTAAGTAACAATGGTCACCATTCCACCCTTGGAAATGGAGCCCTACAAGCGAGCGCTCCCTCGGCATTCTGCCGGACTAAAATAGGCGTGGAGGCTTCCCGAGGGCGCGCCGGCCGGCAGCTGAGGGGCCGGCCAAGGCAAGCCTCCGAGCCAAGGCACCCAGAAAGGATTGTCTCGCGCCCGCTGCCCGCGGCCTAGTCCAGAGGCGGCCAGGCGCCACCGTGACAGACCAGGCTGTGCACCAATCACCACCGGCAAGGGAGGCCGAACGGACCAACGGGCGCTCGGGAAGGCGCCCAGCGGAAGTCACCGCCCCCAAAACTGTCAAGAGAAGCGCCCGGGTGAAAGGGGCCCGAGCCGGGGGGGAGGAGGGTCCAGCCGGCCCCAGGGATGGGAGGTGGCCAGGTCGCCCGGCGCACGGACCGGCAGACGAGAGCAGCGGAGACCCAGAGCGCGCCCGATCCCTCCGTGGTCTGAGCGCCGCCACCCCGATCCCGGCCCCAGAGATGAGGCTCGGGACTAACAGGGAGGTCCCAGCCGTCCGCGCTGGCGCCTGGGGTTGCAAGCCCATCCCCGCGGCCCGGAGGGCCCGCCCAGGCCCAGCCCGGCGGCCCAGGGCCTCACCTTGAGCCGAGAGCTGTCGGACACTGTTCACGAATTGCTCCAGGGCAGACGCCATATTTCCCCCCGGCGGCCCGAGCAGCAGAGGCAGCTCACGCGGGAAAAGGCGGCTGCTCTGGGAGGAGGGGCCGCGGCGATCCTCCACGGGGCCTCAACAGCGGCCCGACGTCACTTCCGCCGGCTCAAGCACCGCGAGAGCGCACCTACCTGGGAACCAGTTACTGTTCCCATGGAAACCGTTCCGCGGCTAACCTTAGCCGGAAGTTCGCTTTCTTTTCCTTTTCTCTTTATCCCGTGCACTTGTGAAAATCCTGTAATTTAATGGGGCAGTGGGCAAAGGGAGAAATTAAACTCGTTATTAGGCGCATATTTCTCGGAATTTGCTTGGAATGGCCGTCCCCGTTTTCCACCGGGCCAAATCCTTCAAGCCTGGCTTAATTGCCACCTCCTGAGGCTCTTCCTGTCATGAAGATGAGCTAGAGCTAGGCAGGTAGCCTGGATTCAAATCTCTTTCGTGCTACTTACTGGCTGTGTGACTTCGGATAAGTTACTTGGCCGTCCTCTGCCCGTTTTCCCCATCTGTAAGATTCTTACGATGACCTCAGCCATGTAAAACACAACGGTGCATAGCACACAGTGAGAACTGCATTTTCATCCAAGGTATATGTTGAATGAATGAATTTCCCCATCTGGAATTGATCTGTCCTTCCTCCAGTTGACTCCCAAAGCATTTTGTTCCTCTCATATAGACACATCCAGTCTGTTGCTGAACATTGTCTCCAAAATCCTTACCATAGCCATTGCTTTTTAACTGGAGTACCTTAAATTCGAGCATCTGTCTTACTCATCTCTGTATCCTCTGTATAGAATTTGGTGCATAGTAGGGACTGAGCAAATAAGCATACATTTTAAATTTCATCCAACATTGATTAAGCACTAGTAATGTGCTGTGCTAGGTGCTAGGGATACACTGGTGAGGAAAAACAGTCATGATCCTTCTTCCCTGAAGGTAATGAACAAATAAAGGCCCTGAAAGAAGGGGTAGTGCTCTGAAGAATGGAACAAAGTTCTGTAGGATCATGCAACAGAAGAAACTGACCTAGCATGGGAATAATAGGAAAGGCTTTCTTGAAGAAATGATACCAGCTGAGCTCTGAAAAAAAGAGTAGGAGTTAGTAATGTAAGGGAGATGGAATTTTCCCCGAGAGAAAGGCATATGGTCAGACGTTGTGGTGGGAGGGAGTTTGCTGACATTGATGAACTGAAAGGAACTCATGATGGTTGAAGGGGAGTAGTATGAGATGGGGCTACAAGGGAGACAGTGACCACATCAAGTCAGCTGTCTTAAAGATATTGGACTTTTCCTTCATAAGACTGGGAAATTAGACTTTTAAATAAGCAAGTAGAATCATTGGATTTGTATTAAGAAAAATTTGTCTGGGTTCACATGGATGACGTTAGAGAGCCATTTAGGGAGATGTTGTAGTAGTCGACATGAAATATAATGATAATTGTATCTTGAAAGTATGGACCACCAATTTATTAATTAGTGAATTTGGACATATTTAGATGAATGGCTTTAACATGTACATTCTAAGATGGAAATGCCCCTGAATGTTCTATGGCAGCATTTGGTCCTGAGTCTTTGACCTTTTGCAACACACAAGACAGATATTTTGACTTATAGGACACACCTCTGTGGATATACATGGATTTTAGTGAAAGTCAAAAAATGTGCAGAGGAATAAAGCACTAAGGTAATTCAAAAAGCCACAGCTACTAATCCTACTTTAAAATGTGTTGTCTATTTAGATTGTGGTCGCTGTTCCCCCAAGCAGTTCTCCAACCAGTAGCATCAGCACTATCTGGGAACTTCTTAGAAATGCAAATTCTTGAACCCCCACTCGAGATTTACTGCATCAGGAACGCTGAGGTGGTGCCCTGTAACCTGAGGTAAATAAGCGGATAATTCTGATGCATGCTAAATTGAAATAGAGGAGCCACAAGACAAATTACCCTCATTTCAAAACCGCTAAGACTCATTCTACCCTTCTCTCTTCCTCTCCAGAATGAAGTGACTAGAAGAGATGAGCTTACAAGGATAACCTTGAATGCTCTTTCTGTCTTTTTTTTAAGCTAGTCATTTGTAAAATCTGGCAATTACTTGAGACACACCTTACAACAGACAGAGGCCCAGAAGTTGGTGGAGGTGTCACATTTAATCATTTGTTCCTTCTTTCTCTGAACACACATCTCCTTTGTGGCTAATTTGTGTCAAGTCCTGTGCTAGATGCTGGGGATGTGTCTGTGAACAGGACAGAAAGTCCTTGCCTACTCAAAGTTATGGTTGGAAGAGTAAGACACTAAACAAATGAACAAAATAATTTCAGATAATTAATACATGCTATTAAGAAAGTCATATGGTGATTGGGTACAGGAAGGTCAGGAAATACTTCTTAAAGTCTGAAGGATGAGAGGAGCCAGTTAAAAGAGATCAAGGGGAATAGAAATCAAAATAAAGAGAAGCAAACATGGTATACAAAGATCTTAAGACTCAAACAAGTTTGGTGTGTTTCTGGAAAAGAAAAAAAAATGCCACTGTGGCTAAAATATGAGAAATGAGGAAGCTCCTAGTGTGTCTCAGTTGAGTACTGCTTGTCTATAAGAATAGTAATAATCTCTTAGATTTGTCTAGTGTTTTCAATTTGCAGAGCATTTTCTGATCCAGTAGATATTTGCAAATTCATCACTGAAAAAGCTTTATAAAATATTTTATTTTTTAAGTAATCTCTACACCCAATGTGGGGCTTGAACCCACAACCCAAAGATCAAGAGTTGCTTCTGGCAACCACTATGATTCAAGAAGCTCAACGAACCCCAAACCCAAAATAGATGAAGCAAACTACACCAAGGGATATCCCCCTGAGACTGGAAGGTATTAAGGAAATCATAGACACCAAAAAAGTGATCCCATAAAGCTGTGTATTAATTCATTATCTCACCTCCAAGTAATACTTGTGTGAATTACACCCTAAATTGTACACCAAAATCTTTGGAGATTGAACTATGGGGTAGACAACCTCCCAGGTCTGAGACTGACAACTAAGTGGTGCACACACAAGACAGATCTGAATAGCACTGCAGCAGCTTTGAAAACTGAACTAATGAAGTTGTAGTGCACAAAAGATTGGTAGAAAATAGAGAATTAGAGCTAACATGGTCAATGGCCTACTAAAGCAAAGCAAAACAAACAAACAAACAAACAAACAAACAAAACCAACATTTTCAACAAGATTTAAATAAGACCCAGGATCTCATAACACAATATTCAAAATGTTCAGGATACAATCCAAAATTGCATGCATATTAAGAACCATGAAAATGTCAAATTCTTTTTAAAGATATTTTATTTACCTATTTGAAAGAGAGAGAGAGAGAGTGAGTGGGAGGGAGGGGTAGAGCAAGAGGGAGAAGCAGGCTCCCTGCTGAACAGGGACTCCATCCCAGTACCTAGAGATCATGACCTGAGCCAAAAGCAGAGGCTTAACTGACTGAACCACCCAGGTGTCCCTAAAATGTCAAATTCCAACAAAAGAAGAGACATGTCGGGGTGCCTGGGTGGCTCAGTTGGGTAAGTGGTTGCCTTTGGCTCAGGTCATGATCCCGGGTCATGATCGAGTCCTGCATTGGGCTCCTTGCTCAGCAGGGAGCCTGCTTCTCCCTCTTCCTGCTCTGCCTGCCACTCCCCCTGCTTGTACTCTCTCTCTCTCTCTCTCTCTCTCTCTCTCTGACAAATAAATAAAATATTTTTTAAAAATAAAAAAAAGAGAAGAGATACATCAACTCAGAGGTGCCACGGACATTGGGATTATCAGACAGACTTTAAGTTCATTATAATCATGCTCCAAGAACAAGGATGAACACACTTGAAACAAATGGAAAGATAGACAGTTTGGGTGGAGAAATAGAAGATTTGGAAAAGAATCACAAGGAAATTATAGAACTGAAGAACACAATACCTGAAAGAAAAAAAAATGCTAGATGGGATGACTAATAGAATGGAGATAAGGGGGAAAGGGTTGGTCAACATGAAGACAGTTTAAGCTGAACAACAGGAGAAAAAAAACAAAACTAAACTAAAAACAAAAAAGCCACAAGGACCTGTAGAACAATACCCAGAAGTTCTAACATTTGTGTCATTAGAATTCCAGAAAAACAGTAGGAAGAGTACAACGTGTAAAAAGTATTTGAAGAAATAATGGTCTAAAACTTTCCGAATTTGGCAACAGATTTAAAATTACAGATTGAAGAAACTTATCAAAATTCAAACAGGATGAACTCAAACAGATCCATTCCCAGACACATCACAATTAAACAACTGAAAATAAAAGACAAAATAAATATTCTAAGCAGCCAAAGAGTAAAAAAGAACTACACGTAGGGAAAGAATGATTAAAATAATTTCAAATTTCTCATCAGAAAACATGGGGGTCAGAAGACAGTGGGACAACATTTTTCAAGTGCTGAAAGTAAAGAACTTCCAACACCTAATTCTATACCCCACAAAAATACCCTTCAAAAATGAAGGCAGAATAAAGACATTCTCAGAAGAAAGAAAATGAAGAATTTATCACATGTAAACCTGATCTAAAAGAATTCTGAGGGGCACCTGGGTGGCTCAGTCATTAAGTGTCTGCCTTCAGCTCAGGTCATAATCCCAGGGTCCTGGGATCGAGCCCCGAATCTGGCTCCTTGCTTGGCAGGAAGCCAGACCCCCTCCCTGCTTGTGTTCCCCCTCTTGCTGTCTCTCTGTCAAATAAATAAAATATTTTTATATTATTTAAAATAAAATATAAAATAAAAATATATATTTTAATATATAAAATATATTTATAAAAATAAATAAAATCTTTTTAAAAAATAAAAATAAAAGAAATCTGAAAAGAGTTCTTCAGATGGAAGGGGAGGGATACCAGAGGGAAACCTGAAAATATAGGAATGAAGGAAGAATAACGGAAATGGTGACTATCTAGTTAAAGTCATTTGGGGGGCTTTTTTTCTTCTTAAATGCTTTAAATTTTTTCTTCTTAGATTCTTTAAAATACATATAATGTTTGAAAGCCAAATTTATAATATGGTCTGTGAATAGCCAAAACAACTTCGAAAAAGCAAAACAAAAGTGGAGGTATCACAATTCCAGACTTCAAGTTACAAAGCAGTAGCAATTAAAACAATATGGTATTGGCATAAAAATAGACACATATATCAGTGGAGTAGAATGGAAAAGCCAGAAATAAATACACTACTATATGGTCAGTTAGTCTTTGACAAAGGGGGAATGAATATAAAATAGGAAAAAGACAGTCCCTTCAAAAAATTGTATTGGGAAAACTAGGCAGCTACGTGCAAAACAACGAAACTGGACCACTTTCTTCCACCATACACAAAAATAAATTCAAAATGGATTAAAGACCTAAATATGAGACCTGAAACCATAAAAATCCTAGAAGAAAGAACATTCAATAATTTCTCTGACATTGGCCATAGCAACATTTTTCTAGATATGTCTCATGAGGCAGGAGAAACAAAAGCAAAACCAAACCATTGGTACTAAATCAAAACAAAAAGCTCTGCACAATGAAGGAAACAATCAACCAAACTAAAAGGCAACTTACTTAATGGGAGAGGACATTTGCAAATGACATATCTGATAAAGGGCTAGTATCCAAAATATATAAAGAACTGGTACAACTCAACACCCCAAGAACAAATGCTCCAATTAAAAAATGGGCAGAAAACATGAACAGATATTTTTCCAAATAAGACATCTAAATGGCTAACAGACACATGAAAAGATGCTCAACATCACTCATTACCAGGGGATTCAAATCAAAACTCCAATGAAATATCACTGCACACTTGTCAGAAAGGCCAAAATCAACAACACAAGAAACAACAAGTGTAGGCAAGAATGTGGAGGAAAAGAAACCCTCTTGCACAGTTGGTTGGAATGCAAACTGGTGGAGCAACTGTGGAAAACAGTATGGGTATTCCTCAAAAAAATTAAAATAAAATTAACCTATGATCCAATAATCTCACTATTAGGTATTTACCCCCAAAATGCAGAAACATTAATTCAAAGGGTTATGTGCACCCCTATTCTTATTGAAACATTATTTACAATAGCCAAACTATGGAAGCAGCCCAGGTACCCATTAATAGATGAATGGGTAAAGAAGTTGTGGTATATTTATACAATGGAATATTACTCAGCCATAAAAAGAATGAAATCTTGCCATTTACAACAACATGGATAGAGCTAGAGAGTATAATGCTAAGCTACGTAAGTCAGCCAGAGGAAGACAAATACCATATCATCTCGATCATATGTGGAATTTAAGAAACAAATGAGCAGAGGGAAAAGAGAAAGAGAGAAACCAAGAAATAGACTGTTAACTGAGGGGATGTAGGCTGCAAGATGGGGGAATTAGGTGATGGGGACTAAATAGTGTACTTATAATGATGAAAAAATGTATAATAAGGTCCGATGGGGTTTCCATTGTTTGTAGATATAAAATGTGACAACTACAACAGAAAAGAGGAGGGTAAATAGACCAAAAAGTGGTAAGGTTTGTATATTCTGCTTGAAGTGGTAAAATATTTATTCCTAGTCATATATGAAAAGTTAAATATGTATTGTAATCCTTAACTATATATTGTAACCACTAAAAAGTTAGTAAAAAAAAAACTCAATAGAAACATGAAAAATAATTTAAAAAGTCAAATAATCCAAAAGAAGGCAAGAAATAAAACAACAGAAAACTGAAAAACAGAGGAAACAAACAGAAAACAAGGAATGAAATGGTAGGCCTAAATCCAATCACATGCACCATTACATTAAATATAAATGGTTTAAACACACCTCTTACAGAATTGAGATTGTCAGAATGGATCAAAAAGTTGATCCAAGTATATTTTACCTGTAAGAAACTCACTTAAAAGTTAATGCAAAGATAAAAAGTAAAAGGATAGGAAAAGATATGCCCGGAAACACTAGTCAAAAGAAAGTTGGAGGTGGCTGTATTAATATCAAACATGGTAAAATTATGTACAGAGAGTTGTTCATACTCTTATTCTCTTATTATCCTTACAGTATTTGTAGATTCTGTAGTGATATATCCTACAAGGAAAATTAACAGAGATAAAGATAATGGTGAAAGAGTCAATTCATCAAGAGGACATAACAATCTCAAGTGTGTATAAACTTAACCTCAAAATATATGAACAAAAATTGTTTTAAAAAAAACTGAAGTGGACAAACCTATAATTATAGTTGGAGATTTTAACATTGCACTGTAATTGATAGAACAAGTAGACAGAAAATAAGCTAGGAAATAGAAAACTGAACGACACCATCAACCAACTGTATCTAATTGATATTTCATACAACACTTCATCTGATAACGGCACAATACACATTCTTTTCAAATGCACATGGAACATTCCCCAAGACATACCATGTGGTGGGTCATAACACAGGTCTTAACAAATTTAAACAAATTGGAATCATATGAAGCATGTTCTCTAAATAATGGAATTAAAGAAGAAATCAAGAACAAAAAGATAACTGGAAACTTTCTAAATATCCGGATATGGAAGAACACACTTCTAAACAGTTTATGGGTTGAAGTTGAAGTGTCAAGTGAAACTAGAAAATATTTTGAACTGAGTAAAAATTAAAATATAATATGTCAAAATCTATGAGATGCAGCTAAAGCAGTGCTTAGAGAAAATAGTATGGCATTACACATTATATTATAAAACAAGTTCTTAAATCAACAATTTAAACTTCCGAGAAAACTACAGAATAATATCCTTCATGAACATAGGCACATAAAACCTCAACAGAATATTAGCAAATGGAATTCAGCAATAGATAAAAAAAAAAGTCATACCATGACTAAGCAAGGTTTATCTCAGGAATGCATGAGTTGTTCATTGCTTGAAAATCAATGTAACCCATCATATTAACAGCCTGAAGGAGAGAAACTATATGATCATATAAACTGATGCATGAAGAGAAAGCATTTGTCAATATTCAACACGCATTCATGATTTTTAAAAAACTCTCAGAAGATTAGGCACAGAAAGGAACTCCTTAATCGGGTAAAAAAAAGTGTGTACAAAAAGCTCATAGCTAACATGATTCTTAATGGCGAAAAAATGAATTCTTTCCCCCAAGATGAGGAAAAAGGCAAAAATAATTTTTAAAATCCTAAAAAAAAAACCTAAAACAGAACAGCTAATCAACCCTCAAATATCTTAGTATTTAAAATCTTTGAGCCTGTAATTTTTATGTAAGAACCAACTGGACAATGAATGTCATGGTATCTTCTACTTATTTCATATCTAAGGAAACTATGAAACAGACATACTCAGTGCATAGTATATTTTTTCTGTTTTTGACATATAACATATATGCCATAATATTTCACCCTTTCACAATTTTGTTGTATAATTCAGCTGTTTTTTGTATATTACAAGATTGTGCAACCATCGTCACTTAATTCCAGAACATTTTCTTCACACTAAAAAGAAATTGCATTCCCATTAGCAGTCACTCCCTAGTCCCTCCTACCTCCTCCTATCCCCCGGCAACCATTTATTTACTTTCTATCTCTATAGATTTGCCTAATCCGGACATTGCATATACATGAAATCATGCAATATGTGACCTTTTATGGCTGGCTTCTTTTACTTACCATGTCTTCATGATTTATCCATGCTATAGCACATGTCACAATTTCCTTCCTTTTCAAGGCTGAATACTGTTCCATTGCATGGATATACCACATTTTGTCTATCTGCTCATCAGTTGATAGGCATTTGGGTTGTTTACCATCTTTTGGTTATTGTGAATAATGCTCTTATGGATATTCGTGTGTAAGTTTTGGTGTGGATATAATTTTTCAATATTGTTGGATTTATACAAAGGAATGGAAGTTCTGGGTCGAATGGTAACTAAGATTAACTTTTCAAGGAAGTGCCAAACTATTTTCCAAAACTGTTGCACCATTTTACAAGCCTACCAGTAATGTGTGAGATTTCTTGTTGCTTTAAGTGCTTGCTGCCTTCAGAATTTTCAGTCTTTTCAATTTTTGCTGTTCTAGTAGGCATGTAGTGGTATCTCACTGCCATTTGGATTGGCATTTCTTTAATGAGCAATGATGTGAAGTGTCTTTTCTGTGCTTCTTGGCCATACCTTCTTTGGAGAAATGTCTATTCATGCATGTTGCTCATTTTATGATTGAGTTATTTGTCTTTTTACTCTGAAGTTGTAAGAGTTCTTCATGTATTCTGAGTAAAAGTCCTATTCTAGATATACGATTTGCAAATATTTTCTTTTTTTAAATTTAATTTTATTTTTTCAGTGTTCCAAAATTCATTGTTTATGTACCACACCCAGTAATGATTTGCAAATATTTTCTCTCATTCTGTGGGTTATCTTTATACTTTCTTGGTGGACCCATTTGAAGCACAAAAGCTATAAAATTTGGTGAAGTCCTTTATTTTTTCTTGGGCAGAACATATTTGAAAAATACACCCTGACACCCTTTTCCTTTCAGTCAGCTGGCTTCTCCCTCTTTACCCTGGGTTAAGATTTCTAAATTCTAAAGATTCTCTCTGTAAATCAAATGAAAAGCATGGTGTTCTATGCCTTGGAGAGAACTCCATACAACGGGAGTTTCTAGATACCCAGAGAGTTATGGGGGAAACTTCTGGAACCAAGAGCTCGAGAGGAAAATTAGATAGGGAAGCAGTCAAATGTTGGCCCTGGCTTCCTCTCACCTTGAGTCAGAAGTCTCAAGGGGCAGGTCGATTAGAAACAACAGCATCCCCAGAGCTCCCCTGGCATCAACAGGGAAGAGGTTAAACCCTCTCTGAGACAGGTGATGCTAACTGAGTTCCAGGTCAATGCAGCCCCTCACTGGCAGTCCTGTGATATCTGGGGGAGGCACCTAGTGTTAAGTGGACCTGAGGTAATGTCTTGCACAGGTTATGCTGTGACTCACGCATGCCCAGTGCTGCCAGGAGAGTGGTCAGAACATGGAGGCTGCAGTGTGGGGACTTTGTGAAGAACCAAAAGTCTAGGGCCACAGTCTTCAACAGCTGGGGCAAGCAGGCCACCATAAAAGGCTAAGGGGGTCACATGCACCTCAGTGTAGAGCAACTTAGGGATCAGGACAAGTACAAGCAGTCATACTGTAGAGAGAGCAAAAACAGTGGGCGGATCCAAGCTTCTGCCCTGATACCACCATGGAGATGTTAAGCTTTTTTCTTGCAGACACCATGTCGGCAGGGAGGGATCCCCAGTAAACAGCAGCCTGGAGAGTGGAGGAAGAACAGGCTCAAAGGTGGGGGTGCCAGTCGGGAGATCCTTATCTATTTTATCCAAAGACAATGTTTTTGGCAGGCCAGGTCCTCAACCAATAGGGCAAAATAATCCTTTTTATCATAAAAATCAACTTTCGTACACCCTGGGCTATTTTTAACTCAACGAGAACTTTTTGCATGCCTTTTGTGTGCCAAGCACAGGAAGGTTCCTGGGGAGTATATAATGAATCACAGCTTTGGCCCCGTGAATGAAAGAACATATGGAAAGCCTTTGGCACAGTGCCTGGCACACAGCAAGCCCTCAATCAATGTGAGTTCTTTTTTTTTTTTAAAGGTTTATTTGAGAGAGAGAAGCCACAATGTCTTATATGACCTATTCTTAGAAGTCACAAATCACCATTTCCACCATAGTATTGATCAGAAGTGCAGAAGTAAATCCAGCCCATATCCAAGGGCACAGGAATCCAGTTCCCTCTCTTGAAGGGAGAAATATCAAAACCATTTGTTTCAAATGACCACACATCAAGGGGCAATTATTAATCAGTGCTTCCGTGCTTTTATCCTTTAACATGGGTTAATATTAGTATTCTTCATGGCAACTTTGTGGGGTTAAGTGAGACGATTCACACAAAGAGCCTAGATGGTGCCCAACATGAGAGTAGGTAGGCATCCATATATTAGCTCTAATTACCATTTATGACTATGTTGAACATGGCTGTGCCTCTTGTCCCTTAGTCCCAGTATTGTCACCTATCAAATGGGACTAGCAATATCTGCTGTGTTCAAGGCACACAAAAACTATTTGTTGAATACATGCACAAATGAATTTATTGAACACATACTGTATGCCAGGCCCTGTTCTAAGCACTAGGGACGCCTAACTAAGCACACCAGACAAGGTTTTATCCCCATGCAACATACATTCTAAAGGGGGAGATTAAAAAATAAAAACCCACAAATTAACAATAAAGTCAATCATTTTAGTTTTTTAAAAGATTTTATTTGTTCATTTGAGGCAGGGGCGGGGAAGCGTGAGCAGGGAGAGAGGGAGAAGAAAACTCCTCGCTGAGCCAGGAGCCCAATGTAAGGCTTGATCCCCGGACCTGGAGACCATGACCTGAGCTAAAGGCAATCACCTAAGAATCTGAGCCACCCAGGCGCCCCTAAAGCAAATCATTTTAGAAATAAGAAACAAAACATGGCGGTGTCTGCAAAATAGAACACAATGGGACACCCACCAGAATGGCCAAAAAGACCGACAACATCAAATGTTGGCGAGAATGTGGGACAAACTGAACTCTCATGCATTGCTTGTGGGTGTGTAAAATGGAGCAATCAGTTTGCAAAATATATGGCAGGTTGTGGGTTTTTTTTTTTTTTTACATTTTATTTTTAAGTAATCTCTATTCCCAATGCGGGGCTCAACCTTGCAAGCTTGAGATCAAGAGTCGCGTCCTCCACTGACTGAGCCAGCCAGATGTTCCTCTGGCAGTTTCTTATAAAACTAAACACATACCTTTTTCTAGGACTCGATGATCTCCCTTTTAGGTATTTACACAAGAGGAAAAAAAATCCACACAAAGACTTGTATGAGTTCATAACTGCTTTATCCATGATAGTCCAAAACTAGAAACAGCTTGATGCCCATCAGTGGGAGAATGGAGAAACTGACATATATTCATGCATTTATTTTTTTTAAAGGAATGACATTTTGCCATTTCTTTTTTTTTTTTTTTAAGATTTTATTTATTTGACATACAGAGAGAGAGAGATCACAAGCAGGCAGAGAGGCAGGCAGAGAGAGGAGGAAGCAGGTTCCCTGCTGAGCAGAGAACCCGATGCGGGGCTCGATCCCAGGACCCTGAGATCATGACCTGAGCCGAAGGCAGAGGCTTAACTCACTGAGCCACCCGGGTGCCCCTATTCATGCATTTAAATAGAATTCAGCAATAAAAGAAACTTCTGATACATACAACAACACGAGTGACTCAAAAACATGCTGAGTGAAAAAAAAGTCAGTCACCAAAAAGTACACAGCATAGGATTCCATTCACAGTTCTAGAACAGGCAAAACTCATCTGTGGTGACAACCACAGTGGGAGGTGGGGCTGATGGAGAAGAAGCAAGATGGAACTTTGGGAAGATAGAGATGTTCTATGGCTTTACTGTTTGACATGCTGACCATTAGACATGTGGATTATTTAAATTATTTTAAGTAAAATGGAAAATGGGGTCCCACAGCTGCAGTAGGCACATTTTAATTACTCACCAGCCTCATGCGGCCAGTGGCTACTGTGTCTGGATGGCATTGTTGCACATCTTCCCAAGGATGCATCCCTAGGGATGAGTTGTCAAAAGTCACAGAATGGGGGCGCCTGGGTGGCTCAGTGGGTTAAAGCCTCTGCCTTCGGCTCAGGTCCTGATCTCAGGGTCCTGGGATCGAGCCCCACATCGGGCTCTCTGCTCAGCAGGGAGCCTGCTTCCCCCAATCTCTCTCTGCCTGCCTCTCTGCCTGCTTGTGATCTCTCTCTCTCTCTCTGTCAAATAAATAAAGAAAAATCTCAAAAAAAAAAAGTCACAGAATGGTGAAGTTAAGGTTTGTGCATTTCCTTTGTAAAATTTACGTTTAAATACATCGAACTCACTTAAAGCTACAGAGGCTGATGTGTTTAGGGGTGAAGGATACTGCTGTCTACAGCTTACTTTGAAATGCCTCCAAGTATAAGATGGACAGATGGAGGGATCAGGAGACACACCGATGCGTGGTAAAGCAAACACCGATGCGTGGTAAAGAAAATGTAGCAAACTGTTAACTCCAGAATCCAGGTGGTGGGTATGTGCATCTTCCTCATACAAGTCTCTTAACTCTTCTGTGTGAAAACTTTAGTAATAAAATTATGAAGAAAAACAAGGTGACATAATTAAAGAATGAATATCGAGGTGGAGAAACACAGTGGGGATTCTTAGCTAGGGAGTCAGAGAACAACCAGAAAAGGTTCTTTCGGGGGTCCAATTCATTCATTCCTTCCTTCGGAACGCAGAATCAGACTTGGTCTCTTCTCTTGAACCTAGGAGGTGCCATGAGAGTAATCAGTCATGCGAGAGTGCTGAGGACCCACTGCGTGCCTGGGCTGGAGCATGGGTCCGTGGGACACCACAGCCCGAATGCCTTTAGAACTGTGCCACACTGCTTCTTGTGACCCTAAATCTCTCTCTGGCCTGAGAACAGAGCACCCTACCCTTCCTTCACCATAATGTCGGGCACATCAAAAAATGTCCATCCGTGAGGGTGGGGACTTTGTTCACCGCTTGATATCCACCACCAAGCATAGGAGATGTTCAGCATGTCTGTGCCAAAGAACTATAAGAATAGTGGTTCCATTGGTCTCTCCACTCTCTGAGGCCTTGGAGCTTGCCGCTCATGCTGTCTGGACCCCTAGGTCTCTTTGGTTCTTGCACCCTCTTTTCTCATCATTTCTGTCTCTGCTCCAGCATCCCCTCCTGCAAGAGGCCTTCCCTGACCACCCCGCCCGTCTCCCCACCTCTCCAACATCAGGTCATCCTGCTTTTTGGTTTTTTCTTTTCTGTTAAAAAAAAAAAAAAAAAAAAAAAGGCAACCAATACCAGGATGCCAACCAATCTTTGTTTATTGATTTATTTGAAAATCACCAGTTTTATGAAGGGTTTATGATGTTTGCAAGGTATCTGCTTGTCCTATTAGTAGCAGCCTCTCCCCAGGTGTTCTCTCTAAAGCAGGGAGGCTCTCGGAGTGAACCTCGTCCTGTTTTGGTTCCTTCATACTATGGTCACCCTCTGAAAAAAAAAATTTCTTGCCTGTTTTGTATACTTGTTTGCTTTCCGCAGCAAGAGGCTGCGAAATTAAGAGGTAAATTCCAGGATGGCAGGAACCTTGTCCGTTTCGCCCACGGCCCCACACAGTAAGCGCTCAGCGACACAGCCTTGTTCCATCAGCGGGCACGGCTCCGGCTCCCCGAGCCTCCTTGCTGCAGTGGGAGGAGAGAGCCCAGACCCGCGGTCCAGGCAGAGGATGCCAGTGGAGAGCCTGGGACTGTGGACTGTCCCCAAAGCCACGCCCCCGGAGCCCCGCCTCCGCCGGGGCGCGTGCCGCAGCCTCGCTCTGGGGCCAGAGCCTGCGCGCTCGCGCCCCGCGCCCCCCGCGCTCCCCGCGCCCCCCGCGCCCCTCGCGCCCCCCGCGCGCCGGGGCCGCCAGAGGTTTCTTCCCCCCGCACCGCTGTCATGTCTCCGGGCCCGGCCCGGCGCGGTGGCGCGGCCCAGGCCCCGGCGCCCGCGGCGAGCGACCGCCAGGGGCCATGATCCGGGTGGCCGGCTGGTGTGCGCGGCGGCCCCGCGGCGCGGCGTTCCCGGCGGGGCGGCGCTGGGGGTCGGGCTGGCCGGCGGGCCGGGCGGGCGGCCGCGCCCTGCGGGTGCTGGTAGACATGGACGGCGTGCTGGCCGACTTCGAGGGCGGCTTCCTCAGGAAGTTCCGCGCGCGCTTCCCCGACCAGCCCTTCATCGCGCTGGAGGACCGGCGCGGCTTCTGGTTGTCGGAGCAGTACGGCCGCCTGCAGCCCGGCCTGAGAGTGAGCATCCCCCGCCCCGGCCCCGCTCGTCGCCCGCCGCGGGGCGGCCGTTCCCGCTCCGGGGCCCCGAGCCCAGCCGAGCCCGGCGGGACTGCGGCCCTCCTTCCCGGCCCCGGGCCGGGAGCCCGCGTGACCTTGGGTGGGTCACCTCCCCGAGCCTCGGGGTGGTCCTCTCGTAAGACAGGGGGGCCTGGGGAGGAGCCCGGGGAGGACTCGGGGCGCCGCGCCCCGCGCAGGAACTGTTGGCTGTCATCGAGGGCTTCTCAAAAGTCAGGAGAATGCGAGGCGTAAAATACGAACTCTGTCTTTAGCTGACTTTTTAATTTTTGGTACATTTGGCCACAAGTCTTGAAATTTTTTTTAAATGAAATAAACGTCACAAGTGGAGTCCTCTTTTACCCCTGCCACAGTCACACGCCGGTTTCTTCGTCCTCGCGAATTTGATGAGTCTTTGCGGTTCTTTTTTGTCCTTTTCCATGAATGCATAGCTCCCAGTGGTATTTGAGGCCCAGAGAAGTTGAGTGGCTTTCTGGACATCACACAATGAGTCAGCAGTCAAGACGGAGCGGGTTCAACTCCTTGGTTTATCCCCTTGCTTTGGTGGCCCTGCTGAACCCGAGCGCACCGCATCCCCCTGACTCCTGCTGCGCTTTGCTCTCTGAGTCCAGGATGGACGGAGGGGAAATATCTAGGCATGTTTATAGACAGATGGCTTAGGTTTTGAGTTTAAACTATTTCGGGAAAGGAATGGGATTTTGCCTTGCACAAACTTAGAGAGGCCGGGTGTTTTCTGGCATCCGTTGCTTGGCCACCCAAGGTCACCACCAGAAGTTTGATGATGATGATATTTGAGCCGAATTTGTATCCACAGGTTGTCTCCCACGTGAGGCAGACAATATTATCTTCATTATGTAGATGAGGAAACTTGTCCCAAGCCCCATAGCTAGGATTCCAACCCAAGTCTGTCTGCCTTCCCAAACACATTTAGCTTTCCCCACCCCAAAGTCCTCTTCTCTGTCCTGCTCTAACAAGTGGCATTTCTTTTGACTTAACAAGGGTAACTTAACAAGAATTGGTTTGTTGGGAGGCAGGTGTGAAAAGAAAATCGAGCACCATGGCTCTTCCTGAACACCACGCACTTCAGGAAGGTGACTTCCCAGAACTCTGTGTGGTCACTTCTCCCAGCTCTAATACCTGATTACCAACTTCAAGCTGGAGAGAACACCCTCGTCATTTTTGCAGCCTCGGTAACAGACTCCCCTGCTCTTTGTGGGAGTTCATTTATGACAGTACACAATAAGGGCAGTCTGGGCACCTTATTTCCTCCCAGGCATGGATTGGGGTGAGGAAATAAAGCCCACCCCAACTCTGAAAAGGACAGAGGCCTTTGCAGTCCTTTGTACAGATGTGCAGACTCCAGATCTAAGGAGAGGTAATCTTACCATTTTCTAAGGGCGAGGCAAAGGAACGGAGTACCTGGGACACGAAGGGGGCAGTGTTCTGGGAGTGACCTGCTGAGTTGTGCTTCTGGAAACATTGCAGGAAATGGGCTTTTCACAGATGAACACATGCCCTGTGTCCCCAGCATGGCTCACAGCAGACAACCCTGGGTCTCCCCTTGGCTGAGCTGGCCCAGCATCTATAGTTAAAAACAACCATTGCACCAGCCCACCTTAATTATGAAGGCATTTCTGCTTTACAAAATACCACTCTATTGGTATCGCCTTTGATCTTCTCAGGGCTCAGAGAGGTAATCAGGACAGGGGTGGGAGGCAAAGCTCATTTTAACTGCCTTAGAATCCTGCAGTGTTAGGACAGTTGAGGAACTCAGCCCAGAGAGAGGGGGTCAAGCGCCTTGACCAGGGTTTCAAAGCCAAGTTAGTGACGGAGGGAGGGAGGGGATGCTGGGATGCTGATTATTGCAGAAAGGTGGTGAGTCCAAGGTCACGCAGCCAGGGTCACGCAGTACTTGACTTAACTCCTCCATCAAGTACGCTTTCCCCTGGGCCCCACTGCCTCTGTGTGAATCAGAAGCCCTGAGACAAGTTCTGACAATATCACCCATAAGTAGCCTTGAAAACAATCCTCTGCGAGCCTCTTTCCTTATCAGTGAACTGGAGATAGCGATTCTTGTCCCTTGTGGGAGGTGAGGGACAAACAAGAGAGACCGTGTATTAGCAATCAGTACTCATTTGCTTCAGCCTCCATAGTCCACGAGAATAATGCCAGTGTGATCTCAGGGCACTCTGCCTCTCAGTGGGACATGGTGGTGGTGCTTGTTCCAGAGTGTGCAGCTTCTGGCCTGGCAGAGACACCTCTGCCTGCACACATGGGATTTAGGTCCCGTTCCTCGGAAGCCAGGGGTCTGTCTCCCTCCCACCCCCCCACCTTGTTCTGGGCCTGGGAAAGTGTAGCATTCTGCAAACTTGATTTTAGCCCAGTGACATAAGGCAGAAGCTTGTAGCCTCGAAGTTGGGAGATGGTGTTCAGCTCTCTAATGTTTTGCTGTGTGGCATTGAGTAAATCCCTTCCCCGTTCAGAGCCTTGATTTTCTCCTGGAACCATGAGGGTCTGGATTTTTGGTTTTCAGAGTTTAAAAGCAGCAGAATACTTTTTAAACAAAGTGCTTAATGACATAGCAACACGGAAGACAGATACAAGAGCTGTTTCGGTTGACATGGGTGACAGACCTGGAGTTCTGCTCATTTGGCCTTCCACCCGCACCCCTGGGCCCCCATTGCCCCACATGGCGCAGCAGTGCTCTTAAGAATCTCTTGAGTTTTTCCAGCTCTTGAATTTAAGGACTCTAGTGCCATGGCAAGACCTGGTCCACCCTCAGAGCCCCTGAGATGCCTCTGGCCATTAGAATCAAGCAAGCACATGATTCACAATGACTTGCCTTTGGTCCCAGATGGCTTTAGCCGTGCCTCAAGGAGAGCAGGCTTTGGAATCCACAGCTCCTGACCTCCTTGCTGGTCTCTGCTGGATCCTTGCCGAAATCAGACCCCCTGGAGAGGGGCTGGAACACACACATGCTCCATGTGGTCCCCAGGTCCCCCCAGGATACAGCCTTGGGTGTGTGTGTGTGTGTGTGTGTGTGTGTGTGTGTGTAGGTGGGGGACTGTGGAGGGCTCACACAGCTCTTCCCAGCTGCGCCATCGTCCCTGTGGTGAGGCAATGTGCTGAGTCCCCTGAAGTCACCCACTTTTCTCTTGTCTTCTTAGGAGAAGGCCATTAGCATATGGGAATCAGAAAATTTCTTTCTTGACCTAGAGCCTCTACCAGGGGCTGTGGAAGCTGTGAAGCAGATGGCCAACCTAGAAAAGTAAGTTTTTCTTTCTGCCTGAGCATTTGTGCCTTCCTCTGGTCAGCGCCTACCCTACTCTTCTGCTTCCGCTCCCCACCCCCCACTCTCTGCCTCCCTCACTTCTCTCTCCTCACTCCTGCACAGGCCCACGCTTGTTTCTTTGGCACTCAACCTGGTAACACCCTGAGTGCAACAGACTCAGCTGGTAAGTTAGTGAGATGTTTTGATCCAGTGACAGGAGAAAATATTGAGTCTAACTGGACCTGGTTGACTGGGTGCTGGACGTGCATTTATTCAGCAAATAACTGAGAACCGACTGTTACAGGACATCAGTGATACACAATTGAGCCCTCATGGAGCTCACAGACTAGATATTAAAGAATCTCACAGGCAAAGATAATCACAGATTGTGATAAGTGTTGAAAAGGAACAGAGGAAGGAGTACGAAGAGGTCTAACAGGAGACCATGGTGAGGAAGCAGCAGGAAGAGCAGTATGTGAGGTATTTCTGTTCTGTTCTAGTGAAGTGGTAGCTTCTGGGAGCTGAAGCCCCAGGTCCCTAACTGCACTAAAATCCATTAGCAGTTAGAGATGATGTGCTTCCCTGAGGACTTAAAAAAACAACAGCCATATTGAGATGTAATTCACATACCCTACACCCATTTAAAGTGCACAATTCAGTGGTTTTTAGTCTGTCTGCAGAGTTGTGCATTCATGACCCTAGTGTATTTCCAAAGATTTTCATCAGCCCAAAAAGAAACCTTGTATCCATTAGCAGTCACTACCCCTTCCTTCTCCTTTCCCTGCAGCCTTAGGCAGCCACTGTCTGCTTTAGAGCTCTGTAGATTTGCCTGTGCTGAACATTTCATGTATATTTCATGTACATTTCATGTAGTACTCTATGTGGTCTTTTGTGATTGGCTTCTTTTATGCAACATTGTGTTTTCTGGGTCATCTCCTTTGTAGCACAAATCAATACTTCATTCCCTTTCTTGGCTGAGTAATATTCTGTGGTCTGGACATGACACGTTTTGTTTATCTGTTCATCAGTTGGTAGACACTTGGGTTGTTTCTGCTTCTTAGGTATTAAGAATAATACTGCTGTGAACACTCGTGTAGGAGGTTTTTGTGGTTGTCTATTTTCATATATAGATTGTATATACCTAGGAGCAGAATCACTGGATCATGTGGTAAATTCGTGTTTAACATTTTGGGGACTGCCAAGCTGTTTTCCAAAGCGACAGTACCATCTGACATTCTCATTAGCAATGTATGAGGGTTCCAACTTCACACCCTTGCCAACACTTGTGGTCTTTTTTATTCTAGCCGTCCTAGTGGGTGTGAAGGGGTGTCTCATCATGGTTTTGATTTGCATTTCTCTGATGGCTAATGATTTGAGCATCTTCTTGTGTGTTTTTAGCCTTTTGTTTATGTTTTTTTGAGAATTATCTTTTGCTATTTTTTTTCAACTGGGTTATTTATCTTTTTATTGCTAATTTTAAGAGTTCTTTACATGTTTTATTTCTTTTTTTTTTTTTTTTTTTTACATGTTTTATTTCTTAAGAAGCTTTTGTTTATTTGAGAGAGGGAGAGGGAGAGAAGGAGAGGGAGAGAGAGAGAGAGAAAAAAAAAAGAATGAGTGGGGGAGGGGCAGAGGGAGAAGCGGACTCTCTGGGGAGCCGGGAGCCGTGAAGTACTCGATCCCAGGACCCCAGGGTCATAACCTGAGCTGAAGGCAGACACTTAAGTGATTGAGCCACACAGGCACACAAAGAGTTCTTTACACATTTTAGATGATAAGTCCCTTATCAGATATATAATTTGCAAATATATTCTCTCGTTCTGTGGATTGTTGTTTTAGTTTCTTTCTGGTGTCTTTTGAAACCCAAAGTTTTTATGAGGATAAGTTAGATTTATCTGTTTTTTTTTCCTTTTTTTAAAGATCATATTTATTTATTACATAGAGAGAGAGAGAAAGAGCATGAGAGAGGGGGAAGGTCAGAGGGAGAAGCAGACTCTCTGCTGAGCAGGGAGTCTGATGTGGGACTCGATCCCAGGACCCTGGTATCATGACCTGAGCAGAAGGCAGATACTTAACCAACTGAGCCACCTAGGCACTCTCTTTTTTCTTTCTTTCTTTTTTTTTTTTTTAATATTTTATTTATTAGAGACAGAGAGAGAGCGCGCATGAGCAGGGGCAGAGGCAGAAGGAGGGGGAGAAGCAGACTCCCCACTGAGCAGGGAGCCCGACATGGGGCTTGATCCCAGGACCTTGGGATCTTGACCAGAGCCAAAGGCTGACCCTGAACTGACTGAGTCACCTAGGTGCCCCTGTCTGTTTTTTCTTGTATCATTTGTGTTTTTGGTTTCATATCTAAGGATTGTTTGCCCAAAGTCACGAAGACTTGCTCCTGTGTTTTCTTCTACTTTT
>CM053619.1:7465877-7477685 GCA_028646535.1 Procyon lotor | reverse complement strand
AGTCTTTTATCATGCCATATAAATGCCTCCAAAAATCGTCAACGTGCAAAGTTCTGACCTGATAAATGGCATCAGAGGGACACAAAATGCTTAGAGTTTGAGTTGAATCATAGACTCATTTGGTAATTTATTTTTAGACTTGAGTCAGGTGGTGCAGAGTAGTCTGTTTCATTCTGGTTTAGGATTTGAACTTGATTTATAGTGGAGTATTTTTGTATAACTTCTTGCAGCTGCAGGAAGAGCCTAGAGAGGCAAAGCTTATGTGTATTTGCACTGCAGATTTTCAAAACTTGTGTCTGGATCAGCGTTTCCTGGACTACATTTAGCCAACTGTATCCTGGGGTGCTAGATGGCATAGCGGTTGAGGTTATGTCCTAACTGGAGTGAGACTGCTCAGGCTCAAGCCTGGGCTTTTCTGGAATCTAATCCTCAGACATTGGGCAAGTTAGTAAGTTTTCTGGGTCTCAGTTTCTTCAGTTGTGAAATGAGGGGAACGAGAAAGGCCTCATTATAGCACCTGGCACATAGTAGGCGCTCAGTAAACGTTAGCTGCAGTTGTTAGTATTCTGCAAGATTTAATAGGTGTGCAACAAAAAAAGTGCTCTTTAACCAAAACAGTGTGGGGGACATTGGATTAGAAGGTTTCTTTACCATAGGACTTCAAAGAGCTTTTAGGTTTGCTCATATGCAACGTGACTCTTTACTGGGGTAGCGGAGGATGAAGCTTTTCTTCATGTGTATTCTAGTCCAGAATGCTCTTTCTCACAGCTTCTCTGTGAACACCTTTGTGAAAATGCAAGTCTAGACCATACCACCGGTCTGTTACCTCCATTTTGGCTCTTAATGGGGTAGCTTCCCAAGGTCAGTCCACGCCCAAAATGTGGACGGAGACAGTGGTCTAGCCCATAACTAAGTGGATAGCTTTGTGTCCGGTGCTGACGTAGACAGAAGCCAAGATTTCAAATGTTACTGAAGGGATATTTGTAAGGCACCTGCTAAGGGCGGTGCCCTCTACCAGGTGCTGCAGATACGGAACTAGGTAAGAGACAGTTCTGGCCTTCGAGGTGCACACTACGAAGCGAAGGACTAAAACATAGTTCCGAAAGCGATCGAGGATGTAGGCAGGCAGGGCAACTCCCCAGGGGAGGCAGCGACACTGGAGCCATTGTGCTGAACGATGAGAAGGGGTCTCTGCCAGGTGGGAAAGGGGTTTCCAGTAGGAGGGGAACAGCGAGCAAACACCTTATCTGCTGTCCTATAACTGTTTCCCAGGCAGGCTGCGGACTGGCTCTGGGAGCACTGAGCACGAGGCTGTGCCTCCCTGGGCATCACCTCACGTCCCGAAGAGCTTCCTTGGAACATCGTTGGGGGCGATGACCCTTTATCCAGTAATACATGAGTGTATTCTTACAAATGCAGCATGCAGGGGTGCGTGCTTCCAGACCTTCTCAAATGCATTTACACAGATATTTGTATAAAGGTTTATAAACTTATCCGTTCTACCTGGCAGTGGAGAGATATTTCTAAAGTGGATTCTGCGGATGTGGGTTCCCTCGTAAAACTCTCTTTTGGCTTCTTCTTGCTCTCCAATAAAACCTGAACCCAGCCAGGCTTGTGAGGTGGTCTGCGGCCTGGCCGTCCTACCCTCTGACCTCTTTCCCCCTGTTGCAGCCACTCTGGCTGAGTTTCTGCCCTGTGGATGCACCGCGCTCGTTGCTAATCTCACAGCCTTTGTTCCTGACACACCCTCTTGGAAGGTTTCTCCCTGAGTCCTTGGCACGTGGCCACATTGTTTTTCATCCTTCCGCTGTGAGCACCTTTTATGTCACCTTCTCAGAGAGGCCATCCAGCCGTAGCTAAAGGGGCCGCTGTCCCCAGCTAGTCATCCCCCCTTCCCTGGCTAAGCCGAAGTATATGTGTGTTTGTACCTTTGTCAAATGTCAGCTCCCCGAGGTCAGAGAGTGCCACCCGGTGCAAGGTACAGCTCAGGCATCTGCTGAAGAGACATTCACATCATAGCATCATAGTTGTTGCTTATAAAATAGGATTGCATTCATCTATATTATGCTACTGCTTTCTCTCTTTTACTTAACAATATGTGTTCGCTATCCTTCCGTAACAACACTATCGAATTATCTTATTCTTTTTAACTGCCGCGTAGTGTTTCATTGCACACAATATACCACCGCGCACGTAATGATTTCCACGGAGACATTCAAGTTGGTTCTCATTTCTTCCTGTACCTCAGGGCTGCCGTGAGTGTGGACATACATGTGCCAAGTATTTCTGTACAACAGTGGGCTAGCCGAATGAAAGGCCTATGCATTTAAAAATAATTTGTATTGTTGTATAATTAACATATGTGTTCTCTTAGTTTCGGGTGGGCCGTATATTCCACGACCCTATACTACAGTACTCAGGCTCATTACGATAAGTGTACTCTTTTATTTTAAATATTTTTTATTTATTTATTTGAGAGAGAGAGAGAGAGCGCGCGCGTGCGCACGTGCACATGAGTGGGGAAAGGGGCCGAGGGAGAGAAGCCTCAAGCAGACTCCCCGCTGATGGGAGGCTGAGGAGGGCCTTGATGTCACGACCCTGCGGTCATGACCCTGAGATCGTGACCGGAGCTGAAACTGAGATGCAGACCCTTAACCGACTGAGCCCCTGGGCACCCTGAGGAGGTACTTTGAGACCGGGGACCCCATACAGTTTACTCAATTTTTCTCAGGGTGACACTGATAGAGAGGATCAGGCAGGTGAGGATCTTGGACTGTGTGGCTGTTTTCTGCAAAGTCCCGATCTTAAGCCATAGATTTTATAGGGCAAGGGGATGTACAGAGGGGACAGTGAGGTCAAACACTTAACAGATCTCATGGTGCCAGCTGTGTGCCAAAAGGGTGGTGAGGAACTGGGTTCTCCCTCCTAGTTATCTAAACAACTTCCGGGGAGATCAGAGTTCCAGTCAGGGCACGTGTTAATCTCCCAGGGGCCTACCCCAAGGGAGGTCATCGCGTGGACAGGAACAAGATGGAGTCAGTGTGGTCCACCTGCTGCAGTTTAGGAGCCTGGCTTGGTAGGAGGCAACATAATGTTTCACCCACTAGACAGATCTATTTTGTGTCACTTAATATGTGCTTGGCACTGTGCTAGGCCTGGGGATCTATTTGTAAACAAGACACCTAAGGTCTCAGGTCTTGAGGAGTTTTCATTATGGGGGGGGACAGGAGATGGCAAGTAAAAAGAAAGATAATTTTAATTTGCAGGACACTTGGTAGAGGAAATAGGCGATGTGTTTGAAACTAAAGGGGGAAAGGGCTACTTCATGTAGGGTGGAAAAGTGTCTCGGTGGAGGTGACATGTAACTTCAGAGCTTAATGTTAAGAACAAACTAGTTAGTAAGAAGCCAGGGTGCAGAGGCCCGAGATGGGCAAGGATTTTGCTTATTTGAGTAACATTTTGAAGGAGACCAGTATGGCTAGAATTCAGTGAGCGTGACCGGGAGGGGAGGAATGGTGCCCTGGTGGATTGAAGAGAGAATGATGTGATTTAACTTAGGTTTTAGAAACAACACCGTCTTGGGGTGATAAGTTTAGACAGGCATTTCTCCAAAAAAGATATGCAAATGGCCAATGAATGCATGAAAATTGGCCCCAACATCATTAGTCTGTCATGAAATGCAAATCAAAACCACAATGAGATACCACTTCGCACCCACTAGAATGACTATAAAAAAAAAAAAAAAAGATGCCTGGGTGGCTCTGTCGGTTAGATGTCTACCTTTGGCTCAGGTCATGATCCTAGGGTCGTGGGATCGAGTCCTATATTTGGCTCCTTGCTCGGTAGGGAGTCTGCTTCTCCCCAACCCTCCCACCTCTCATACTTTCTCTGTAATAAATAAATAAAATCTTTAAAAAGGGAGGGTGGGCACCTGGGTGGCTCAGTCAGTTAGGCATCTGCCTTTGGCTCAGGTCATGGTTCCGGGGTCCTGGGATTGAGCCCCACAATGGGCTGCCTGCTTGGCGGGAGGCCTGCTTCTCCCTTTCCCACTGCCCCTGCTTGTGTTCCCTCTCTTGCTGTCTCTCTCTCTGTCAAATAAATAAATAAAATCTTTTTTTTAAAAAAAATGATCATGTTACCGAAGATGGAGAACATTTGGACTCCTTATCACTCACTGGTGGTGGGATTGGAAGAATGATGCAACTGCTGCGGAAAACGCTTGGGAAAACATTTCCTCCAAATGGTAAATACGGAGTTACCACATGACCCCGCAGTCGCACTCCTGGGAGTATGCTTGAGAGAAATGAAGACACACGTCCACACAAAAACTTGTGCATGAATGTTCCTAGCAGCATTTTTCATATTAGCCAAAAGGTGAAAACAGCCATATGTCCATCAGCTGATAAAAGCATGAACAAATGAGGTCCATCCATCCACAGGCAATGGGTTATTACTCAGCAATTGAAAGGCGTGAAGCCCGGGTACATTCTACAATGTGGGTGACCCTTGGAAACCTTCTCCTAAACAAAGGAGGCCAGCAGCAAAAGACCATGCATTGTAGGATTCCACGTATGTGAAATATCCGGAACAGGCAAATCCACAGAGATAGGAAGTGGGTCTGTGGTTTCCTAAGGCCAAGGGCAGAATGCAGAGTAATTGCTAAGGGACACAAGGTTCCTTTTGGGGGCATGAAAATGTTCTGGAGACTGTTGTCAAAGTCTGCAAATGTAGTAGCATTCATCGGATTACACATTGAAAATGGGAGACTGTTACGGTTTAGGAATTATACCTTCATGAAGCTTTTTTTTACTTTTCAAATTTTTATTTATTTTTTAAAAGATTTTATCTATTTATTTGACACAGATACTACACTTGATCTTAGCCAAAAGGCCGAGAGAGAAAACAAGAGAGAGAGAGAGACAGAGAGCAAGCACAAGCAGGGGGAACGGCAGGCAAGGGAGAAGCAGGATCCCTGCCGAGCAAAAAGCCCAACGAGGGGCTTGATCCCAGGACCCTGGGACCACGACTGAACTGAAGGCAGGTGCCTAATTGACTGAGCCACCCAGGTGCCCCTGTGAAGCTGTTTTTTTTAAAAAGCAGCCTGCTCAAAAACCAAACCAAACAAAAAAAATAACAGTTCAAAAACAACAGTTCAAAAACAATCAGTTCAGAGGAACCGGGTGGCTCAGTCAGTTGAGCATCTGACTCTTGGTTTTGGCTCGGGGCATGATCTCAGGGTCGTGAGATCGAGCCCCACACTGGGCGTGGAGTCTGCTTAAGATTCTCTCTCCTTCTGCCTCCCCCTCTACCCCCTCCAACTCCCCCTCTCCCCGCTTGCATGGTCTCCCTCTCTCTCGAATAAATAAAAATCAAATCTAAAAAAAAAAAAAATCAGTCTGGATGCTGGGTGGAGAAAGGCTCGGCGGGGGCAGGATTGGAAGTTGAAGGACCGTGAAAGGTGGCAGTCCTTGAGACTGGGGTGGTGACCACGGAGGGAAGTTGATGGAATGAAACACACACTGAAGAAGAACCCATGGGTCTGGGGATGGATGCTGGGAGTTGGGGGAAGGGGAGGAAAAGGGCTGATCTTTGGGTTTTTTGCTTGAGCAGCTGGATCTATATAATAGTGCCATCAACTGGGGAAGAAGCACGTTTGGCGAGTAGGGAGAACCTCGTGTGCCATTTTGGAAAAACTGAGTGTTGGTGAGATGTCCATGCAGAGACATTCAGCAGGCTATTAAGGATGTAAGCCTGGCACTCGGGGGACAGGGCTGGATGGTCCAGGTAAAGTTGGGGTCGCCAGCATGAAGGTGGTGCATAAAGCCTTGGATGACATCGCCGAGCAGGGAGTGTAGACCAAGAGCCCCTTGAGGGTCAGAATCACCAGGGAGGCCAGGAGATCATGCTGGGGTGACTGACCACGGGCAGGCGTGCCAGGGCAGGAGCTCGCACAGAGGAGGGCAGGGCGACTTGGGTGCTGGTGAGCCAGCGAAGGAGAGGGCGGTGTGCATTGGCTATTGACGTGCACATGACGGTCCTTGGTGACAACAGGCACTTTCTGGGGAGTGGAGCGGACGGACCCCAGGTTGGGGTGGTTCGAAGCACACACAGGAGGTGAAGAAGTGGGGTCAATGGGTGCAGGCCACTTGGTAGACGTCTTGGGAGCAGAGAGACGGGAGGTCACGGGAGCGGGTGTGAGGTCAAGGTCGTGTGTGTGTGTGTGTGTGTGTGTGTGTGCGTGTGTGTGTGTTTTTTAAAGACTGAGCCACCCAGGCGCCTCCCCCTTTTTTTTAAAGATTTTATTTATTTGACAGAGAGAAACACAGCGAGAGAGGGATGTGTGTGTGTTTTAAGATGTGAGACAGCAGCACATGTTTGAATGAGTTGTAGGGAAGAGCAGTCCCGGAAAAGGGAATGCGGCAGGGTAGTTCCTCCTTGTGAAGATCAGGGGGTAGAATCCAACGCACAAATGAAGGGCTAACCTTGAGAGGGGGAGGGATGGCTGTTCTCCCGTGCAGCTGAAGGGGAGAAGGAAGTTCAGACACGGACGTGGTTCTAATTCCACCATGAGAAGCCAGAGAGTCTCAGAGCCAAGAAGGTGGCGGCTGTGCTGGCGACAGGTGACACGAGCACACGCCGGGGCCCCGGGGACAGGCTACCTGGCAACGGCACCCCTGCCTTGGGGTCGTAGTTATGAATTTAAGGTGAAAATGGCCAAACTGACGATCTGAATTTTGTTTTGTTTTTGTTTTTTTGCTCCAACAACATTTGGTTGCTTGGGTGCGGGTCAAAGAAGCAGGGGAGTCAGGTTCTTTCTGGTCCCAGTGGAGGGAGAGAAAGACCAGCGGGGAGATGGCAGTGGGGCCAGAGGGGCCCCAGGGAGGACGGAGGCGCACTGAGCCTCAGGCGGTTGTCTGTCTTGCTGAGGCTGAAGGATGGAGCGGAGATCGCGCCTGCGGGAGGTGGTGACAGCAGCAGGGAAGGGCTGCACGTGGGCGGTCGTGGGCCTCGGGCTTCACCCAGTCAGGGGTTCTGAAGAGTTGCTGGGTAGACTGGGGACACCTCGGCCCCTGAGGTCTCCACCTAGCCTGGCCAAACGATGTCGCCGGAGGCTCTTGGTCTCCCCTGGAGAAAGGCTTCAAGGACGGTATGGTTATGCAGCTTGATGAAGGAATGATACTTCCTCAGCCGCCTCGGGCCGCGTCTGGTTGGATCCGGTTTCTCGTGGTTTTGTGTCCGAGTGCTGCCTGGACCGGCCTCTGACTTCCCTCCTAGTTGACAGTGTTGTGCCCTTGGCCGGCCTCCGGGCATCCCGTTAGGACCTAACTGACTGCCCACTCTCACCGGAGGAACGGTCTGGAAGTGACAAGGGAGAGCGAGGAAGATCCTCCTCACCTTGTGTCTCTGCGGCAGGTGGGGAGCGAGGGAAACACAGCTTTCTCTGCAAGGCACGCAGGGGAGGCGGCTTCCTCATGTGAGGCCAGCTTTCAGCGCAGGCGGGAGGCGGGAGAGCAGGAGGAGAGGCTGAGGACCTAGGGGACCGGCCGTGCATGTGGGAGGGGACAGTGAGGTTGGCAGAGGCCAGGAGAGCCGAGACTCGGGGTAACTAGGAGGCCCGTGCTTTCTACTGAGGGACCTGGTGCTCTGACGTACGCAGGACTCTCGGGACTAATTTGCCAAAGAGCGAAGGAGCCCAGAAAATCTCGCCTTCCCCAGGCTCTGTGCGCAGAGCCGTAGATGGTGGCTTTCTGCGGGTGTTCGGGTCCGGAGGGCTCTGTGGATGAGGCTCTGGGGCTGTGGGGCCCTCACAGTAGGCTCCCCTGCTCTCACCAGACTGTGGAAGGGGGCTGTCCTCAGCAGAGCCCTTGCCAGTTGGGAGGGGGCTGAGCCTGGCCGAGAAGAGGGGACTCCTTCCCCCTCCCCCTCTGCCAGAGGGCTTGGCGGGCACACTTGACCCGAAGACTCTGCCTCACCGGGTTCTTTGCTTTGTACTGCACGAGGCCCTAGTTCCCCCTCAGGTGACTTGCTGTGCACCCCTTTAATGCCTGTCATGGCTGATGCTCCCTTCTCCCGGTATTTCCCTGCTCAGATTCCAAAGAGGGCAGGTGCTTCACCCAGCTAAGCTCTGGGCTCTGGCATACAGAATTGCCAGGCACGGATGCCCATTCCTGAGCTGGTCTCTGGCCAGAGGAGAGGCCACACGCAGCTGCTCGTGTGGGGGGGGGTGCTGGGGGACAGGATGTGTCTGGCTGGCAGAGCAGTGCAGGGCGGTGGGTTTTCCCATTCCAGGTGACGGGTGCAGACCCGGGAGGGCCTGATGCCTGCAGATCAGGGGGGCGGGGGGGGCAGGGTGACTAAGTCCAAGTGGACGTGGGGGCTCAGGCTGACTCTCCTTCCTCCTTCTCACAGCACCGATGTCTTCATCTGCACGAGCCCCACGAGGATGTACAAGTATTGTCCCTATGAGAAGGTAAGATGTGCAGCCTCCTCTCGCCTTTACCCCTTGTGTTGCGAGTAAGGGGTGCGGACCTTCACAGCGCCGCCCTTGGCAGCTGGGTGGCCTCATTGCTGCCTCTTCTCCTGTCTGTGCCTGGCTCTCTTCTCCCAGAGACCTTCGCTAGCACCCATCTTGACATCCCAGCATGTTCTCTGCAGGGAGCTTGGCGAGGATGCTGGGTTCTCTGGAAGGTGACCACCCCCATGGTAGTGAGGGATCATTTGTTAAGGGCGAGGCAAGAAGAGAAAATGTGTGGGGGAGGCTCTGGAGGCCACCCAAACCCAAACCCAGACATTAGGGTGCATGAATTGATTTATGCAAAAGTCTTAACAAAGGCGAAACGGTTGCGTTGAGTTTTGCTCCACACTCCTGCCCTCATCTTCATGGAAAAGAAATAGAATTACATAAAACTGAGGCTTTTCTGGAAATTGGGAACCTGTGGTTTTCAAACCCATAGGAAAGATGTGATGCCCAGGAGGTGGGCATTTGCACCAGAGGTAGGTTCAAGGGAAGTGGGAACAGCCTTCCCAGTCCAGAAAGGTGGGATTGGGGGCTCCAGAACCCCTCTGCTCTGGACGGGGTTGGGGGGGCAGAGCTCTCTCGGCACAGAACTCTAGCCATGAGCTCTCTCAAATGTGTTCACATGATCTCTTCCTCTCCAGCTCCACAAAATGTGCACAGTCCACTGATGTTCAACGCCTTTGGTGTGCGTTGAATGGAATGGGGACGCACCCTTACTGAGTAGTTAACGGCGGTGTTACGAGAGGTGCTTGGCGGCCACAGAGTCATTGCACGCTCCCTGGTTATCCCTGTGTCTTGCCACGGCAGCTTAGCTAAACTCAGGGGAGCTAACGACTTAGCATCAGTAAGTGTGGAGTGAGGATTGAGCCTTGGTCCTCCTTGGCCCTGGGTTTCCACTAGAACAGTGATCTGAACTCAGGTCCCTAGCCCAGTGGGATCCCAGTGGGCTGGGGACCTGAGCTCAGATCCGGACACTTGATAGAAGCAGACATTCTCCAGCCCCTCCTGGGACCTTCTGAGCTGCCCTGTGTGTTTTAACAAGTCCTGCAGGTGCACCCTTGAGTGTGAGTGACTGTCGAGCCGGAGGCACCTGCTTCAGCTGTGGTTGTAGGGAGGACAATGCTTGATGGAGGAAGAGGGATACGCTGACTGTCAGTCATGCATTCATGTGGATTCAGGTTGCATCTTTCTGCCCACCATCCCACCTGTGCAGCTGCAGCCCGGGACTGCCCTCTGAGCTCCGGCAACTCGAACCTGATGTGTCCGTCCCTGGGCTCCTGGCGTCCCCGTGCCGTGGCCATCCCTCCCCTCTCGGTAGACTGGCATCGTCCACCAGCCTCTGAGGCTGCAAGCCAGGGAACCATCCCGGTGACACCCTTCCTATCCCTCACACCCAATGCATCCGCAAGTTATGTGTCCTATTCAGGGTCCCTGGTGTCTGCCTACTTTCTCTCCATCACACCATGTTCGCGTTTTCTTCCCAGAACCACTAAGAGAGCCCTTCCACACGGTCTGTTCATTTAATTTCCACAGAGCCAGTGAAGGTCTTTCCTAAAGTAGATCCATGTCAGCCCCCTACTAGAAAACCTTTTAACAGCTTCCCACTGCACTTAAAATAGAATTCAAAAATATATACATATATTTATACACACGAACTCCACTCCTCGCCAAAACTTGCAAAGCCCCTCCCAGCCACCTCTCGCATCGTCCTAAGTTCCTGATTCTGCCTACATGATGCTCTGTGTTCCTATTTCTTGAACATGCTTCCCAACCCTAAACCTGCGGGGTCCCCTGCGTGCTTCCTTCCTCCTCATCCCTTGGGCCTCACGCAGCCGCCCCACCCCCATTTCCGCACCGTATCTTAAAGCTTATTCTTCCTCTGCCTTGCTGTTCCATCCTTCAGCCCTTGTTTCCTGTATAAACACTTGAAATGGGTTCGCGCTCTGTCTCTGTCCTGTTACCCGTCCGTCCCCCTGCCCCCACCCCTGGCGGACTGCAAGCCCCATGAGGGCAGTGAGCGCGTCTATCTTGTTGACCGTGGGTCCCAGTGCCTGGCCTGCTGTCAGATGAACACATTCATTTGTTCAGTGGAGACTCATCAAACGTATCTTAGTAAGAATGTTTGCCATTTATCCGATGCCTTCTAGGCGCAAAGCTCTATACTTTTCTGATCAGTACAGTAGCTCCCTGCGACACAATACTTGCCTGGTCTGACGGCGAAGAAGGAGGCTGCGAGGGGCGAGCCACGCCCACAAGCTGCGCATGCTCACTGCTAAGGGTTTGGAGTCCAGTGAGCACGTGGCAAGAGGGTGTCCCTTGGGACCGCTCAGATGCAGCAACAGGAATGGCATCCAGCTAACTTGAACAAACGTACAGTTTATGAGGACGCTGTTGGCTTGCTCAGAGAATCACAGGAGAATCTGAGGCAGCAGCCCCTCGGCAACAGGTTGGGAGCCAGAGCCGGCGGGCGTCTCCCCAAGCATACGTGCTCACAGAAAACTCCCCTCTGTGGGTGTCTGCCTGGGATTCACGTTCCCAGGAGGGAGGCTTACCAGCTGACCTCAGGTCACGCTCCCAGCCCTTGGCCAGGGGAGGGTGGGCGTCCTGACTGATGTCCCATTAAGGACAGGGATCTTTGCAGAGAAAAATTGAGGTGCCCGGATAAGAGGAAGGAGCACAGTGATAGTGGCCTTGACCGAACCCAGGGGGAAAAAAGAAACAAAACCCCACCTACAGACTTACCACCCAGTGATAGAAACGCTGTTAGCATTTTGAGGTGTTTCTTTCTAGTTTTTCTTTGATGCATATTAAATATAATACGTGTATTTTAACAAAACTTGAGCCTCATGTGGTTTAGTATCCATTTTCTCCTTAATGGAGTTTTAGTCTTTTTTTCTGTCACCAAAGAGTCTTCAAAAACTTGATTGTTAAGAGCTGTAGTCATCTTGTACCTGTATCTTCCTGTGATTATGTCCTTAGGATAGATTCCAGGAGATGGAATTCCTGGCTCCCACAAAGAGGGCACATTGTGACACGCACTGCGGGGAGGGGCATATACTGTTGTCCCTGTGCTGGTGGTTGGCTGAGCACCATCCCCACCCAGGGGCCAGGCTGGGTCACATACAGTCGGTCAGTGGAGGAAGTAGGACACTGAACAGATGTGAAGACAGAAAAATGCAGAGTATGTTTGAGGAACTTTGGGTGATTGTGTTGGCTGGTGGCCCTAGAGCCTGTGGGGTTGGGATCAGGCTTGGGGGCAAGTGTCTCTCCCAGCCATGTTTCACCCCCCC
>CM053619.1:7443649-7465377 GCA_028646535.1 Procyon lotor | reverse complement strand
CATGTTAAATTCTCCATACGTGAGCATGACATTTTACTGTACCTTTCCCTCATTCCACAAGGTGAGTGATCACAAGTGGGATTAAGTGAGATACTTGGATGTAACAGTGGGACATGTTCTTTTCATCTGAAGTCTGGTCTCCTGATGATGGGTCTTCCAAATGCTGTGTTTGATTTGAAGAATAAATGTTAAACATTTCCACTGCATCATTGAGCCTCTTCACTTAAACTCAAGCAAAAAAATGTAGATAATGAATTAAATTTCATCACACATTTCACACCAACTTGTCCATCTGCTCCCAGAACTCGAACCTCTTTTAAGACTTACACTAAAAGTGCATCACTTTCTCTTGCCACCAACAGAAACCACATACATATTCTTTTAAGAGCAATGGGAGCCACACTCCAGCATTTCAGGAACTTCCTCTGGTGGTACCTCCCACTTTGTGTGCTACCCAGTAGTCTAAAACTGGGGCTCATGCTATGTTTTGGGCCAAACTACTATTTATAAAATAATTGGCTGTTCATGGTAATTGGCATAGGGTTTTTTGGGAGGATGATGGAAACTTTTGGGGATTAGATAGGCAATGGTTATACAACATAGAGGATTACTTAAAAAAAACACTGAAATGTACACTTTAAATTGCTGAATTTTATGAATTTATAAAATTCATAAGATGAATTTTATATATAATTTTAAATTATATATAAAAATGACTATAAAGTGAAATAAAAGGAAACAGCCTTTTATGGTATAGAAATGTGATACACAAATTCTATACACATGTAGAAATGTGATATAGAAATGTGATATAAAAAAAGGAGCGATCTCAAATACAACCAGAAATGAGTTGATGCAACTGTGGTTGATACCACAGAAATACAAAAGATCATAAGAGACTAATAAGAACAATTATATGCCAACAAATTGGACAGTGTAGAAGAAAATGGATACATTTCTAGAAATATAACCTTCTAGGACTGAATCATGGTGAACAGAAGACTGAACTACCAAAGAGTTGTAGTCTGAAATCAAAAACTTCCCAACAAACAAAAGTCCATGACCAGATTACTTCACTGGTGAATCCTGCCAAACATTCAAAGAAGAATTAATCCCTACCCTCCTCAAACTCTTCCAAAAAATAGAAGGGGGCTGGAGTGACTCTTCCAAACACATTTATGAAGGCGGCATTACCATGATACCTAAACCAGGCAAGAATGCCACAAAAAAGAAATTTCGAGGCCAATAATCCCTGATGAACATAGATACAAAATTCCTAAACGAAATATTAGCAAAGTGAATGCAACAAACATTAAAAGGAGCACACACCATGATTGGTGGGATTTATTCCAGGAATGCAAGGATGGTTCAATATCTGCAAATCAATTAATGTGATATATTACATTAACAAAACAGATAAAAATTATACCATCATTTCAATAGATGCAGAAAGAGCCTTTGACAGAATTCAATATCCATTTTATTATTTATTTGAAAAGATTTTATTTATTGCTTTTGAGAGAGTGAGAGAGTGTGAGCAGGGGGAGAGACAAAGGGAGAAGGAGCAAGAACCTTGAGCTGGCTCCAGATTGAGTTCAGAGTCCGACATGGGTGGTCAGTCCCACGAGCTTGAGATCATGACCTAAGCCGAAACCAAGAGTCAGTCACTCAACCAACTGAGCCACCCAGGTGCCCCTGAACATCCATTTTAATAAAAAAAACTCTCAACAAAGCAGATATAGAGGGAACGTACCTCAACATAATAAAGGTCACATATGATAAATGCACAACTAATGTTACACTTAGTGGTGAACAGCTGAAAGCTCTTCCTCTAAGATCAGGAACAAGACAAGGATGTCCATTCATGCCACTGTTATTCAATATAATATTGGATATCTTAGCCACAGCAGTTAGGCAAGAAAAAAAAAGCATCCATATTGGAAAGGAAGAAGGAAAACTATCACTGTTTGTAGGTGACATAATATCATATATAGAAAAACCTAATGACTTTATCACAAAACTGTTAGAACTAATAAATTCAGTGAAGTTCCAGGATACAAAATCATACGCAAAAATCTGTTGCATTTAATTACATTAATAGTGAGCTGTGAGAGAAATTAAGAAAATAACTCCATTTACAATTGCATCAAAAAGGATAAAATACTGAGGAATAAATTTATCCAAGGAGGTAGAAGACCTGTATATTAAAAATTACAGTAAAACATTAATGAAAGAAATTAAAGAAGACAAATGTAAAGATATTCTGTACTCAGGGATTGAAAGAATTCATATTGTTAAAATATTCATACTACCCAAAAACAATCTGCAGATTCAGTGCAATCACTATGAAAATTCCAGTAGTAACTTTCACAGACCTAGAGCAAACAATCCTAAAATTTGGAATCACAAAAGACCCCAACAGCCAAAGTAATTTTGAGAAAGAAGAATAAAGCTGGAGGTGTCACACTCCCTGATTTCAAACTATATTACAAAGCTATAGTAATCAAAACAGTATAGTATTGGCATAAAACAGACACATGCACAATGGAACTAATAGAGAGCCCAGACATAAACCTATGCATCTATGGTCAGTTTACAACAAAAGAACCAAGAATATACAATGAAGAATGGACAGTCTCCATGGTGGGAAACATGGTGGTGCGAAAATTGGACAGCGACGTGCAAAAGAATGAAACCTCTATCTTATACCATGCACAAAATTAACTCAGAATGGATTAAGAATTGAATATAAGACCTGAAACCATAAAACTCCTAGAAGAAAAACAGTTGGTAAGCTCCTTGACATAGCTCTTGGCCATGGCTTGAACCTGATACCAAAACAAAAGCAACAAAAGAAAAAACAAACAAATGGGACTATATCAAACTAAAAAGCTTCTGCACAGCAAATGAAACCATCAACAAAATGAAAAGGCAACCTCCTCAATGAGAAAAAATAATTACATATCACATATCTGATAAGGGGCTTATATCCAAAATACATAAAGTACTCATACATAACTCAATAGCAAAAACCAAACAACCCCCAAACCAAACAATCTGAGTAAAACCTGGGCAAAGGATATGAAATAGACATTTTCCAAAGAACATATACAGGTGGCCATCAGGTACATGAAAATAAGCTCAACATCACTAATTATCAGGGGAATGCAAATCAAAACCACAATGGGGTGCCATCTCACGCTTGTTAGATTGTCTGTTATCAACAAGGCAAGCAATAACAAGCGTTGGTGAGGATAAGGAGAAAAAGGAACTATTGTGCACTGTTGGTGGGAATACAAATTAATTTAGCCACTGTGGAAAACAGAATGGAGGTTCCTTAACCAATTAAAAATAAAACTACCATATGATCCTGGAATTTTACTTCTGGGTATTTATTCAAAGAAAACAAAAACACTAATTTGAAAAGATATGTGCACCTCTGTGTGTATTGCAGTATTATCTACAATAGCCAAGATATAGAAACAACCTAAAATGTCCGCTGATGGATGAGTGGATAAAGAAATTTTGTTATTATATGCAATAGAATATGATTTCAGCCATAAAAAAGAATGGAATCTTGCCATTTGTGGCAACATGGATGGACCTTGTTGGTCTATTATGCTAAGTTAAATGACAAACAGAGAAAGACAAATATCATATGATGTCTTGTATGTGGAATCTAAAAACAAACAGGGGTTCCTGGGTGGCTCAGAAGGTTAAGCATCTGCCTTCAGCTCAGGTCATGATCTCCAGGTCCTAGGATCAAGCCCCATGTTGGGCTCAGCAGGGAGTCTGCTTCTCTCTCTCCCTCTGCCTCTCCTCCTGCTTGTGCTCACTCTGTTTCTCAAATGAACAAATAAAATCTTTAAAAAAAAAGTAAAATAATAAAAACAAACAAAACAGAACAAAAAACCCAAACCCAAGCTAAAATGCAGAGAACCGATTGGCGGTTCTAAGAGGTGAGGGGTGGGAGAAATGGGTGAACTGTTTCAGTTTAAATAAAATTTTAAAAATCCAATAGAACTTTGAGGAGAAATAGACACATTCACAATTCTTAGAGGCTTTAATATCCCTGTTTTAATAGCTGATAGAGTAAACAGACACCGCCCCCCCCACGCCCAATCAGGATATAGAAACCTTGAACAAGCATTGGCAACCAGCTTAACCAAGCTGGTTATATGTAACAAGCTATGTATATAACACCTCATGCAACAACAGTAGATATCTGTTCTAGTCCAGTACATGGACCACTTAGCAAGATAAGCCATGTGTTGGTATTGCGGATATACTAAAAACCCCTGAATTGTATACTTTAAATTGGTCGATTTTATGGTATGTGAATTATATCTAAAAAAATTTGGCCATTCAAATGGCTGATAGTTCCAAAACCAACTCTCTTCTTCTTCTTCGATGTGGTTGTTTTGTCATCTTAATTGGGTTTGAGGACAGAAGAGCACAATACCTGTAGAGGGTCCTGGGTCAACCCACTTTCCCTGAAAATCTTGGGCTTAATGCCACCATTTTTCATAGCTTTCATTAAATGAAGTAGGCTGGTAATGATGATACCTGTCCTTGGGTAATGGCATGTCCCCAACATTTCCTGGGATTTGCATGCCCTCCCTGATTTGAAGCTTGTCCTGGAATCTGCTCGTGTGAGCAGAGCAGGACTTTTGGGGGGATTCCACCCAAAATTTGAAGAGCAAGGACTGAGCCTAACCAAGCATTCATTCAGCAAACATTTACTGAGCAATCTGCTACAATGCTTACAAAATGCCCTGTTGAGTCCGGATCGAGACCCTCCCCAAAACAACTCACAAAAGGCAGACTGGATGCAACAGCAAGAGGATTTATTTCCAGCTAGCTGGGGCTTTCACCGGCACATACGACGCAGCGCAGTGCTAAGGCGAGAAGCCCCGCCTCTCCCCTTTGCAGCATTTTTATGCACTGGAGTAAACAAGCACATACCTCACTACACACATAGGCGAGTTCCTTATTCTTTATATGGCAATTACCTAAATCTATGCATTTAATTGGTGCACTTGAACAACTCAGGGACTGGGCGTCACACAGGGAAGCAGAAGAATCTAAATTCCAGGAATAGTTTCACGCCCATAGCCCAGGCCTGTCTTTTTCTGGCTTAAAAGGAAGCCTGTCATGGAGGAACAGTAATCTACACTAACTTACGGTTAGAATTAATTACTTAAAACTGAACTCCACAGCCCCATGTCTGCTTTAGGAAGATAAGTGGTTATCACTCTGTGGCACAGCTTCTGGGGTCACCCAAGTGGAGGAAGCCTCGGCCAGCTTCTTGGGGAAAGGAGGAATTGAGTTGAGTCATGGAGATGAGAAGACAAAGAAGTGGGAGAGCGAGTTCTGAGTGGTGGGAACAACATGCACAAAGGCAAAGAAGAACTCCAGGGATCTTGGTGTGGGTATGAGGTGTGGGGTGAACGGACAGAGATGCATGGGAGGGAGATGGGGTTGGAGTGAGAGGGGAGAGGCTAGAGATGAGACTAAAAGGCAGAGCCTTTGGTAATCAGAAGGTTGTACTTCAGGCCACAGGATCTGAGAGGCTGTTGAAGGACTTTTAAGCAAAACTGTCATAAATTCCATGAGTATCTTTGAACACTCCCTGCAGTGGTATAGGGGGCTCATCAGTGGAGGCCACACAGAGCTTGCTGCAGTGACCCAGTTGGGCTCTAATGAGGACCTAAGCCAAGACAGTGACAAAGACCCACACGGACTTAACTGTTGCTGTGGGGATGACTTGAAAGGCTTCTTACACCCACGGGAAAGAGTGAACAACCTAGAGACAAATGGGCTGTGAATGTGAATAGAACACTCCCCAAAAGCAAAAACCTGCAGTTAATTTACGCGCAGAACACTTAACTTTATGAGGCAAGAAATTACAATCGAAGTGACTTTTTTTTCCCTATTAGGGATAATTGTTTAAAAATTATAATAACTAGTATTAGGTAAATGCTTGCATTTTCAACTATGGCTGATGGAAAAAAACATAAAACCTTTCTGGGTGGCAATTTAGCAGAAATCTCAAATGCCTTAAAATTTGCCTTTATTGCTATATTTTTTTGCATTGTTTATTAAGATACAATTGAAACTCAACAAATTTACCTCCTTAAAGGGTAATCACCACCACGGTCAAGATAGAGAACATGTCCAGCACACCAAAATGCTTCCTCTCGGGCCCCAGTCATTGAGGGCCCCCATACTGTTGTGAGTTTTGTTTTTAGGAGCTTTACCAAGTTCTCATAGTAAAGCTCAGGGAAAAAAATTCCCTTGTGCTTCTGGTAGGGGGAGGAAAAAGTAACTATTTTGAAATACACCAGGATATTCTGTTCTTCCTAACAAGGCCTGCCCTCGAGAAAAACTTTTAGGAAAATCTAAATTGTTGCGGTTTCAACAGAACTTACCTGACCTTTCCTCCAGCCCATTTAGCTATCCTATCCCAGTTAAGAGGGAAGCACTGTGAAACACGGGTGAGGCTCAGAGTCCAGGGGCACGGGCTCATGGACGGACTGAGGCCTGTCACAGAACTAGAGAACGCTGTCCTTTCCCCCACACTTCACCACCGCATTGCTAAAGTCCTGTTTACTAGGCTAAAGTTCCACACCTGCTAAAGTTCTTTCTACCTAGTACATCGTGTATGGCTTTCAGCAAAAAGTTAGAAAGCATACTAAGAGGCAAAGAACACAGTTTGAAGAGAGAGCAAACAAGCCTAAGAAAGAATAAAAAAGAAATGCTGGAGATTGAAACACTGTAACAAAAATGAAGAATGCCTTTGATGTTCTTGTTGCACAGACCAGACACAGCTGAGGAAAGAATCTCTGAGCTGGAGGATATCCCAGTAGAAACTTTGAAACTGAAAAGCAAAGGGGAAAAGGAGTGTAAAAAAACAAAACTAAAGCTCCAGAGTATCCAAGAACCATGGGACAACTAGAGAAGGTATAACATACATGTAATAGGAAAACCAGAAGGGGAAGGAAGAGATACAATAACAGAATACTAATGACAAAATTTGTCACCAAATGAATATCAGACGCCAAACCACAGATCCAGGAAACAGAGAACACCCAGCAGGATAAATAGGAAAAGCAAAAACAAAACAACCCATCCCTAGGCACACTGTATTCAAACTACAGAAATCAAAGATGAGGACAAAACCTTGAAAGAAGCCAGAGGAATAAAAATCCTTAGTTGTAGAGGAACAAATATAAGAATTTTATCTGACTTCTCCTCAGAAGGTGCATGCAAACAAGAAGAGAGTAGAAGTGAAATATTTAAAGTATTGAGAGAAAAAAACTCACCAACCTACAGTTCTTTCTCCAGAAAAATTCTTTTTCAAAAATGAAGGGGAAATAAAGATGTTCTTGGACTTTCAAAACTTGAGGGAATTTATTGTCCACAGACCTGCCTTGCATGAAATGTTAAAAGAAATTCTTCAGAAAGAAAGGAAATGATATGTCAGAAACTCAAATCTGCATCAAGGAGGAAAGAGCATTAGAAAATAAATGAAGGTAAAATAAAATTTTCATTTTTAATTCATCTTACAGTTTTTTCAGAATAGCATTAGCAACAATATATTTGATGATTATAACTTCTTTGCAAGTGAAACGAATTACACCAATGATATATACATGGGATGCGAGGGAGAAATTAGGGATATATTGATATTATAATGTACTTTCACTACCTGTGAAGCAGCACAGTGTGTTTTTGAGAGTGGACTTGGGTTCATTGTAAATGTATATTGCAAACTCTGGGCCAACCACTCCAAAAAGCAAAAAAGAAAAAAAAAGTACATGATTCTCAATATGCTAGGAAAGGATAGAAAGTGGAATAATATAAAATGCTCAGTTAAAATCATAAAAGGTAGAAAAGACTTGAAGACAGAACAGAAATAGAACAGAGAATAAGGGCAGAGTCAAAAATGGTAAGAAATACAGAAGATATTAATCCAACTATATCAATAATCATTTTAAACATCTAAATAGTCTAAATTAAAGACTAATAGTCTTTAGTCTATTAGTCTATTTAAACTAATAGTCTAAATTAAAAACATCTAAATGGTCTAAATAGTCTAAATTAAAAGACAGATTATGATAGTAGATCAAAAAAACCAAGACTCACATTTATGCTGTCTACAAGAAACACAGTTTAAATGTAAAGACATAGATTGAAAGTAAAGAGATAGAGACAGAGATATCATGTGAACACAGTCGAAGGAAAGTGAGAGTAGATATGTTAACTTGAGACAAAGCAGAGTTCAAGCCAAAGAAAATTATCATGGATAAATAAGGCATTATATAATGATAAAGATGTTAGTTCTCCAAGAAGACATGCTAATCCTTAAAGTGTATCCATTTAACAACAGTGTCAAAATATGTGTGGCAAAAACTGATAGGACTTCAAGAATTCAACAAATCCACTCTTACAGTTGTAGACTTCAACAACCCTTTTTCAGAAATGGACAGATGCAGCGGGCAGAAAGTCAGTAAAGTTATGGTTGCATTCAAAATGTCATCAAGCAACTAGATATAATTGACATTTATAGACTACTCGATCTAACAACAGCAGAATACATATTATTCTCAAGCTCATGTGGAGCATTCATTAAGGCTGACCCCATTCTAAGCCACAAAACACACCTTACAAATCTAAAAAAATAGAAATCTTGCATGTTCCCAAACTAGACACCAGTAATAGAAGATAGCTGGAAAATCCAAAAATTCCTGGATATTAAACAACACACTTATAAATAACACGTGGTTCAAAGGAAGAGCTCAACAGAAAAATAAAACAAATATCTAGACTAAGCAAAAATGAAAACACAACTTATCAAAGTTGGTGGGGTGCAGTGAAAGCAGTGCTTGGTGGACAATTTATAGTAATGTCTGGATAACCTTGGACATGATGACTTTTTAGATACAACACCAAAGGAATAATTCATCAAATAAATAATTGATAAGCTGAGCTTCATTAAAACGAAAAACTTCTTTGCAAAATATGTGATGTCAAGGGAATGAGAAGACAGGTCACAGACTGGGAGAAAATATTGGCAAAAGACAACTGATAGGCAACTGTTATCTAAGATATACAAAGCATTCTGAAAACTCAACCATAAGGCAATGAACAGCCTGATGAAAAAATGATCTTAAGACCTAAATAGTCACCTTATCAAAGAGGATTTACAGATGGTAAAGAAGCACGTAAAATGGTGTTCAATATCCCATGTCTTAGGGAATTGCAAATTAAAACAACGGTGAGATGCTACTATGCACCTATTAGAATGGCCAAAATCCAGGATGCTGACAACACCAAACGCTGGAGAGGATGTGGAACAATAGGAGCGCTCGCTCATTACTGGTGGGAATACAAAATGGTAGAGCTACTTGGGAAGATAGTTAGGCACATGCTTGCAATGAACCCTCAAGCCATTAAAAGACATGGAGGAACCTAAATATATATATTCCTAAGTGAAAGAAGCCCATCTGATGAAGCTACAATTCTGTGTGGTTCCAGTTATATGACATTCTGGAAAATTCAAAACTATGGAGGCAGTAAAAAGATCAGTGGTTGCCAGAGATTAGTGGGGAGGGAGGGATGACTAAATGGAGAGCAGAGGATTTTCCAATTAGTGAAATTATTCATGGTGGATGCGTGTCCTTTTATCTCTGTCCAAACCCAAAGAATGTTCAACACTGAGAGTGAACCATCATGTAAATTATGGGGTTTGGATGATAACGATGTGTCCGTGTAGGTTCCCTGAGTGTAACAAATGTCCCAACCTGTTGTGGGGGGTCAATTATGGGGGGAGTTGTGCATATTTAGGGATAGGAATTATATTGGAACTCTTTGTACTTTGTGCTCAATTTTACTGTGACCCTGAAACTGCTCTAAGATACACACACACATATAAAATAGTGTGCTTTCGTGTTCTTTTCAGTCAGCCCTTTTCCCTGTACCTTCCCTCTCTGGGTATTGTTGGCGTGAGTGAACTACTGATGTGTTCTCCATTGCTCCAGTTTTGCCTTTTACACAATGTCATATAGTATGGACTCACACGGTCTGTCCCTGGCTTTCATTTAAAGACGTAATACTCTGGAGATTCATTCATTGTTGCTGCATGTATCAGTAGCGTATACCTTTTTATTGCTGAATATGATTCCACCGTTGGACTGTATCATCATTTGTTTATCCACTTGCCAGTTGATGGACGTTTGAGGTGTTCCCCGCTTTTGGCTTTTGTGAATAAAGTTCCTATAAACATTCAGGTCCACATCTTTGGGTGGATGTATGCTTTCATTTCTCTAGGGCGGACAGTGAGAGTGGGATTGGCTGGCTTGTATGACAGATGTGTGTTTAACTTTTAAAGTAACTGTCAAGCTGTTGTGAAAAGCAGCTGTTCCGTCTTGGATTCCCATCAGCAGTGCATGGGACGTCTAGTTGTTTCACATTCTTGTGTGCACTTAGTATTATCAATCTTGATTTCAGCTGTTTTAGTAGGTTTCTCATGATATTTCATTGTGGTTTTGATTTGAGTTTCCCTAATGACTAGCGATCTTTAGCATCTCTTATGCGTTTATTGGTCCTCTTTGATAAAGTTCACATTTTTTGACTGATTTTTCACTGGGCCATTTGTCTTAGTTTGAGTTGGGAAAAATCTTTATTCTAGATACAAGTTCTTTGTCAGATAATGTTTTTTTTTTTTTTAAACAAATATTTTCTCCCAGTCTGTGGCTTGTCTCTTCATTTTCTTAACTGTGGCCTTTGAAGAGCAGCATTTATAATTTTGGGTTTTATATTTAGGTTATGATCCATCTTGAGTTAATTTTTATATATGGTAGGAGTTTAAAAATAGATGTTTTTATGTGTGTGGTATTATGTTTTGTTTTTTTATTTTTTTGGCCTATGGGTACCCAACTGTTTCTCTGTTGGAAAGCCTGCCCTTTCTCTGTTGAATTACCTTGGTACCTTTGGGTCTGTTTCTTAAATATATTCTGTTCCTTTGATCTAAATGTCTATCCTTATGTGAATACCAGTCTTTCTCCGTTACTATAGTTTTACAGTGACTTTTAAAAAATATTTCACTTATTTATTTGAGAGAGAAAAATAGACAGCAGAAGCAGGGGCAAGGGCAGAGGGAGATGGAGAAGCAGACTCCCCACTGAGCAGAGAGCCCAATGCGGGACTTGACCCCGCGACTTGATCCCGGGACCATGACCTAAGCCAAAGGCAGATGCTTACCTGACTGAGCTACCCAGGTGCCCCTTTATAGTGACTCTTGGAAACAGTGTGAATTCCCCAGCTTTATTCTTCATTTAAAAAAGTGTCAGGTCACCTGAATGTCTCAGCCGGTTAAGCATTTAACTCTTGGTTTCAACTCAGATCATGATCTCAGGGTCATCGGATCCAGCTCTGCATTGGGCTCCGTGCTCAGCACAGAGTCTGGGGGATAATATCTCCCTCTCCCTCTGTTCTGCTCTCTGCTCACACTGTCTTTCTCTCAAAATAAACAAATAGTATCTTTTTTTAAAAAAAAATAAATGTTTGACGATTGTGGCAAAGTGCATGTAACATGGAATTCACCATCTGAACTATTTCTAAGTGTGTAGTCAGCCTATTTCATATTTTTGGTGCTATTGTAAAAGGGATTATTTCTTTCATTTCAATATCCAAATGCATAGAAATGCAAGTGGTTATTGTGTTTTGTCCTTGTACACACACACACACACACACACACACATTACATACATACATACATACATACCACATCTTCTTTTTCCATTCATCTGTTGATGGACATCTTGGCTCTTTCCATAGTTTGGCTATTGTGGACATTGCTGCTATAAACATTGGGGGTTGGGGTGCAGGTGCCTCTTCAGATCACAACATTTGTATCTTTGGGATAGATACCCAGTAGTGCAATTACTGGGTCGTAGGGTAGCTCTATTTTTAGCTTTCTGAGGAACTTCCACACTGTTTTCCAGAATGGCTGCACCAATTTGCATTCCCACCAACAATGTGAGAGGGTTCCCCTTTCTCCACAACCTCTCCAACATTTGTTGTTTCCTGACTTGTTAATTTTAGCTACTCTGATCTGTGTGAGGTGGGATCTCATCATGGTTTTGATCTGTATTTCCCTGATCGAGTGATGTTAAGCATTTTTTCATGTGTTTATTGGCCATTTGTATGTCTTCTTTGAGGAAAAGAGCTTATCAAACTCAGCACCCAAAAAACAAAAAATCCAGGCAAGAAATGGGCAGAAGACATGGATTTCATATCTCACAATGGCGTCCCCGAGAAATTGGGAATTAAGAAAACAACCAGTCCTTTGTCATAGAGAGTTTGTGAAACCGAGCTCTGATAGATGCCTGGCAGACTTAGAACAAGGGGTGTCTCTCCACCAAGGCCTGCAAGGCCCCACGGGATCTGGCCTGCCCCCTGCCTCTCTCTTTTCCTCCTGCTCTTTTTTCTGAACTCCAGCCAGTCAGATAAACACCAAAGTGTGTTCCTGCCCTGCTCCATTTGCATTTGTGGTTCTTTCTGTGTGGAACCTTCTAGACTTTTAATACCCAGTCTCTGCCATGTCATGCCCAGCTGGGTGCAGATGTCCCTTCTCAGAGAGGCCTTCTCTCCCTGCCCTCTGTCAGAGTTCCTGGTTGTCTTAAGAGCCCTTGTTCCACCTGAACTTGCTTGTCTGTTTGTGTGTGGTATTTCCGAGTCTCCTGCATGTTAGAATGTGGACTGCATGAGAGCATCTCTCCTACACACTGGGGACTCCCAGGACATCCCAGTGGATGCCCCCAGTAGACACTGGGTGCATAAGGGACAGAATGCCGAGAACGCTACCTGCTGCATCGGCTGTTTGAGCCTCAGATAAGGTGATGGGTGGGAAGCGTTTGTGGAGTAGGAATGCTGGAAACATTGGCCCCAGGCCATTTTTCTTTCCTCTGCACACTGTGCTGTCCCACACGCAGGTCGGGGGCCCTGCAGGCTGCTCGGCGGCACTTTCTCTCGTGTCCTCTAATTAATTGCTTCAATGTGTCTTTGAGCTCTGTCCCCCCTCCCCTCTGTCCCTGGAGCCCAACAGAGTGCATCCACATGGGGAACGGAGGAGGCGCTCCTGGCATGAGTGTTGGATTGCATAGACCAGGCCTGGGCGGATAGTGCCATGCAGGATTGGAGCCGTGGGGACATGGACAAGTCACAGCATCTCCGGAGTGTCCGTTCGCTCTGCTGCCAGTGGGATCATCACATCTCCTGGATGGTGGCCCTTCTTCCTGGAGAAAACCTGGCTGGGCCTCTGCTCAGTCTGCGCCCAGGTCTGACGGCAGTCTCTTCTCCCCCTACCTGTTTGTGTTCCAGTATGCCTGGGTGGAGAAGCACTTTGGCCCTGACTTTCTGGATCACGTCGTGCTGGCCACAGACAAGACCGTGGTCTCTGCAGACCTTCTCATAGACGACCGGCCAGACATCACAGGCAAGTGGCCTGCGGCAGGTGAGGAGCTAGAGCGGAGCTGAGAGCCCCGAGGACAAACAGCGCATGGGACTGGCCTCATGGCCCCTTGTCTTGAGTGGTCCCCACTGAGTGATCAACCAGGCCCAGTAGTGGGCCTTCAGCCTCCAGCCCAGTGCCGAGTCCCTTCCCTACCAGGAACACAAGGTGATTCCCAGCATCCAGCCTTGCAAGGGGTGCCCCTGGGAGTCAGGAGAAGCAGATCCTCACTCCTGGGGTAACTCGCTGGGTGACCTCTTGATGAGGCCCTTTATACCTTTCTTATGTAGAATGAGGGCCAGACTGACTTCCAAACCTTTGGTTTTAGCAGCAAAGCCATATTTCCCCCAAGTGCAATTTGCATGGACACTATTATGTAAAACAGAAAAACAAAGCTTCATTTCTTTAGTTGAAGGTGGTCTTGGAACTGTATTTATCCCTTTTGCTTATAGGTGACTCCCTCCCTCCCTCCCTCCAAACAAACAAACAAACAAACCTTAAACTGACTTAGAAAGGAGAGGGGAAATTTATCAGCGCACCTACCTGGCAAGGTGAGGTAGGAAGGCTTCAGGCGCGGGGAATCCAGGAGCTCGAACAACATCAGTCCAAATTGAGTTTGTCTCCCAGCTCTGCCCCCGTTTGTCTTTGTACATGGGCCAGCTCTCTCCTCTCGGCAGCCATCAGTGGTTTTGGGGGGGCAATCCTGTTCTTTTGGACAGCTCAGTGAGAGAATCCAGAATATTGCTTCCCTAATGGCTTTTGGAAGCGTGTCCATCTCTGCATTAGTCACAGTGTCCAGAGGGGAGAATTCATGGGTGTGCCCCCCGCCCCCCCTGTGACCTCCCAAACCACGTGGTTTCACAAACAGAGTCTGGGCACATGGGGGTGCCGAGCGCCCCACTCGGCTTCTATATCCAGCCATGGAGAGTAGGGAGGGGTCAGACTGGAACGTGAGGAGCAGGAGCAGCACCGGCGCGGCGGTGTGGACAGGGTGACATGAGGGATGGGAGCTTAGGGGGGGCTTGTGGGGCCCATGGCCAAGAGCGGGGAGGCTGCAGGAGCTGGTACTGGCCAGGGCGGGAAGGCTGAGCCAGCCAGAAGGGAAGGGCCGGGCATCAGTGGGGTTCCGCCTCTGATGGTGGCTGCCGTGGTGGCCGGCACAGAGGTCCCCGTGCGCTGTCCATCCGCCGGGTGCCCCCCCTGCTTCCCCGGGCCACCTCCCACGAGACAGGTGCGAGCACAGTCACCAGTTTGCCCACGGGGACACTGCACCTCCTGCCGGAGGATACTCCCGGCACTCCGGGGACTCCGGGGACTCCGGGGACTGAAGCGCTGCTTTCCCGCCCACAGGGGCTGAGCCAAACCCCAGCTGGGAGCACATCCTCTTCACGGCCTGCCACAACCGGCACGTGCAGCTGCAGCCCCCCGGCCGTAGGCTGCACTCGTGGGCAGACGACTGGAAGGCCCTTCTGGACAGCAAGCGGCCCTGCTGAGCTGGACTGTGCTCTGGGCTTCTCCGCGGGGCCCCGGACCTCAGGGCTCCCAGCTCAGGACCCCGGGGCGAGGGTGGAGGGGGCGCCTAGGGCTCTGGCCTTGGGGTGGCAGGGGGCTCCCTCTCACGTGGCCAGGGCCCACTGCATGTCTGCCCGCTCTCCCCAGCCCTGCCAGGCCTTAAACTGATCTCGGGGCAGGGCTGGCAGGCCCAAGGGCCCCGGACAAGACATGTCTGGCCGGGCAGCTCAGGCCGACCTCAGGCCACGGCCAGGCTAGGGGCCCCTGACCTCAAGGAGCTGAGGGCCAGCAGTCCTCCCCCAGTCCCTCAGGGAAGTCCCCCGATCGGGTCTGCGGCCGCTCGGCCAGCAGTGAGGTGCTTCCGGGGTGAGAGGGCTACGAGCAGGAGCAGGCGGGACGAGCCCTCCCATTCTGGGCCGCAGCCCCTTCCTCCCCTGCCCTCCTGCCCGGTCCCTGCTCCCCCAGGGGCAAACACTCCCCGAGTTCCAGGGCACGCCAGGCTCTGTGCTGTGGGCACCGCATGCCGCCCTGCCTTGGACGGGCTCAGAAGTTTCTCGTAACCCCTGTCCCGGGGGCCCTGCTCTGGGCCCAGCAGTCAGCAGCCTTGAACATTTGTCGAAGGCCAGCAAAATAAATGCGGTTCACATGTCGCCCCAGGCTGTGGCCCCGCTCTAGCCCCTGCCCGCCCCGCTGCACATCTTATAAGTACTTGGGTGCCCCCCCCCGCCCTCCTGAGGGTGCTGAGCAGGGGGCGGCCTCCCCTCCCGCTTCTCCACGGGTGCAGCGGGGGACCGAGGAAGAAGGAGGAGCTGGTGGCCATGGTGGTTCCCTGGGTAGGCCCCCCACCATGCTGACCGGTCCCCCCCTCACGTGCCTTCTTCCCATGCACGTCCCGTCCCCAGCCTCCAGCCCCTCCTGCCCTGCCCAGTTCAGAGCAGGGGCCCCCACTCTCTGCTGCTCTCCCACACCAAGTTCCTCATGAGATCCCAGGAGCCATGTAGGGCGGGGACTGGGTGACGTTACTCTCTTCCTTTTGTTCTTTCCGGCTTCTCTTTGGCCCACTGGGAAGTGGCAACTTGAACCGGTCTTCACCTCCCAGGCTTATCTCTGCCCTGCAGAGAACCCCTAACTGTCCCATCTCTGGGGTCCTCCTGGCAGGCCCCTGTCACAGGCACACTTGGGCTGCCCCAGCAGGTGGTGTCTCTATAGTGGTGTCAGGAGAAAGTCTCTGAGGCTCGGGCTGGCTGAACTTCTTGGCTCCGTGGCTGTCAGGCCAGCTTGGTGATCCTGATGAGGAAGGAAGGGGACGTCTGCTGGGTCAGAGGCAGTCTTCCACGACGCTGCCCCACCCCGGCGGCTGTATCCCTCGGGCGGTGGGGCGGGGGCTCTGTGGGTCCCCACCTATGAGGAGGAGTGTATTGGGGGTTGCATCGCCTGACCAACCAGGGCAGCGTTCAGGGAGGTCTTGACCAGACTGTGGCTCTGGGAGGAACTTAGACCCTGCAGGGCTGGCTCCCAGCGGCTCCCCGGACACCCTGCATTGCTGCTCCCTTGAGGACCAGGCCACTCTAAGGGCCACGAGACTGTGAAACCTGCATGACGTACTTTCTTCCTGGGCCTGTGTTTTGTGGCCTCCAGCCCCCAGTCGCCAGCAGAGACCTGCCCACTGAGCCTTCATGCCCTCTCCCAAGAGCCTCCCCCCTTGGTGGTTGTGCAGAGACCCCTGGGATTCCATCACACGGGACTGGCAGGGCATCGCAGCCGCTGGCTTGGTGAGAACCACACTCTCCCTGGACTTGACCTTCTGGCTGGGCGGAGGACCCCCGGAGCACCTGCTGCTCGTAGGGTTGGGGCTAGCTCAAGGCCATGGCAGTGGACCGGACCCAGCCAGCCCGGCGCCCTCAAAACAAAAAGCCACTTGCTCATTTCTTTCCTGGGGCCTCATTCTGCTGAGGACGGAAACATAACCCCATCAGGCTTTTCTCAGCCACATCTGAGATTCCCCAGGGAGTGTCCCCAGTGTGGGGTGGGAGGCGTGTTGGGATGTGGGGGCACTTTTCTCCGTGTAGTGACAGCAGGGGTGAAGGGAACCCCCTCCTCATCCTCGTTCTGGTGTCACTGGACCCACGGGTGCTGGCATTGCTGGCATTGCAGGTACCCTCGAGGTCAGCTGTAGGGCCCCGTGTCTGGGGGACGGGCCACCTCGGTCATAGGGAGACAATTGTCCCAACTGTGCCCTGCTGGGGCAGTGAGACCCCTTTGCCGGCTCACCTCCTGCAGCCTTTTCCTCCCCCTGCTCCTGGCTCCTGCAGGGACCTCTAGGGCCACAGGCATGAGGAGGGGTACGGTGGGAGGCCAGGGCACAGAGCCCTCTCTTGGTGTCCCCCTCCCCTGCATCTGCCAGCTCTTGCTTTTCGCTACCGGCCCGTGGTGCTGCCTGATTCTAGGTCTGCTCCTCACGGAGCTATGGCAAGGACGCGGTGCTCCGAGTCTCCCAAAGCCTTTCTTTTTCAACTGATGGCCACCGGGAGTTTAAAGGCCAGTTTAAAGACTCCGAAGCTGCTAATGGCTGAATTCATTCTTTGCTCGTCGAGGCTCGCTCACCCTGATGTCGCACTCACCCCTTCAGCTGCCTAGTTCATTTAAAGGAGAAAAAAATAATTGCAGGGCAAAGTTGCTGTAGTCAGTGCTTGGGAATGTGGCCCCACCAGACAGGCCATCCAGAACTCTCTGTAATTAGAGCCAGTGCTGCACGAGAGGCATAGGTCTTGCTTTCAAACCACTGAATGGCCTGCAGGGAAGGAAGTCCTCCCTCCCGGTAGGAAAGCCAGCTGGTCCTACCCTGAGATGAGGTGGCCCTGGTCAGAAGTGGAGATTTACCCCTTTGAAAATATTGGAAATGATCTGGGTCCTAGGACGAGAGCCCCTGGAAGGAGCAACGGCCTCCGGGTTGGCCAGGGATCTTAGGCAGAAAGATTCAGTGTAGTTCTTTCACTCTTTAGGGTCACAGTGTCTGCAGTGGGACCCATTCCACTATCATAACCTTAGTCATGATCATTTCCTCAGCACTGACCTTGTTCTAGAGGGTCACGGAACATGGGCATGTTCTGTGGCCTCATAACCCTTGTGGTCAATCCCACTTAACTGACAGGGCTGTGGTCTCAGCAGAGTCTGGGGTCCTGACCGAGGCTGTGCCGGGCCACTGGTGCCACCAGGATTGTAGCCCAGGCAACTGTGCTCTGGAGCTTGTGACCTCCACACGATGCTGTCCTCTGATCCAGAATTCTCTAAGGGCTCAGGTGTCCATGGTGAAAGTAAGGTCTGTGCTCCAGGGATGGGCCTCCATCTCAAGGTGAGGAGACCCGACGGCAGGTGGGAAATGTTCAGGCCAGACCCATGCATTGCCTAGAAGTCAGAAGAGCTGGCTGAGCCAGCCCTTAGTCACAAGCCCGAGGAGAGGGGTACTGCGGAGGGAGGAAGAAGAAGAGGTGGAGGAGGAGAGGGAAGGTTGGAGGAGAAGCTCACTGATTCCCCGGCAGGCCAGGCAGGAGGACGAATGTAACATAGCACGCGCGACACTTGGTACATGACCTGTGGCCCCCGATTTGCCCGTGGTCCTCCCCTGCACTCCTGCCATTCAGGCAAAGCCTGGGGTCCCACTGCCCCAAGGGAAGGCAGGCACGTGTTGTCTAGAATGGGAAGCCCATGGGGTGAGCAGGAAGGAAGAGATGGCCTGGGTCAGTCCCCGCTGGAGAGAAAGTGGCTGCTGGAGAAAGTAACCACAGCTTGAGCGAGGATGAGCAGGGTTCCTAGGAAGGGATCCCCCCACCCTCAAGCAAGTATGTGTGTGTCAGGGGTGGGAAAGAGATGTTGGCAATTCCGGCAGCCCGCCCAGCTGGTCAAGGAGGCTAGTTTCACAAGCAGGGGATCCACTGAGCTGGTGAGGCCGAGGTGGCCCCCAAGATCCCAGCTCTCCCTCTGGCCGAGAAAGGAATGAATTCAGGGTCCCTACATGCCTGTGAAGGGGAGACAGAAGATTGAGGAGGACCCTGGCTGGGAGCTCATTAGGTGGCCACGTGGCCCTGGGGCTGAGAGCTGCATGGGGAGCACCCAATCTGGCTGAGCCCAGAGCAGACCCTCATTACCCCTAAAGGAGGGACTTGTAGCAGGTAGGGTGAGGCTCATGACCAGGAGACATGAGACCTCACCTGTGCCCCATAGAGAAGCCAGCTCCTGGATCCAGATGTCCTCTTGGCCGAGATGGAAATGAGGGAGACCTTCTGAAGAGCAAGCGGGGGAGGATATCAGCCTCTCCAAGGAGTGAGGACTTAGAGTTAAATGCCTGAGACTGAAGAAGACCATTTTAGGTGGAAAGAGGCCTTGTTAGTTTTAGATGATTATTTAAAAAATAGTTATCAGTTATAGTTAATAACAAATATGTATCTACTTATCTGTAGAGTTTTAACTTATGTATATATATGTTTTTTCCCACAACCTGCCCAGGAAGCAGGGCTCAGAGAAGTTAATTGATAAGCCCTGGGCGCCCCAGGGGGCAGAGATGGGCTCTGAAGGCAGCTCCCAGAGCCTGCAGGGAAGAGCCAGAGGGCAGCCTGGCAGTGGGAGGGCCTGGGAACAGGGAGTCTGGAGAGTGGGTTGGCCACCAGCGTGCTGTGGGACCTCTGCAAAGCCACATCCCTCAGCCTGTTCCAGAGTTGGTCAGCTTCCACGATTGCATGAGGAAGGGTTGCAGGAAATAGGAACGTTTATTCCTCAATGTTGCTGCTCCCTGAAGGAAACTGACTTGCTATGTGAAACAAGGTGGTGAAATGGGTAGCAGGGAGCCCCCCTGGGGTGGGAGGGGTGGGCTCTGGACACTCTGATGGGATCCAGGGGCGCGTGTCCAAGGTTGGCCACCAGGTGGCAGCACAGCCCATGCTTGAAACTGTGTTTGGGGGTGGGGGCGGGGCAGGGACGGCGACTCTAGTGATTAGTGAGTACACAGGCCATTGCAGGGAAAGAAGAAGGAAGGGCCAAATTCCCTAAGCTCCCTGATCCCTCCTGGACCAGCCCTTCTTGCCTCTTCCTCCTGGGCTGTTGTGGACAAGGTGGGGCCCTGGGTGTCAGAGAGGCCGAGGACCCTTGTCTAGCCTGCCTGGTGGACAAGATTCTCTGTCTCAGGCCATGAACCTCAAACAGCAGCCACCCTCAAGAACTTCAGGGGGCCCAAAGAGAAAAGTCGTCCTGCTTCCAAATCAGGAGCTTGTGCAGGTCCCAAGCCAACCTTGGCTCCCTGAGGGTACGGGGGAGACTCCTCAGAGCTCAGGGAAGACCCTTCCTGACCTGCCCCTGCCCGTATCTCTCAGATACCCTGGACCTCTGAAGTTCCTGGAATGCATCTTATCTGTGCTGTTTGCTGCCCTTTGCTGGAGGGTTTCTTGGCCAACCCTGACCTCTGACCTCGTGGTGGGGAGGCAGGCCACCGTCTCTCTTGTCTCTCTCTACCCCGCACCATCTGCGGGAACGAAGGACTGGATCGAGCTGGTGGCTGCAGTTGCAGGTGTGTGTGTGTGTGTGAGAGAGAGAGAGAGAGAGAGAGAGAGAGAGGAGGGTGAGCAGTGGGCAGAAGGAGAGGGAGGGAGAGAATTTTAAGCAGGCTCCACGTTCATCCTGGAGCCCAAAGCGGGGCTCGATCGTATGACCCTGAGGTCATGACCTGAGCCGAAACCAAGAGTCAGACACTTAACTGACTGAGCTCCCCAGGCGCCCCACATTTATCCAGAGCTGCCCAGGCCTGGGGGCCGGGCCTGGGAGATGAAGATGTCAGCCCAAGTCCCAGAGAGGCAGCCCTCTAAGGATGAGGTTGGGGCTGTGACAAAATGACTCCTAAGGATAGAAGTTCATAGAAATAGGAACCCAATCACCTGCCTAGCGAACACCTCAGCCCTGTTGGCAATTTGGACAAAATCTTTTAAATCCTGGGTTAGAGTCCAAGAAGCTGGTTCAGAAGCATAGGCTGGGGCCTAAAAGAGGACAGACGTCATCAGGGTACTTAAAATTTAGAGGCCAGAGGAGAAGTGGGACTCAGCCTGTGATGTGAACAGTGTTCTTCCAGATTCTGCAGGGTCCTCCCTGGCTGGGACCCTCTCTTGTGCTCAGAGCCGTGGTACAGGCTGGAGAGCAGGAGGTGCAGTACACACAGAGGGCCACAGGGTGGAGCCAGAGGACCAGCTCTGACCGCTCCATGCCTCCCTGGGGTCTCCAGAAAGAAATCGGCCCCTGGACCAGACTTACCCTGTATTCTGGTCCCATACTTGTGTTCGCAACCTCCAGCCTCTCTTTCTGACCCCCTGTATGCTCTGGAAACCCCTGTGGGCTGAGCCTGGGCGGTGCTCCAAGGGGACCTCCGCTACTGATTACTGAGTAGATGGGTCAATGGCATCAGCTCTAACCCTGACCTAGGAGAGCAAAGTCCTGTGGGAGCAGTGCAGGCTCCAGGGAGAGAGCAGGTGGGAGACTGTAGTCCTGGGCAGTCCTGGCTAGCGGAGAGTGCAGGTGCTGAGAGACCTTATGGGCCCCTGTTCTTGTGGAGATGGCGCTGCTGCGGGGTCACATCCAAGCTTGCTGCCTTCCCTCTTTCACAAGGCGCCCTGCACGAACCAGATGCACAAGCTTCAGTCTTGAGACGCATGTTATTGGCTAA
>CM053619.1:7427198-7443149 GCA_028646535.1 Procyon lotor | reverse complement strand
TGTGTGTATGCGACTGCACGCCCCTGTGCCCGTGGTACCCAGGGTGACCGCCAGGACTGGGGTCACATTGGGAAGTGACCGCCCCAGCCGGCGCGGGGCTGGGCAGGGGCCACATTCCTCTGCCCTGGCCTCCTGCCGTAGTCTCCCCTTCTGCTCGGTGGGGGCAGTGACTCCTGGGCTGTCTCCATCTCTCTCAGGACTGTGATGAGTCAGGGATGGGGAGGCAGGAGGAGGAGAGAGGGGCTGGGGATCCGGCTGGTGCGTTGAACACTGTGATGGTGTTCTTGGTGCCTGAAGGTCCAGCCGCAGGGAGCTTGTCCTTTCTCTTCCAGGGAACTGGCGAGATTAGTCAGTTGCCCACCGGGGGCCATGAAGGGGGCAGGACTCGGTGGCCTCTAGTGGGGACAAGTACTCCAGCTACCTATGCTGCCAGGCCCAGGCTCGCTGTCCAGGGCCTTATCGGAGTAGGAGCCCATCTGTGTGTGTGCGTGTGGGGGGCGGTCCCCGGGCCTCACTGTCCCATGTGCACAAGGCAAGCATGACTCACCTGTCCCTACGAGTCTCCATGAGTGTCCACCTGTGTCTGTCTATGCGGTTCCTTCACTCTGCAGGTGTCAGGGCCTGCAATGCCCAGGGGCTGGGCTGGGCAGGGGGACAACGGTGACCAATACAGGCACAACTCCTCCTCCTCACAGAACCGATTTTGCGGGATGGAGAGTCAGACTGAGAAAATAGATAAGTATATACACAGGCTACGGCTGATGATGTGGCAGGAGGCTAGAAAGGGGCAGGAGAGTGGGGAATTGGCTCCCTGGTTATGTAAGGAATGGTGGAGAGCAAAGGAAGGGCATGCCTGGCCCAGGGAAATAACAAGTGCAAAGGCCCTGAGGCAGAGAGTGCACGGGGACCATTAGCCCCTGTGGGGCTGGAGTGCATGCAAGGGGCAAAGAGGGTCAGGAAGGGTTTGGGGGGCCACAGGGAGACCTTTAGCTCTGACTCTGAGTGAGGGACATGATCTCCCCAAGACCCTCACAGCTGAGCCAAGCCAGTGGCAGGGGGGCCTCACCAGGCAGCCACTGCGGGAGTGCAGATGGGCATCGATGGGGCCTGGTCGGGGCGTGAGCGGCGACCCTGTGAAAAGTTGCCAATCCCAATTATGGTTTTTTTTTTTTTAAGATTTTTATTTATTTATTTGACACAGAGAGAGAATCACAAGCAGGCAGAGAGAGGGAAGTAGGCTCCCCGCTGAGCAGAGAGCCCGATGCGGGGCTCGATCCCAGGACCCTGAGATAATGACCTGAGCCGAAAGCAGAGGCTTTAACCCACTGAGCCACCCAGGCGTCCCCCCTAATTATGTTTTGAAGGTGGAATTGTCAGGCTTTGCTGCTGTGGGAGAATAAGACGGGAGTCCCGGACACTCTAGAGTTTTGGCCTCCGCGACCCGAACTGAGCTGGCCTGAGGCGATGGGCTCTTGGCTCTTTGTGGGGGTCCGGTTATGGCCCAGGTGTGTGGGGGCCGGTCTGTGCGTGGGGGTGTCTGCGCACGTGGGCTGTGGGCATGCGCACCTGCGTGTGGCCTCTGAGTGCCGGCCTGGGGCTCTGCTGGACCCCGTTCCCACACACCTGGCACTGGCTCTCAGCTGCTCCATCTTCCCGGCCTTCCTCGGGCCCTCCTGTTGGCCCAGGTGCGTGAGCGGCGCAGGCTGTCATCCCTGCTGTCCCCGGCCTTGCTGTTCCTCCCCAGGGAGCAGGCAGGAGGGAGAGGAAAGACAGGCATGGAAGACCATGGCAGGCCCTGGAGAAACATTTATGAGTAAGAACGGGTCCTTTTGATCTACCCCCTCCCTGGGGACCACACTTGGTGGCCTTGGTCCTGGAGGCCCTGAGAGGAGGCACTGCCCGATAGCAGAGACACTGGTCCCCACTCCGCTTGTCTCATCTTTCTAGAAGCCAGGGAGAATCCATTGGTCCATTTGGCTCTCAGAAGCCATCTACCTGCCTTCTCCATCCCCTGGAATCCTGTCCATCCTCCAAGACAGGCTCAAACTCTGGCTTCCAGGAGTCTCCTGAGATACCAGGAAGGTGGGTACTTGGGTTGGCCGGGGGGTACTTAAGCCTGCCACCTATTGCTGTGTGACCTGGGGCAAGTCACTTGGCCTCTCTGAGCTGACATTCTTCCCTTTGCAACTTGGAGCTTATAACGCCTGTTCTGTGGGGTTGTTCAGCCTTTATTTCTTCGGGACTTAGTTTCCCAGTCTGTCAAGGAGGGCTGAGGAAGATAAAATGGGACACTGTGGAGGTCCCCACTCAGTGCCTGGGCCATGGGATACATATCCCTGCTTTATTCCTTTCTCCTCTCCTGGAACCCAGCCCTATCTCCCTGCTTCTCTGGCGCATCCCCGCTCCCCGCCCCAGTTTTAGGGAGCTCTTACTAGGCTGTGACCACACAGCCCACGAGACCCATGATGTCAGCACCAGGCAGGGTCTCCAAAGCCTGTTGCCGTACACACTTGGTACCCCACTTGGTCACCTAGCTGATCAAAGCTAGAGCTGGCTCTAGGAGCTGGCCACAATGTCAGGGGCTCGCTGTGGCAGACTGAAAATGGCCCCCCCAAAGATACCTATATCCTAACCCCTGGAACTAGTGGCCCCTAAAAGGGTCTTTGCAGGTACGACTGAGTTAAGGACCCTGAGATGGGGAGATTGTCCAGCATCATCTGGATGGACCCTAATGCCATCACAAGTGTCCTTCGAAGAGAGGTAGAGGGAGATGTGACATTCGCAGGGGAGGCAGTGACACGTGAGGTCACACACGTGATGGGCCCCGAGCCGAGGGAGACCGCAGCCAGCAGAACTGGCAGAGAGAAGGAATGAATCCCCCACCCCCAGCCCCAAGCCCCCAGAGGGAGTGTGCCGTGGCCACACCACCACGTCAGCCCACTGACACTGCTTTCAGACTTCTGGCCTTCGGAATGGAGAGAATCAATGTCTGTGCTTTCAGCCCCCAAACTGCTGGCGATTGCTTATGAAGGCCTGGGAGACTCACACATGTACATTTCAGGATGTCTTGATGATCACCCTGAAACCCCTCCCTGCCCACCGCTCACCCAGAGCCAGGCCTCGCTCCTGCAGGCCACCAGGGACCCAGGGGATGGTGGGGGGCAGGGCAGGTGCAGGGCCGGGAAGTGGCCAGGATCTAGGAGTCTGGACCATGTGGATGTTCTGTGAGCCACTGGCCCCTCAGAGGCTGGGAGCCGTGGCTGCCATGGACCGTCCTGGTTTGGCTCCGTCTCATCTTAAATCTACCGAAATCCTCTTCTAAGCCCCCATCCTGCTGACTGGTGGTTATGTGCATCTCAGCCATTACTGAGACTCCTTTTCCCCCCCGAGTGATGCAAAGGTCCTGGGATCCCACAATCTGGCCACCACCTTTGGCAAGGCAGGTAGCCGACACTCCTGGCCCAGTGAAACTCCCTAAGGCAAGGAGCCTGCCTTAAATTGGAGCATGGGGTGGGACTGGGTAAAAATAGAACAAAATCCAAATTAATATCTGGTATTTAGGTAGAACCCTAGAGTTGCACTGCTCAGTATGGGTGTTGTTAGCCATGTGTGGCTATTTGAATTTCAACGAATAAAAATGAAACCGAAAAATCAACGTAGTTCCTCAGTCATGTAGCTATACATTTCAGATTTTCAGTGGCTGCTTGTGGCTACGATCACCGAAAGTTCTACCACTGATGTGGGTAATCCCCTTTTGAATGGAGTAATCCGCCCATCTTACAGATGGGAACACTAGGACTAGGCGGGCCCCGCACAGCGGCTGGAAACTTTGAGCCCCACTAAGCCCCCGCGGTGTCAGGGTTGGTGGCTGTAGTAAGCCCCGGGCTGCCCGGCAAAGTGGGCACCAGTCAGTGCTCAGCAATAGCCCCTGGGCCATCCTCTGCATTCCTGGGGGAAAGCCGCCTTCAGAAGAACAGTCCTGTCTTTGTTTAGAGGTACGGTCTCCTGAACTTGGCTTGTCGAGGAGCTGTGTGTCTCTAAGCCCTGTCTCGGGCGTGATGCCTCACTCTTTTGTGACTCAGTTTCCCCATTCATGAGATGGAGTTGTGACTGCCTCATTGGGCTGCCACGGAATTTATGTGAGTTAATATTTGTAAAGTGCTCAGGACACTGCCGGGTGCCCAGTATTTGCTAATAAGTCAGAGTGTATCGGAGTGACCAGTGGATGCCTGTGGTCCTCTCCCAGAGGCAGGCACTGGGATTCACTTAGACTTAGACTTCCGATCTTACTTGTGCTTCTAGCATTCACTTGACAAACAGTCATTGAACTTGCTTTTGGGGGTGGATAGGCTTGTATGATGCGAATCTGGAGCTTGTGGGGGCCACCCTGGGGCGAGTGAAAGGTGGTCTGAGAATAACGTGAACCCAGAGGAAGGTTCCTGTTGCTCTCTGAGAGCTGGATCCAGCTGTTCCTGAAGCTGATCACTTTCCAGTTATGTTTGCCAATAGTTTTTTCCCTGTCATTTGCAACTCAAAGATGAATGGGAGGCCATCTCATCTAACACCTCGCTCCCTAATGCCTGATCCTTCACGGCAGCTCTGACAGCTTCTTCTTGAGTGCTGCTCCCAATGGGGATATCACTACCTATCAAGCTCCACGAGGATAATACCAATTCTGGCACTATTGAGGGCTGATGGTCGATTGCTCCTGTCTGGAAAGCTTGTGTGTGAAAAGACAGAGTAGGGCTCAGATACAGGGCAGGGCAGCGGAAAGAAGAGCCTTCACAGTCCGGTGGACCTGGGTTCAAATTTTCGCTCGTGCTGGTGACTCGCTGTGTGACCCTGAGATTTCAGAGACTTTCCCTCTCTGAGCCTCAGTTTCACCACCTGCAAAATGGGTTCCCTGGCAGCATTCATTTGGTAGGATGTTGTGAGAAGTGTGTGTGTGTGTGTGTGTGTGTGTGTGTGTGTGTGTGTAGCCACTGGGCACACGACTGTGCCTGGCACAGGCAGACTCTCAGGAGTGGGAGCTGTGTCTTTTATGCGGAAGATGACAGCGCGTGTTCTACTCACATCTGAGACAATCTGTCTGCTCTGTGCGCACGAGGTGTTGGCACTAGGGGTCTGCGAGGAGGCCGGGGCTGCTCCTGCTCTGGGAAGCATCCCCCGTGATGCACAGCCTTCTGCTGGCCACCGCCCACAGCCTGAGATGCAGGAGCTTCCTGTTGTCATGGTGACGGAGGCCCACTGGCGTCCCGGGCCCGTCAGTCACCTCGGCCTGCTGCTGTGGGCGCGTGGGCACGAGAGTGTGGGAGGCAGGGTGCACATAATTCGTGTGTGTGTGAATGGAATTCCCGAGTGTGCAAGGCTGCGTGCCTGTGTGCATGGGTGTGTGCAGAGAATTCCTGCCTGTGTGGGGCTGGGTGCGTCTAGGTTGCGGGTGACTCTGAAACAGTGGGTGGTCTGAGTGTTTGGGGTGTGTGTCTCCAGGATGCTGGCCCCGAGGCAGGGTAGGCGAGAGGGGAGCGTGGGGGGAGGGGTGTGGGCTCAGGTGTCCTTTGCCCTGACCGTGTGGCCCCGCTGGGTCACTGCGCTTTTCCGAGCCTTGGTTTCCTCCTCTGGAAGCCCGGCAGGCTGTGAAGGGCAGTCACACTTGGTATTTCACATTATCCTCATGGGTCCTGCGTAGCAAATGTATTCACCCAACACGTATTTGTGGAGGGCTGACAATGCGCCAGGCCAGCCAGAGGTTATACTGCGATCCAAGTTCCTTCCCTTAGGAATCTTCAGCTTGGCAGAAGATGGACAATGTACACAGAAGCAGATGGAAACGCAGCAATGTCGGGTGTTGGCTGTGAGCAAGAGCCAGATGAGGGTGGAGAGAGGTGGTCAGGGAGGTGACCTTTGAGCAGAGGACTCATGGAAGGAGGGGCAAAGGCATGGGAAGAGCACTGCAGGCAGCGGGGAGAGCAAGTGCAAAGGCCCTGAGGCAGGGCTGAGGTTAGGGTGTCTGTGGGAGAGTAGATGTGTTGGCACCATGCAGGCTCCACAGCGAGAAGCCTGTCAGGTAACAAGAGGTAGATGGAGGGAGAAGAGAGTGTGGAGCTCTGCACAGGGTCTGGATAGGCCGGGGACTTGGACGCTGGGCCCAGGGATGGGGTTTGGGGCCAAGAAAGCCTGGACAGCTCTTCACACTGAAAAGACTCCATAAGTCTGGGGACTGGTGTTGAAGATGCACAAAGGGCCCAGGAGGTGGGTGACAAAGGACATTGGTGGCAGCTGATGTCCCTCCCTTCTCTTACAGAGTGACCCTGCTCTGGCCCCTGCATGCTCTCCTTGGCTGAGCAGATCTAGAATTCTCATGACTTGATGATAAGAAAACAAGCCAATCAAAAGGAGCGGAAGATGGGAAGCGATCCTCCCCCCCCGAGAGGTACCGAGGGTCTGTAAGCACGTGGAAAGAGGTTCAACACCTTTAGCCACCAGGGAAATCGAGTCGAAACGACCGTGAGATACCACCGAAGCCCCACGAGGCTGGCCAACGTGTAAAAAGCGGGTAATACCAAGTTCTGGTAAAGATCTGGGCCAGTGGGGATGCACAGACTTCGCTTCTGGCAACGTGAAATGGGGCCGTGACTCTGGGAAGCGGTCTGGCGGCTTCTTATGCGGTTAAATATGCACTTGCCCTATGTTGAGGGCTTTCCGCTCCTAGGTGCTTACCCACGAGAGATGAAAACAGACATCCGTGCGTGCATATGCTCAGGGCGCTTTTATCCCTAATTGCCGGAAACTGAAAACAACCCAAATGCGCCTCAGCTGATGATCGAGAAGAAAATGTGATGTGCTCATACCATGAAATCTTATCATTTGGTCATAAAAAAGATGGAGCTCTTGGTGTAACAATGGGCGTAGGCAAAACCGGCGGTGAATCTTAGATGTGTTGTGTGGAGCGAAGGAACCCAAGATCACAGGGCTACGTACGTGACACTCTTGGAGCATCAAGATTACAGGGACTGGGGCGCCTGGGTGGCTCAGTTGGCTAAGCGACTGCCTTTGGTTCAGGTCATGATCTCAGGGTCCTGGGATCGAGCCCCACTTAGGGCTCTCTGCTCAGCAGGGAGCCTCCTTCCCCCCCTCTCTCTGCCTACTTGTGATCTCTCTCTCTCTGTCAAATAAACAAATAAAATCTTTAAAACAACAACAAAAAAAGATTACACCAGGGACTGGTGGGAGGAGGGGAGGGTTGACCGCGAGGGGGCGTGAAGGAACTTTTTTGGGGCAATGAGAGCATTCAAGATCGTATTAGTGGCTGTGGTTACGGGGTTGTATACATTTGTCAAAACCCATTAAACAGTCCACTAAAATTTGGTGCCTGTGATTATGTGTAAATTATACTTCATTATATCTGGCCACGAATTATGATATCTGGCTCTGCTGGGCGTAGACTAGTTTCTCAATAAATACATATTTTTATTATTTATTTATAAAAAAGATTTTATTTATTTATTTGACAGAGAGAGACATAGCGAGAGAGAGAACACAAGCAGGGGGAGTGGGAGAGGGAGAAGCAGGCTTCTGCTGAACAGGGAGCCCGATGCGGGGCTCGATCCCAGGACCCTGAGATCATGACCTGAGCTAAGGTAGACCCTTAACAACTGAGCCACCCAGGTGCCCCTAAATATATGTTTTTAAAGATTTTATTTATTTGTTTGGCAGAAAGAGAGAAAAAGAGCACAAGCAGGGGGAGCAGCAGGCAGTGGGAGAGGGAGAAGCGGATTCCCCGCTGAGCGGGGAGCCCGACTCAGGGCTCGATCCCAGGACCCTGAGATCATGACCTGAGCTGAAGGCAGACGCTTAGCCAACTGAGCCACCCAGGTAGGTGCCCTCTCAGTAAATATTTGATTGCCTGAAATTGGAAATGATTCCTTCCCAACATAGAGGTTCCTTGCTCTTGACCGGCGGGGAAGGAGTGAGCAAGAACTTCAGGAGCTTGCGGAGGAGGAGTGTGTGCGTGTGTGTGCGTGTGCGTGTGGGAGAGACGGAGGGTCTCCGTGAGGACCACCGCAGAATACGGTGATCTGTGGCCATCAGGAGCGCTGGGTTCTCCTCCTAGCACCAGGCAAGATGGCTTGCCTTGAAGTCAGGGGAGGGAGGTGACCTGCTCCGACTAATGAAATGGGAGCAAAAGTGAGGACATCCCTTTTAGGAAACAGCTTTGGAGGCTGGTGTGCAATTCTTCCCTTTGCCTTTGCCCTGACCTGCTGACCCCCTGGCAAGACAGAGTCCTGGTCAGCATGGACCCTAGAGTGACTCTGACCTGTGGTGTCTTCTGGCTGCCTTCCGTCAGGCGTGGGGCACTGGCGGGACAAGTCAACTCTTCTCCTACCTTCCTTCCTTCCTTTTTTTAAGAGCGGTTTTATTTATTTTTTCATTTTAAAAATATTTACTTATTTATTTGAGCTAGTGAGACAGAGAATCTCAAGAACATTTTCCCGCTGCACTGAGCGTGGACCCTGACTTGGGTGGGGCTTGATCTCACGACCCTGAGATCATGATCTGAAAGGAAACCTAGAGTCAGACGCTTAACTGACTGTGCCACCCCGACGCTCCTAGAGAAGTTTCAGATTCACAGCAAAATTGAACGGGAAGGACAGATTTCCCGTGTACCGGCCCCTCCCCCGGCACCCACATCCTTCACCAGTGGGCATTTGCTACTGATGATAAACATACACTGACACACGGTCATCCTCCAAAGTCCCTAGTGCATGTTAGGCTTCACTCTTGGTGGTGCCCATTGCAAAGGTTTTGAGAAACAGAATGGCACGGATCCACTCTGATGGAATAATTTTACAGAAGAGTTTCCCTGCCCTGAAAATCCTCCACGCTCTGCCGACCATCCCTCCCTTCCCTCAAAGCCCTGGCAGCCACTGATCTTTTTACTGTCTCCGTAGTTTTCTCTTTTCCAGAATGTCATGCAGTTGGAATCGTCGAGTACAAAGCCTTTCCAGATTGGCTTCTTTCACTTAGTGATCTGCATTTAACTTTGCCCCATGTCTTTTCACGGCTTGATAGCTCATTTCCATTTTGCACTGAATCACGCTGGGCTGGATGGGCAGACCAGAGTTTATCTGTTCACCTACCAAAGGACATCTTGGTTGCCATTATGAGTAAAGCTCATAGAGCCATCCTCGTGAGGGTTTCTGGGTGCGTCTAAGTTCTCGAGTCATGTGGGTAAATACCAAGAAACGTGATGGCTGGATTGCACGGTAAGATTATGTTGCGTTTGGTTAAGAAACTGCCTGTCTTAGTCAGCGAGGGCCACCGTAACACAATACCGTAGACTGGGTGGCTTATAAAATAGCAGTTTATTTTTCAAAGTTCTGGAGGCACACCTTCTTGGTGCAACTTCATATGGTAGGGGTGGGACAGAGAGAGAGAGGAGGAAAGAGAGAGAGAAGGAAAAGGGAGAGAGAGAGAGATGGAAAAAGAGAGGGGAGAGAGAGAGAACGATAAGGAGAACTATATAGTGTCTCTCCTTACAAGGATATGAATCAGGGCCCCTTCCCCGATCATCTCATTTAATCTTGATTATTTCCATAAAGGCTCTATCTCCAAATACAGTCACACTGAGGGGTAAGGGGTTGCTGTTTCCACGTGGGAATATTCCATCCATAACACCGCTAAGCTGTATCCAGAGTGGCTGAACCGTGTTGCATTCTCTCAAGCGGAAAATGACGGTTCCTGCTGCCCCACGCCCTTGTCCGCTTCTGATGCCTGATGCCTGTGCTGTGGATTATCTCTTCGTTTGTTCGTTTGTCTGTTTATTTAAAGATTTCATTTTTTAAAAAAGGATTTATTTATTTATTTGAGGGAGGGAGGGAGAGAGAGAGGTGGGAGGGGCAGAGAGAGAGAGAGGGAGAGAATCTTAAGCAGACTCTCCGCTGAGCGTGGAGCCCGACGTGGGTCTTGATCTCACGACCCTGAGATCATGACCTGAGTGGAAATCGGGAGTTGGACACCGAACCAACTGAGCCACCCAGATGCCCCTGGGCTGTGCATTTTAATCATTCTAACGGGTGTGTTTTAATTTGCATCCCCCTAATGATGTATGGTATGGAACATCTTTCCGCATGTTTATTTTCTATTGTTGAGTTTTAAGAGTTCCTTGTGTGTGTGTGTGTGTGTGTGTGTGTGTGTGTGTGCATACATTTTTAAAAGAATTCTTTGTATATTTCTGATACTAGTCCTTTCTCAGATATTCCCACTGTGAATACATTCTCCCAGTCTGTGGTATGTCTTCTCATTCCCCGGACTGTGTCTTCTGTAGACCAGCAATGTTAAATTTTCACGAAATCTCGTGTATTAACTCTTTCTTTGATGAACCACGCTTCTGGTGCTCTATGTAAAAAAGTCGCTGCTCCATTGTCGTTCTTTTAAGGCTTAGAAGCACTGAGATGTGGGGGATGCTTGTTACCGCAGCATTCCCTGGCTGGTCCTGACTAATGCAACAATGAACATTGGAACCAGGCTGCAGGACTGAGCATCCCGGAGAGCTGTTTGTTCTACAAGATTCTGGATGGTGGGGAATCGGGAACTGGCCCCTTAGCCAAGTCAGGGCACCGTTGACACTGGGACAACCTCAGTCCTCATGAATCAGGACCCTGGAGCCTGCGAGGCTGCAGCAGGGAGGCTCCCCAGCAGGGAGACGCCCCCGTCTCACTTCCTTCCTCCTGGTCCTGTGTTGTCAGTGCTTTGAAAGGCTGTGTATTCAGAGTCAATTTCCCATCTTAGCTGCAAGGGATCCAGGAACGGGGTTTCAGCTTTCCAGCCTCACTGGCCAGAGACACATGGGAGAAGGGAGATGGGCATGGGTGCTAAGGGCCACTTGACCATGATCCACACAGTGAGGGGTGGGAAGCGTGGGCACCATGGGGAAGAGGCAGAGAATGAAGCTGGAGGCAAGGAGGCTCAGGGTGGACAGAGGGGCAAAGAGAAGGGGCTGCTGAGGGGAAGGGAGAGAGAGAGGACAGAGGTGGGCTCTGGTTTGATCTCGGCTACAGTGGGTTGAATAGTGTGTCCTGAAATTCATCGCTACCGGGCTCCTCTGAACGTGACCTTATTGGGAAGTAAGGTCTTTGTGGGAGCAGTGACTTAAGGATCCCAAGGCAACATCATTCTGGATTTACAGTGGGCCCTTACTCCAGTGACTGGTGTCCTTATAGGACAAGGGGAGGACACAGAGGCACACGGAAGGCGGCCACAGGAAGATGGGGGCAGAGATTGGAGGGATGGGCCCGCAGGCCTGGGAACGGCAGGAGCCTCCAGGATGAAGTGAGGTGAGGAGGGACCTTCCCCTCGTGCCTCAGGAGGCAGCACAGCCCTACAGACACCTCGAGTTCAGACTTCCGGCCTCCAGAAGGGCACTGATGTGTCTTTCCTTAAGGTTGTCTTGGCCCAGGGTCCTCACGATTTAGTTTTTCCTATGGACAAGTCACAGCCCCTTCAAACCCTGGGAAGACCCAGTATGATAAGGCTGGACAGGCCTTTGAAAGTCCTGAGGGCAAGGTGGGGCCAAGGGACATGGTCACTCCTAAGTGGAGGATGAGGGAGAACATATGGAAAACACAGTGGCATATAGGGGAAACTGAGGAATTCTTCCAGAATCCTGGCTTCCAAAGCCTGGGAATTGTAAGGGAAGAGAACGTTTCCATCCTCAGTCTCAACGGAGGGTTAAATAGGGTGACCGTTTAATCCAGGGGTTGGCAAACTATGGCCGACCGTCCAAATTCAGCCTGCCACCTGTTTTTGTGAATAAAGTTTTATTGGCACCAACTAATAAAAACATTCATTCGTTTATACACCATACGGTGCCTGAGTGCCGTGATAACAGGCCCAGCGAGAGGAGGCTCAGCCGTTGTGCACAAACTGGGCTGTCCCACTCAGGCCTCAGACTCCCTACAGTGACATCCATCCCTGGTTCTCAGTGCCCAGGTGGGGTGAGGCAGCTGCATGGGACCCACTGGCCAAAGTCACCATGGGGCTCACCCGGTCTGCCCAGCCTGGGACTGAGGCCTTGGGACCTGGGTGGTGGCCACATCCGGGCAGAGCCCCAGGAAGCCCCATGAGGAGGAAGGGGAGAGAAAATGGAGCTTACCAGTGTCTGTGGCCCTGAGTGGCAGGGCCTGGGCACATGTCTGGGTGAGGTCCTGGGGGTTTGGAGTCTCTGATGCCTCTCTCCGCAACACCCCCCCCCCCCCCCGGTGCCATGTTTGTCCTGCAAGTTCTGCCCACTTACCTGCAAACGAGGTCCCTAACCTCGTTCTCCACTCTGCTGCCATGGCCATCCCTGCTCCCAGGATGGTGGTGTTTCTATCTTCCCCCAAAAGTCCACGCAACAGCCGAAGTGCTTAAGAATTCAAACAGGCTGGGGCGCCTGGGTGGCTCAGTCGTTAAGCGTCTGCCTTCGGCCCAGGTCAGATCCCAGGGTCCTGGGATCGAGCCCCACATCGGGCTCCCTGCTCTGCAGGAAGCCTGCTTCTCCCGCTACCATTCCCTCTGCTTGTGTTCCCTCTCTCGCTGTGTTTCTCTCAAATAAATAAAATCTTTAAAAAAAAAAAAAAAAGAATTCAAACAGGCCATATCATTCTGCTACTCAAAACCTCACACTGCCCACTCTCTTTCCTAATATCCTTAAAATAAAATCCCCATCTCTCCTGTGGCCAGTAGAGACCTGCATGACCCAGCCTGCCTACTCTCTCATCTCATTGCTCCCTACATTCCCCCTTTCTTCACTATGTTCACTGCTAGTTCTATAGGTTGCCAAGTTTGCTCCTGCCCCAGGCCATTTGCATGGACCGTTCCCTCTGCCTTCCTCTACGTTGGCTCCTTCTCATCCTTTACCACTCAGCTCAGATGCCATCTCTTCAGAGTGATTTTCCTGAGTAACTTTGCTAAAGCTCCCGGAATTTTTTTTTTTTTGTTTAAGATTTGGGGCATCTGGGTGGCTTAGTCAGTTAAGCATTTGCCTTTGGATCAGGTCATGATCACGGGGTTCTGGGATCGAGCCCTCGTGTTGGGCTCCCGGCTCCATGGGGAGCCTGCTTCTCCTTCTCCCTCTGCCTGCTGCTCCCCCTGATTGTGCTCTCTCTTCAAATAAGAGAGCTGGGGGAGGGCCAGAGGGAGAGGAAGCAGCAGACCCCCTGCTGAGTAGGGAGCCCAACCTGGGGCTGGATCCCAGGATCCCGGGATCTTGACCTGCCTGAGCTGAGGGTAGACACTTAACCGACTGAGCTACCTAGGTGCCCCTAACACTCCTGGAATTCTTTTTTTTTCTCACTCCTAGAATTCTTTTTTTTTTTTTTTGGACAGAGAGAGATCACAAGTAGGCAGAGAGGCAGGCAGAGAGAGAGGGGGAAGCAGGCTCCCCGCTGAGCAGAGAGCCCGATGCGGGGCTCGATCCCAGGACCCTGAGATCATGACCTGAGCCGAAGGCAGAGGCTTAAACCACTGAGCCACCCAGGCGCCCCTCACTCCTGGAATTCTTAACCAAGTTCCTATTCCAATGATTTCCATTTCAACTTTTTAAAAAGATTTATTTATTTTAGAGGAAGAGAATGAGATAAAAGGGGGGATAGGCAGAGGGAGAGGGAGAGAGAGTCCCAGGCAGACTCTGTGCTATGCATGGAGCCCAGTGCAGGGCTTGATCTCACGACCCTGAGATCATGACCTGAGCTGAAACCAAGGAGCCGGATGCTTGACCGACTGAGCCACCCAGGCATCCCTGTACTTCAGCTTTTATGTCAAAATGATGCCTGCCTATAGTTTAGGGAGCACAATAGTTTGCAAGGTTTATTGGGAGCAAGAGCAGTCTCTCTTCCCTTCCCCCGGTTGCACCCTTCCCTAGAGGAAGCCGTTCCCAGCACTTTGTAGCAGGTTCTTTTGCTGTTTATCTCCAAGCCTCCAAATGACCTGCTCATCTTGCGGCTTCTTGGCTTTTCAGCCTTTGATATTATCTATCGACTTGCCACCCCAGAAGGTGAAGATATGAAGCTCTTTCTCCTCCCCTTCAACACCCCCCCATGGGCCCCCCTGACCCCCCATCCTCTATTAGAATGAGTTGTGACTTGGATCAAAGGCGGGGGTGGGGGTGGGGCACGGCTCACATTGCCCTTCAAGAAAAAGCTTGTTCCACTACAGGGAGCGCGTTCCTGCTGTGGCTCCCGTAGGCTCCAGGGCCGCATTGGAGCTGAAGCCAGGAAAGCCCTCAGCCGGTTCCTGAACATGGAGGGTGCCACGCACCGAGGCCAGTTCTGCTCAACGTGGGCCTCCTGACATGGGCAGCCTTTGCTCGAGAGCCCCTGATTGGGTTGGCCAGATTTGCACTGGAGTCCAGTGGCCTCCCGGCCCGGTTTTGCTTTCCTGCCTTTCATCTCTCCCACCGACACACTTCTGTGCTCACAGCATCTTGGCGGCTGCCCCCTGGAGAACCTGAGGCCACACCAGCCACAGTCGGTGTGGCCGTTAGCACGCCCAGGGAAACGCCACTCGCAGCCGAGCTGTGCAGCCTTCCGAGATGAAACGCACTTTCCTGCACAGCATGTTGCTCTCCCCTGCAGCTAGAGTGAAGAGCTTTTGTTTTGTTTTGTGTGTACTTACCATGAACTCGACCCCCAACCTCCCTCCGCCGTTTGTCTAAACCAAATTTCACTCCTTATCTGTCGTGGGTGCTATCAGTGTTATTTTGAAGAAATCCCTCCAGAGCCTTCCGCCTTGCCCTGATCTGGTCTGGCCACCCTCTCTGTCTGATGCACAACTTTAGATCACCTTCGGGTCGCTACTTATCTCTCTCCCCAGGTGGAGTTCCTGTTTCCAGTTTCCGTGATTTCTCCTTTCTTGTTTTTTTTTTTTTTTCCCCCTCTTATTTTGGTAGAGCTCATTTTCCACCCTTCCCAAGAAAGACCATGTGGGAAGTATATATATATATTTTTAAAATATTTTAATTTATTTATTTGATACAGAGAGAGAGATCACAAGTAGGCAGACAGGCAGGCAGAGAGAGAGGAGGAAGCAGGCTCCCTGCTGAGCAGAAAGCCCGATGTGGGGTTCGATCCCAGGACCCTGAGATCATGACTCGAGCTGAAGGCAGTGGCTTTAACCCACTGAGCCACCCAGGCGCCCCAGGAAGTATATTTATGGAGACTTTTGGTATCTGAAAGTGCCTTTATTATTTATTATTATTATTATTATTATTTATTTTTAAAGATTTTATTCATTTATTTGACAGTAGGCAGAGAGGCAAGCAGAGAGAGAGAGGGAGAAGCAGGCTCCCTGGTGAGCAGCGAGCCCGATGTGGGGCTCGATCCCAGGACCCTGAGATCATGACCTGAGCTGAAAGCAGAGGCTTCAACCCTCTGAGCCACCCAGGCACCCCTATTATTATTATTATTATTATTTTTAGAAAGGGGAGCGGCAGAGGGGGAAGAGGAGAGAAAGAATCTTAAGCAGGTTCCATGCCCAGCGTGGAGCCTGATGCAGGACTTGATCCCACAACCCCGAGATCACAACCTGAGCCCAAATCAAGAGTCGGATGCTTAACCAACTGAGCCACCCATGTGCCCCTGAGAGTGCCTTTAATCTATGTTGCTACTTGGTTTCTAGTTTGGCTGGGTATGAAATCGAAGGTTGGAAGTAGTTCGTTTTCAAGTACTAGGGCACTATTTCATTGCCCTTGAGTTTCTTCTAGTGCTGCTGTTGAGAAATATGAGGTGAGTCTGATTTCTGGTCCTTTGTATGTGACCAACTCTCTCTCTTTTTTTAAAGAAAAGATTTTATTTATTGAGAGAGTGAGGGAGAGAGAGTACAAGCTGAGGGGAGGGGAAGAGAGAGGGGGGGAAGCAGGGAGCCTGACGCAGGGCATGATTCCCAGGACCTGAGATCATGACCTGAGCTGAA
>CM053619.1:7401093-7427098 GCA_028646535.1 Procyon lotor | reverse complement strand
ATTTTTTTTATTTTTAAAGATTTTATTCATTTATTTGACAGTAGGCAGAGAGGCAGGCAGAGAGAGAGGGAGAAGCAGGCTCCCTGGTGAGCAGAGAGCCCGATGTGGGGGTCGATCCCAGGACCCTGAGATCATGACCTGAGCTGAAAGCAGAGGCTTCAACCCTCTGAGCCACCCAGGCACCCCTATTATTATTATTATTATTATTATTATTTTTAGAAAGGGGAGCGGCAGAGGGGGAAGAGGAGAGAAAGAATCTTAAGCAGGCTCCATGCCCAGCGTGGAGCCTGATGCAGGACTTGATCCCACAACCCCGAAATCACAACCTGAGCCCAAATCAAGAGTCGGATGCCTAACCAACTGAGCCACCCATGTGCCCCTGAGAGTGCCTTTAATCTATGTTGCTACTTGGTTTCTAGTTTGGCTGGGTATGAAATCGAAGGTTGGAAGTAGTTCGTTTTCAAGTACTAGGGCACTATTTCATTGCCCTTGAGTTTCTAGTGCTGCTGTTGAGAAATATGAGGTGAGTCTGATTTCTGGTCCTTTGTATGTGACCAACTCTCTCTTTTTTTAAAGAAAAGATTTTATTTATTGAGAGAGTGAGGGAGAGAGAGTACAAGCTGAGGGGAGGGGAAGGGGGGGGAGCAGGGAGCCTGACGCAGGGCATGATTCCCAGGACCTGAGATCACGACCTGAGCTGAAGGCAGACGCTTAACTCACTGAGCCACCCAGGGGCCCCACTGGTACTCATTTTTAAAGTTTTCTTCTTCCTTTAGAGTCTGTTTCTTTTTTGCCTTTTCATGTTTGTTGACTTGGGTCTCTGCCTTTCTCCTCAGAGGCCTCCCCAGATTTCGGGTGGTATCTGGAATCTTTATGGGCCTTGCTGACTCGGATCCTCCAGCAGCTCGCGGGGGCTCCCGTAAGAAAGTACCACAGACGGGAGTCTTCAGCAGCAGAAATTTATTTCTCACAATTCCTAAAGCATGGCTGGCAGCCTGAGTCCCCTCTTTCCCTGGCCTCTGACGGGCCTCCCTTCTCCTGTAGTCTTGCTGTCCTCCCCCCAGACTCGAGGTCCCTCACCCCTGCACCCCCTGACCCTCTCCTACCTCCAAGCCCAGCCCTTCCCTGATTAAGACCCACCATGGCTGCCCTCTGGTGTCCCACTCAACCTGAAGCCCCTTTCCTGGCTCTCAGGATCACATGCCGACCTCTCTTGTCATCTGCTCCGTGCATTTCAACCCATAGAAGACAGCCTGTAGCTTCAGGTCTTGAAGCCTTTGCTGTCCCTGGTTCACTCGCCTGCTAGGCCCCTTCTGCCTTTCTTTTCTTTAAAAAAATTTTATACAGGGGTACCTAGGTGGCTTAATTGGTTAAGTATATGCCTTCAGCTCAGGTCATGATCCCAGAGTCCTGGGATCGAGCCCCCTGTTGGGCTTTTTACTCAGCGGAAAGAGCCTGCTTCTCTTTCTCCCTTTGCCACTCCCCCTGCTCGTGCTCTCTCTCTCTCTCTCTCTCTGACAAATAAATAAAATCTCAAAAAAATTTTTTTCAGTGATGTTTAATATATTCGCAGTGTACAACCCCCCATCTCATTCCAGAATATTTTCATCACCCCGCAAAGAAAGCCTGTGCTTCCCATGGCCCCTGCCATCCACATCATGGGAACCACTAATCCATTTTCAGTCTCTATGGATTTGCCTGTTCCCGACATTTCACATAAATGGAATCATGCAGTATGTGACCTTTTGTGTCTGCTTCTTCCGCTTAGGACAGTGTTTTTGTTTTTAACGATTGATTTATTTATTTGAGAGAGAGAGAGTGAGCGAGCATGCAGGGAGAGGGGCTGAGGGAGAGGGAGAGAGAGAACCTCAGGCAGACTCCCCATGGAGCATAGAGCCCAATGCAGGACCCAATCCCAAGACCCTGATGGTGACCTGATCCAAAACCAAGAGTCAGACACCCAACCTACTGAGCCACCCAGTGCCCCCTACCTTGTTCTAACCCAATCTTGAGTTCAGAGATTTGAGTCTGTGGCCTGGTTGTGGGCGGCCATAGGCGAGTCACTCCCACTTCTAGGCTTGGCTTTCTCCCCTGTTAGTGGGGATCCGAACTCCTGCCTGTGGTAGTTTCCATGGATGCCCCTATTAGCTTCTGAGGCCCGCTGTAATGAACCGCCTCGGGCTGAGGGCTGGTGCAACGGAAGCTTCCTATCTCACAGTTATGGCGGCCAGAAGTCCCATCAAGGTGCCGGCGGGCTGGTTCCTTCTGAGGCTGTGAGGGAGAGGCCCGTTCCAGGCCTCTCCCCTTGGCTTGCAGTTGGCTGTCTTCTCCCTGTGTCTCTTCATATTGTCTTCCATCGGGGCATGTCCGTCTCTGTGGCCAAATTTCCTTTTTATAAGGACACCAGTCATATTGGAGTCGAGCCTGCCCTCATGACCTCGTTATGACTAATGAAATTATGACTAATGATTTAACTTTTTCACCTCTATACACATGACCTTAGCCAAAAGGCCGAGCGATGCTTGATCGCCTCTATAAAGAGACCCTGTCTCCAATTAAGGTCTCATTCTGATGGGCTAGGGGTTAGGACTTCAACATATGAATTTGGGGGAGGGCACCAACGACCCATAGCAATATCACCAATTAACTTCTTGGCCTCAGATCCTTACCTCAGGGTCTACTTCTGGGGCACCCCACTGGCGCCACAGCCCAGCTTTGCTCCCAGAGTTGGAGAGACTCAAGGGAGCCAATGCAATGTTTATGGATCATCAGCTATCTCCGGGACCCCACACTCAGCACCTAACCCAGTAGACAAAGCCCTTGACTTTGTGAGGTTCATGGTTAGGAAGGAGGTGGAGCGGGCAGAGGGTCAACATGCAATATAATTGTAGATAGCAAGAAGTCTCTGAAGAATATCAAGCAGGGAATTGGCAGAAGTGTGACCGGGAAGGCCATGATAGCCTGGGGTGGTCGGGGAAAGCCTTACTGAGTAGGTGACATCTGAGATGAGACCCAACTGGTGAAGATTCCAGCCTTGGGAGGTGTTGGGGAAAGAGCATGCCAATTAGAGGAAACAGCTAAAAGATTGTGCCTGCCCCTCCCTTCCCACTCCCTAAACACCAGCACTTAAAATGAGGAAAGCAATGTTGGGGAGAAGAGCCAGGTTCAAGATCCAGGAATGATGATGGAGGAAGCCCAGCCTAAGAGCAGATTCTTCTGGACTTCTGAGGGGGGGCTGTCAGAGGGGAGAGGGTTCAGGTGAACCCTTTATGGAGGTAAGTGGAGGAGCAAAGCGTGGATGTTATAAGGAAAGAAGAAGAAGAGCTTTGTAAAGAAGACACGCAGAGAGTGAGCGCCCCGTCTCTGGAGGTATTTAAGCCCAGGCAGGAGGATCTCTTGGCAGGATACTGTGGAGGGAACTCAAGAGTTGTGTTGGATGCTTCAGCACCTCCAAAGTTCAGCTTCAGTGTTAGAAGCACCCAGGAGGAACCAATCCTCTGATTTTCATCTGTGATAATACACCGGGCCTTCTCTCCTATCCCTTTTATGAATTCAAAGAGAACAACTCTGCCCTTGGCTTTGAATTTCACGGACACCTGGGACGGGTCCTCCGGGGGCTCGCAGTGCCTGTAGTGTCTTTTTCGTCCACCAGGTGGCACTGTTCACCCGGTGTTGGGGCCGAATTGAACTCGCTTTCCCGTTTCTTTCCAGCACGGGCAACAAATGGAGAAAGGCCAGGGCTTCAGGTCTCAGAAATGGCGGGAGTGTGGAAAATCCTGCAGACACCAGCCGTGTGCTCAGCTATGAGGGACCCAGCATCTCAACATGGAAATGATTCCCAAGAGTCTTTGGTGGCCCCTTCTCTTATCCGAGTCCCTCAGTCTCACAGTGGGACCTTAGATTGCCTAAAATAAAGAGGTTCTTAAATTCCTCAAGGTGCGTACTGTAGACTGTGGAGCCTTCTAGACTTGTTAGTTCCATTCACGGTGGTAAGTGCTATTAGGAGGCTGCTGTGGATGTCCTCAGGAATTTTTTTTTAAGATTTTATTTATTTATTTGACAGAAAGAGACACGGTGAGAGGGAACCACAAGCAAGGGGAGTGGGAGAGGGAGAAGAAACAGCCTTCCCGTTGAGCAAGGAGATGATGCGGGGCTCGATCCTAGGACCCTCGGATTTATAAGCTGAAGGCAGATGCTAAACCCACTGAGCCACCCAGGCGCCCTAGGAATTATTTTAAAAAAGATTTATTTTTTTTTATTTCAGCGAGAGAGAGAGAGAGAGAGAGAGAGAATGAGGCGGGGAGGGGTAGAAGGAGAGAAGGAGAGAATCCCAAGCCGACTCCACGCTGAGCGCTGAGCTGGAGGTGGGACTCCATCTCACGACCCTGAGATCACGACCCTGAGATCACGACCTAAGTAGAAACCAAGAGTCAAATACTTTAGCCGACTGGGTCACCCAGGTGCCCCCTCCGGATTTTTTCCCCCTAAGCATGCACTCACATTTATATAAAAATGATTATTACATCTAGGAAGCGAAAACCTACTGGTTCACTCCCTCAGGCATCCGTCCTGCACCAGCCCTGGGGCCAGCGGAAAGCAAGGCGCTTGCAGTCGGTCGCGGCGCCCCCTTTCTGGTCGGGAATGACCCACACGAAAGAAAGGCTAGCATGTGACGGCAGTTGGTAAAGCGGAATGAGGGGTTAGAGGGTGTGTTTGTGCCTGGTATGACGCAATGCCATAAGCCACGGAAATGTATCCTGTTGCAGGTCTGAACGCTTTAAGTCCGAATCAGTGTGGCCAGGCCAAACAAGGTGCCAGCAGGGTGGCAATCCACCCCCAACCCCCAGCCTCTAGGCGAGAATCTGTCCCTCATTGCCTCTTCCAGCTTCTGGTGGCCGCAGCCTTCCTTGGCTGGTGGCCGCATCATTATGGTCTTCAAAGCCATTGTCTTCTCCTCTCCCTCTGCCTCCCTCTGATAAGGACACACGTGGCTGCATTGAGGGCCCACCCCAATGATCCAGGACAATCTCCCTACACACCTCGAAGGGCCCTCCCTTTTTTTTTGCCATACAAGGTGACCTTCATAGGTTCCCAGGATTAAGACTGGGCCATCTTTTGGGGGCCACTTTTCGGACTGTCTGGAGAGTGTCCAAGAGGGTGGAGGGGCTTTTTCGGGAAGGGGGACATTGAGGTAGAGGCCCGAGAGAGATGACTGGTGGAGGTGCGGGCTCAGACTCTACCTGACACGAGGGTCACGCACATGGTTGACCGGCTCATCCGTTGCTGCGTCGCTGACTGAGGAAGTGGGATGCTGCCAGGTCTTGCTCTGAGCACAGAAGTGTGCCCTGCCGAGTGTCAAATACTGGTTTTTTTCTGGCCAAAGCCGAGCATCCGACTGCTGGGGGTGGAAGCCGGTGTTGGCCAGCGCCTGCCGACCCTGTTCGTGGGCATCCCTGTGTTAATCCTACGTGGTTACCCGTGCATAAGGACACCCCCCAGCAGATGTGTGGTAGTCAGGGAAAGAAGGGGGGCCGTGGGGCTGGCAGAGCCTGGCTTCTGTCCTTACTGTGTGGCACAGGGAGGCCCCCTTCCCTCGGGTCACCGAATGCCAGCAGCCTCCCAGGCCCGGCTCTCAGGAAGCAGCGGAGTCAGGAATGGGGCGGGGCCTGTCGGCACCCAGAGCTGCCCCCCTGCACCCCGCCCCGCGCATGCGCCTCTAGCTCTTGCTTTCCCGGTTCCCCGGGGTCCCCTCAGCCTGGGAGAGGGCAGGCTCAGAGGCCAGGAGCTTATCTAAGGGGGTGGGGGGCAGGTCCCCTCCCATATAAATGACAGCTCTTACATCCTAGTCTCAGGGTCTGCTTCAGCGGGGACTTAACCCGAGACACCGCTGAGCCCCCAGGGGCCGGACCCGGTGCTGGCCCCTTGCATACGTGGGGTCATGTACTCCTCCAGCAGTCCCTGAGGCATTCTCAGCCCTGTCCCCCAGTCCAGAATGGGTATCGACCACCTGCTCACACAGCTACAAGGCAGTGGGCTGGACCTCAAAAAGCTGCAAGGTGGCTCCTGTCACCGCCACCCCCCCATCCTTTGTCCCTGCACCGCATCTTCCAGAATGTGCTCAGGATGCCTGGGCTCAGCAGGACAAGTGCTCGGGGCGGGCTGGGCTCCGCAGTGCAGTGGCCGTGGACCTTCCTGAAGGCCAGACCCAGCGGGGCGAGGTGCCCCAGGGCTCGGAGGGGAGGGTGAGCCGCCCGCTGTTCTGGGCCCGGGAGCCCGCGGCCCATTCTCTTCCCAGAAGTGGCTCTTCTTGACAGGCGCCGGGAGCCAAGGGCAGCTCGAGCCATTCCAGCCTGGAGGCCCCTTTCGAGGGCCAGCTGAGAACCTCCATGCCTGTCCCCGGCACACAATGCTTCAGCAGGGAGAGCGCTGGCCTCTTGGCCCAGCTGGCATGCTGGTAACTGCTGTCCCCAGGGCACCCCCCCTCCCGCTCAGCTGCGCTGAGGCCGCGTGGGGGCTAGACCCAGGGTCCCCTCAGGTGCGCCTCCCGCCCCCCCGCCCAGTGCAGGCCGCCTGTCCATGTGACCCCTAGTCACGGCTTGGGGGTGGGGGGGTGAGGGTGGAGCGAGTGGCAAGGGGGAGAGCGAATGGCCTTGGAGACCCCTGGTTTTCCCGTGTGCTGTGGGAATGTGATTTTCATTAATGTAAGGGGACCTGCTTGCAGAGTTAGGCGTCTCTCTCTTAAAGATTTTATTTATTTATTTGGCAGAGAGAGAGACAGTGAGAGAGGGAACACAAACAGGTGGAGTGGGAGAGGGAGAAGCAAGCTTCCCGCTGAGCAGGGAGCCCTCCATGAGGCTCATCCCAGGATCCTGTGGTCACGACCTGAGTCGAAGACATCCGTTTAACAACTGAGCCACCCAGGCGCCCCCCCCACCCCCGCTCTCCCTTTTTTCCAAAAGTTTATTTATTGGAGAGAGAGAAATAGAGGGAACATGCCTGAGCAAGGGGAGGGGCAGAGGCAGAGGGAGAAGGAGACTCCCCGCTGAGCAGGGACCCCCACACAGGGCTCCATCCCAGGACTCTGAGATCACGACCCAAGCCAAAGTCAGACACTTACGGCCCGAACCACCCAGGTGCTCCTCAGCATCTCTTTTTATATGTAATAGAAACAAATATATATCTAATATCAGAGGTGATCGTGTGGATGTTACGGCTAGGAGGGGGAGGCTCAATTTTTTTTTTTTTTAAAGATTTTATTTATTTATTTGACACAGAGAGATCACAAGTAGGCAGAGAGGCAGGCAGAGAGAGAGGGAGAAGCAGGCTCCCTGCTGAGCAGAGAGCCCGATGCGGGGCTCGATCCCAGGACCCTGAGATCATGACCCGGGCCGAAGGCAGAGGCTTTAACCCACTGAGCCACCCAGGCGCCCCGGGGGAGGCTCAATTTTAAGAAATGAATCAGAAGAAAAGAGGATTAGTGACTACAGGACCATTTTTTGTGTACTAGATTGGAAAGGACTAAGAAGTCTGATGATGCCAAGCGTCGGTGAGGATGCTGAACCACAGGAACTGTCCGCAAATGGCAGTGTTGAGGGCCTGGAGGGGGAAATCGCGGCAGAGCTGCGCAACGGAACACCACATGGCCCAGAAGGGGGTCTGGACTTGCCCTAGGAGCTCTGCGGAGTCGGGACAGAGCTAGATTTGGGCCTGGTCCCCCACCCCAGGGCTGCAACTTTCCCAGAGTCCCTTAGGGAGGGGATGAAGGTGGAAAGGCCGTGGCCCTGCCAGCCAGGCTCCTGGGAACATTTGCATTTGGAACATCACTGTGCGGCTAGTATCCGGTTCCCGGGTGTGCATGTGGCTGCTGGCCAGAGGCTGACCGTGAGGTCTCCCAGGCCCCAGCCCAAGTGCTGAGACCATCACCCCTGAGGAACTCGCGTGTGAATCCCAGCTCTGCTGTGTGACCTTCTGCAGACCGCAGGATGTCTCTGAGCCTTGGTTGCCTCATCTGTAAAATGAGGATAATAGGAGCTCCTAACCACGGAAGGGCTGAATGGTGGCCATCCTCCCATCCTCAGCAGCCCCCCATTCCTCCCACCCCCACCTACCCTGCCCTGTGGTGGGGCCTCCATATCTTCGCTGGTCAAATCTGGGGGGCCACTAAACGGCTTGGGCAGCGCCTCCAGGCTCCTGGGCGCGCCCCATCCCGACAACACTGGGTCTGCATTGGAGTGGCCCCGGTGTCTCCAGGCTCGTGAAGATGGCTCATCCCAGAAAGCAGATGCCCCTCAACTCTGGGCTTGGTCCAGGCACGAGCAGGTCAGGGTTCCTTGGGGGGAGATGGACCTTCTTCACCAGCCTGCCCTCTCCCTGATGCCCTGCTCTGGCCTCAGTCTGGCGCTCAGCCCTGGCCCTTGGCTTTGTCCCTCTGCCCCGCTCCTGTGTCCCCATTCTGTGTTTCTCCCACAGCCCCGCAGCCACACAGGGCTCCTAGAGGTTCCTCAGAAGATCTTTGTTTCTGCCTCCAGGCCCCTCTGTGCCTGCTCCTCCGCCATCTGAGATCTCTGCCGGGACAACTCCACAAAGCTGGTTTTCTGGCCCGCAGGTCAGGAAGGAAGAGAAGCCAGTGAGAGAGAGCGGGCCGAGAGAGAGAGCACTCACCGAGCGAGAGGAGATGGAGAGAGGCCTGTGTATCTGAAAACCCAATACATGCAGAGGTGGGGGTCTGCAGGGAGAAACCCTGGGCTGGGGCAGGAGGCGTGACTCCGGGCCAGCTAACTGGGCTCAGCCTTTCTATGACCTTAATTTCAACATCTGTAATGCCATAACATAGATCCCCTGGTGTGATTTCTGGGAGGCAAGTTGAGCCTGGGGCCCGTGACCACTCTGGTTGGGGAGACACAGGCCTCGTCTGCCTCCCGCACTGGGAGGGCCCATCATCCCCAGTTTGGGGCCCTCAGACCCAGGCCGTGGTCCCCCCGGAGCTCCTCGTGCTGACTGGGGCCATCTGTCCCGCCCTTTTGAACTTCTTGCCATGTAGGAGTCAAGGCTTGGCACGTTACCATCGCTGGTCCACTGGAAACTACCTCTTGTTTCATTTCATTGGGTGATGTGTCTCCTTGTCTCTCCAACCCCCCCCCCCCCAAACCAAGGCTATCGCTTAAGGAAACTGATCTTTCATCTTTCATTTGGTTTCCAGACTGTGCTGGAGTATATCTTATACTATTCTTTATCACTTTAACTGGGCATCAGGCTCTGTCCCAGGGGCTAGGGATGCTCCTAGCTCACTGCTTTTCCGGGCCACATGGACCGCCCCTTCCCCCACATCCATTCCAATGCAAAGGAATGTTATGAGCACCTAGGTGGGATCTCCCAGTGAGTGGGGAGAAGGACAGTGTGATTAATGAAGGATGATTATTCAGCCTACAGAGCAAGGAGGATCCTACCCTAAAGCAAAGCAAAGGAGGGGCCCAGTGCATTAAAGATCCAACTCTAAAAGGCAAATGGCATATACTGTATATAAGGGAAGCTAAGAGGAGTAAAATGTTGGTTGATAGCTTTGTGATCATGCAATGGGGAAGATGAATCTCAAGTGTCCCCAACATAAAGCATGTTCCTATGCATGAGAGACAGAGAGTGAGAGAGAATACATCTGTGCAAAAGAGACAGCAGAGAATCTGACTACATAAAAAGCAAGTATTTCTGCCTCACGAAAGACAATACATAAAAAAAAAAAAAATAACAAATGACAGACTGGGAGAAAAAAACATTTTTTTTAAAGTTTTGTTTATTTAAGTAACCTCTACACCCAGTGTGGGGCTCCAGCCCATGACCCCAAGATCAGAAGTCACACACTCTTCTGACTGAGCCAGCTGGTGCTCTGAGAAAATGTTTTTGGTAACTGGAAACAACAAGGACAAATATTGTTGAAAGAAATTGAAGAAGACATAAACAAATGGAAAGGCATCAGGTGTTCATGGGGCGGGAGGCTTAGTATTGTTCGGAGGGCAATCCACAAATCCGATGCCATCCCGATCCAAATCCCAACAGCTGTTCTTGCGGAATGGAAAAATCAATCCTCAAATCCACAGGGAGATGCAAGTGGCCCCAAATAGCCAAAAAGAATCTTGAAAAAGAGGCGTGAAGTCAAAGGACTCATGCTTCCTGATTTTAAAACTGACGACAAAGTTATAGCAATCAGCGCAGTGTGGTGTTCCCACAGGATAGTCACGTAGACCAACAGAATGGAGTTGAGAGTCTGTGGCCAGGTGATTTTTTTTTTTTTTTTTTAAAGACTATCAGAGTCTTTTTTTTTTTTTTAAGATTTTATTTATTTGAGAAAGAGAAACACAGTGAGAGAGGGAACACAAGCAGAGGGAATGGTAGCGGGAGAAGCAGGCTTCCTGCCGAGCAGGGATCCCAATGCGGGGCTCGATCCCAGGACCCTGAGATCATGACCTGAGCCTAAGGCAGAGGCTTAACCCACTGAGCCACCCAGGCACCCCAAATAAATAAAATCTTAAAAAAAATAAAACACGGGAAATAGTAAGTGTTGGTGAGGATGTGGTAAACCTGGAGCTCTCATCCGTGGCTGGTGGGGATATTGTCGTAAAATGGTGTAGCTACTGGGGAAAAGTGTTGGCCAGTTAGTCAGAAGGTTAAACATAGAATTACCATATGAACCAGCAATTCCACACATAGATGTATACCCCAAAGAATTGACAACAAGTACTCAAACAAATCCTTGTCTGTGAATATTCATAGGGAACTATTGACAATAATCAAAAGTTGAAGACAGCACATATGCCCATCAATGGAGTAATGGAGGCAGGAAATGTGTGTATATACGATGAATATTATTCAGCCGTATAAAGGAATGAGCACTGACTCGTGCTACAACATGATTAAACCTCAAATACATTGTGCTAAGTGAAAGAAGTCAGGCATGAAAGACCACACTTTCTGAGGTTCTGTTTATAGGAAATGTCCAGAAGAGGTGAATCCGGGGGGACAGAAAGCTGGTTGGTGGTTGCCAGAGGTTGGGGGAAGAAGGGAACGAGGACCAAAGTGAGTGAGATTTTCTTTTGGTTGATGAAAATACTTTGGAAGTAGATAGAGGTCGTAGTTCTACAGCACTAGGAAGGTACTAAATGCCACTGAACTGTACACTTTTTTTTTTTAAAGATTTTATTTATTTATTTGACACAAAGAGAGATCACAAGTAGGCAGAGAGGCAGGCAGAGAGAGAGGGAAGCAGGTCCCTGCTGAGCGGAGAGCCAGATTCGGGATTTGATCCCAGGACTCCAAGATCATGACCTGAGCCGAGGGCAGAAGCTTAACCCACTGAACCACCCAGGCGCCCCTGAACTATACACTTTCAAGTGGTTAATTTTATTGTATGTAAATTTCATAGCAAAGAGTTCCAATAAGGAATCTGTATTCAGCACTTTCAAAGAATGCCTGCAAGCCAACAAGAAAAAAACTGGAAACCCAACAGGAAAATGGGCAAGTTACTTGAAGGGGCACTTCATAGAAGGGAGCCCAAACTGACCAATCAGTGTATGAGAAGGTGCTCATTAATAACCAGAGAAAGGCCCACTAAGACGACAGTGGTGCCCTCCTTTCTCCTGCCAGACTGGAGTGACCAGACGTGGATGACCGCCGTTCTTAGTGGGTGGGAATCACCTTCCACGCCAGGCCCTGACTCACCTCCCTCCAGGTACTCCTCCTCTCCTCGCCCCTGAACAAAGAGAGAGGGAGAGAGAAGCAACAATGAACAAATGTAGAAGTTGTCACTTCAGGTTTGCTTCTCCCCCATTTTTCTGTATTTTAGATATTTCTCTTTAAAGTTAAAAGAAAAAAATCCAGTGAGAATGGCTGGGTATTAAGAAAGAATGGGTATTAAGAGGAGGATTGTGACAGCTGGATAGGATTGTGTGAGTGAATGTGTGTGGCAGGCTGTATGCCTGCAAATGATGTTGCTCAGTGCATCAAGTGTGGGGTCTGGCCTGAGCGTGACAAAGAGACACAGGAGAATCAGACTTTGTGGAGTGAGAGAGAGAGAGAGAGAGAGAGAGGAAGTGGTACCTTCGTGGGGAGCTCAAGTGGCTGTGGTTGGGTTCCTTTCCAGAGGAGAGGTTCTCCCCCAGGAGAGCAGAGGTGGAGGGAAACTTGTGGCTGCTTCCCATAGCTTAGCAGGAGGGCTCAGGACCCACAGCCCCTCTGCTCTTTTGCTCTTCCTCCTGAGAAGCAGGAACATGTGATGCTGTGTTCTTCTCCTTTCTTCCTTCCTTCCTTCCTTCCTTCCTTCCTTCCTTCCTTCCTTCCTTCCTTCCTTCCTTTCTTTTTTTTAAGATTTTATTTATTTGACAGAGAGAGATACAGCGAGAGAAGGAACACAAGCAGAGGGAATGGTAGCGGAAGAAGCAGGCTTCCCGCCGAGCAGGGAGCCCGATGCGGGGCTCGATCCCAGGACCCTGGGATTATGACCGGAGCCGAAGGCAGATGCTTAACGACAGAGCCACCCAGGCACCGCTCCTCCTGTCTTTCTGTCTCAGACAGCGAGGAGGGCTGCTTTTTCTGCCTCCTGCAATCCACAGACCCTCAATTCCTCGTCTGGTTCAGAGGAAGCCCCAGGGGTCAGCGGGGTGAGGAGAGAGGTGGGCTGGAAGGTCATTGCCTCTGGCCAAGCTCATTCCCACCATCCACGGATGTCTGCCTATTAGGACTTCGCTGCGTGATGGTAAAGGGCTGTTTATTGTTCTCTCCACTGGTCTGTATTTTAGAGATCTTTCTTAAGAAAGGAAGAACAAAACAGTCACTAAGGCTTCCTGACTTAGGATGGGTAGATTGAGAATTTTGAAACCTGGCTAGGATTCTGGGTGTGAATGTGTGAGCGTGCGAGGGTGTGTATGTTAGTGTCTCCTCTTATCTCCCAAGAATGGATGCAGGGATCATGACAAGGGTTATCAGAGCCCAGATCCTAGGATTGGCCAGGGACCCTCCACACACCCTTCTGTCTATTCCAGCAGCCCCAGTGGGTCCCCACATTGCAGAAGAAAACACTGATGCTCAGGGAAGTGAAGTGACTTGCCCTAAGGTTGCACGGCCAGCCAGGGGTAGAGCTGAGATTTGAGCCCAGGTCTGGGGATCTCCTGACCTGTGCCACAAAGCTTCCAGAGGGCAGGTCCTGTTTGCATGGCTTCCCCTAGAGATCCCCACACGCAGGGCACAGCCCACATGGCCCATCCTGGCAGCCCAGCCCTGGGAGGTTCTCTCTCTTGATCCCAAGACTGAACAAAGCAGGGGTCCTCCCTGACCCGAGAGGAGTCAGGTCCTGTGTGCACGACCTGGGGAGCCACCCACTGCCCCAGAGAACGCAGTGACATAGCACAGCTCATCAGGGGCAGGCCTGTGTGAGCCAGCCGGGTCTACATCAGAGTTGACATTTCCCTGGCCAAGCTTTCCCTCTTAGAAAGAAAACACAGGATCTAGGGCAACTCCAGCCGCTGTGTTTAAATGCCAGAGTTCATTTGACCTTCAGAAGCAGAGAAAACTGTGGTGTTTCTCACAAATATTTCCATCTCTTCTCAAGGGAGCCCTATTATTTACAAACACAGCAATTCCACAATGATCATGACTGCCAGGCAGCACTGTGCAGGTTGCACACTACCTACCTCTAGGGAGAATGCCAGTGTGTGTAAAAAGTACCCTTTAGGTGTTGCACAGTGCCCAACCTGTGCAACAGTGCATGGCGGCCCTGAGCCTCCAAAAACATTTCCACTAGGTAGACAGGTGAGTGGGTCCCCTGAAGCTTTGAGAGGGTGGGTGTGCTTACCTTCTTGTTGATATTCATCCCCTTGAGCAGGAGAAACTGACCGGTCCCACACAAGGGACCTGGAGGTAGATGGCTCACCCTCCTCGATGAACATTGTGCATGTCCTCAGCATAGTATCTCACTTAGCTCCCCCTCCTCCCACCCCACTCTGACGTTCACGTTCCAGACTTGGCTTGGATTAAAAGTTTCTGCAGCAGCTCTTCTCCTGTACCTGACCCTAAAATTCTTGAAGGGACTTTTGAGTTCCTTGGCCCCCATGTCTTCTGCCTCCTCTCCCAGTCTCCGCCATCCCACTCTGCCACCACCATGGTCCCAGCTGCTCCCGAAACCTGAGTCCTCCCTGAGTCCTCAGTGTTCCTCCCTGCCATGGTCCAGGTGCAAGAAGTCCGGGTGGCCGTGCCTCCAACATGCACTTGGGTCCCCCCTTTCTCACTAGCCTACCTCCTACCTATCTGGGCCCCCAGCATCCCTCATCTGATGGGGCCTCCAGCCTCCTTCTGGCCTCCCTGCCTCAATCATGCCCCACTCTGGACTCTCCTCCTGGAGCAAACAGAGGAGCCTCTAAGAAATTAAACTGAGAGACGTCAGACACTGAAGACCACCTACTGTGTGATTCCACTTATATGAAATGTCCTGCAGGGGCAAATCCACAGAGACAGAGCAGGTTGCTGATTGCCAGGGGTTGGGGAGGCAGGGAGGGAGGAGGAGGAGGGACCACCCAGTGGGTTCAGGGTTTCCTTTTGGGGCAGTGACAGCATTGTGGAACCAGACAGAGGTAGCAATTGTACGACACTGGAAGTACCAAATGCAACTGCCTCTGTATATAGAGAACTTGGCCACCGGGGAATTTTGTGGTAGCTAGATTCTATCCTAATAAAAATAAAATTAAATCAGCCCACGGACAAAAACCCTCACGGGCTCCTTAGATGCCCTCGCAATGACCTAGAATTCCTGAGCCCGGCCCCCAGGCTCCAGGGCCCCCTGCCCCTCAGCGGCCTCCCCTGCATATTCCAGGGTTCCTCCTCCAGGTCTGGGCGTGGCAGGTCCCTCCCCTCTCCTCAGACCTTCTGGAGCTGCCTCTTCCCCAGCTCTGAGCCCGCATCCCTGTCTCCTCTCGGACTGGACTTCCTGGTCCACGGTCTATGCTTCCTTTTGCCCCATTTCCAGTTCCCGAGCCCTGTTTTTTTCTGAGCTCTCAACATCACTTGCAAGGATCATGTTATTTATAGCTTGACTTGCTGATTCTCTCTCTCCTGCTAAAGATTCATCCGCGAGGGGCAGGGGCTTTCTTTGTATCTCTGCCGCTGACTCCTAAGTGCCGAGGACGGAGTTGTGGTCTTCGCGGGGCAGCTGATGGGAACATGCCAGCTGTGTGGGCTGCTCCTGCCCTTGGGGCTTCTGGCTGCCGCCTTCCAGGGGCCTCCTGCAGGCTAGTCAGCCCTTGTGCTCCTCAGGGGCTTGCCAGAGGGGAGCTCGGCTTCCTCTCTGCCCTTCAGAATCCTTTCTTCTTCAAAAGATTCATCCCTCTGGCATGAGCAGTGTTGGCTTCTGCCTCCCTGTTTTCTGTTTCTGAAAATCCTCTGGGCACTCGGCACAGGTAGTGGGCTAGATGGTGGGGAATGGAATGACCACAGCACACTCTGGAGGTCATGGGGTTAGGGGGGGCAGCCCTGGGCCTTGTTCTGAGATGTCCCTGCCTGTGTACCCAGGATGATTCCTAAGTTGAAGGTCAAGAACATCTGTACCGTGTCAGCTCCTATGGCCATCTCTATATGCCCTCAAGACCGGACCCAAAAGTCATCTTGTGAGTGAGGGGACCTCCTTACTTAGCAATGCACCCCCACATCCCCCTGAGCCCTTCTCACCATCTGATACCCGGATGTTTTAGCCATTCATCTTTTTGGGGCGTGATGGTCTCATGAAAGCAGGGACTCAGCGCCCCCACAGCCCGGATTCTGAGGCAGCCCCAGCTCAATCCATCCGTGAAGGAGGTGGAGGATTTCCTAGTCAGTCACTGCCTTGTCTGAATTGTTGGGGTAAGGCTCAGAACAGCCAGCCCGCTACCCACTGGCTCCTCCGGGGCGCGGTGCTGGCTGGGTCCCAACTGCCTTGCCCCCTGCTTGGATCCCTGCTCTGGGTTCTGACTTCCAGACCTCTCCATGGGCGGGGGGATGGGGCTGCCCAAATGTGGAAGCTGGTTGCTTCCATTCCTTCTGCCTAGCACTGGCTGCGGGCTTCTCAACCTCGGCACCATGGAGACTTGGGGTGGACAATCCTTTATTGTGGGGGCTAGTCTGAGCCTTGTAGGACCTTCAGCAGTATCCTTGACGTCTTCCATTGAGATGCTGGCAGCACGCCGCCCCCCCCACTAAAAATGTCTCCAGATGTTCCCCTGGGGGGCAGAACCACCCTTGCTGGAGACATTACCTTTTCTCTTAGGGATAGTTTCAAACAGATACAAAGCAAGGAGAATAGTGTGAAGAGCCACCCCCCCCGCCCCCACCCCCGAACCCCCCATTCCCGGAACCTGTCACGTGGCTGTACGGTCATCAGTCTTGGTCAATCTTGTTTCCGCCCCAAATCCACTCATCCCACTCACTGGTTACTTTGAAGCAAATCCCAGACATCACATTATTTCATTTGTAATTATTTCAACATTTACCTCTGAAAGTCAGAGGAGGGGGGCACCTGGCTGCTTCAGTAGCTAGAGTATGTGACTCTTGATCTTGGGGTTGTGAGTTTGAGTCCCATGTTGGATGTAGACTTACTTAAAAAAAAAAGAAAAAAAAGATAAAGACTCTGTTTTTATCAAAATAACTGTATACACAGTTGCTGTTCGTGCTTGTTTGGATTGGGGCCCAAATAAGGCCCAGCAGTGTAATCAGTTGATACTGGTGTGTCTTTTTTTTTTTTTTTTTTTTCCAGAGAAAAAGAGAGAGAGAGAGTGGGAGTGGGGGTGGGGGAGGCTTCAGCAGGAGAGGGAGAGAGAGAGGGACATTTGACCATCTTCCAGGACAGCCCTCCAGGACATGGGGTCCGGGGACATGTGGGGCCACAACAGAGGTGTGTTTAAAGGCTTTTGTCTCTCCAGAGTGGTCAGCCTAGAGTGGACACTTATATGGGAGTGGTTTGGGCGGGCCCAAGGGAGGAGGAAGCCACTGTGGGAGTCAGTGACACCCACAGAGGTGGGTGGGACCTAGCAAGTCAGGGCTCATGACACCGGCTACAGGTGTTATGCTGAGCATTTTACGTTGGTTATCTTATCGCAATAACTCTATGAGGATGCAAGTGTTATTGACATTCAACAGATAAGCAAACTGAGGCTTAGAGTGATCAGTGATTTACTCTAGTCACGTAAGTAGTAGAGGAATAATTCAAACCCAATTCTGGGTGATTCTAAAGGTGATGCTCATAAAATAGAAACTGTAATTGGCAGTTAGAAAGAGATAACTGATTGTAGTCCTTTAAACAGATTAGGGATTAATTTTCACATTAAAGATGACTGGGGGTAGGGTTGAGGACTGGCTTGGCAGCTCCATAAAATTATCAGAGACTCAGGCTTCACCATCCTCAGTTTATGGCTTTCATCTCCAAAGTCACCTCATGGTCCAAGATGGCTGCTGGAGCTCCAGCCATCTCATCTGTTTTATAGGCAAGAAGAAGAAGAAAGGAAAAGAGGCAAAAAGACCTGACTCCTAGTTTAACTGGCTCTTTAAAGAGGGTCTTTTGTAGTCCCACTCAAAAGCTTCCAGATCATTGACCACCCCAACTACGAAGGAGGCTGGGAAATGCAGTCTTTTAGTTGGGCCACGTTGCTGTGCAAAAACCAGAGCTCCATGAGTGAGGAAGAGGAAGATTATGTTACAGGCCCCTTCCCCCACCCCCCTCAGAGGATCCATTTTCTATGCCTTCCAGTCTCTCCAGTGATGCGTGTCTTCCAGACCCACTGTTGGGAGTCACTTGAGGCTTGGAAAGTCAGTCAGCCACTCTTTTCTGGACTGCTTTGCTGGGGGACACAGGCGCAAAGAGGCACATCTGGGCCATGTGCGGCAGAGTGAAGTGTTAAATATTCTCACTGCTCACCCTTGGCTGTGCCTGTGGTCTCCTAGGGGGACCTGCTGTGTGTAGAACATGACGTCTTGTTACTTATGCCAGTTGCTCGTGCTCTTCGGGGTCAGGCTGACTGGCTGGTGGTTCAGAGCATGGATGCCGGTGTTGGACAGACCTGGTTTCGGCCCTTGGCTCCCCCTTTTACTGGTTGCATGACCATGGGCAAAGGCATAATTGTTCAGGAATTTTCCGTCCCCTCACCTGTCAAATGGGGATCACGATGCTTGTACATGTGCATCCAGGATTTACTTTGTGTCAGCCCTTTGGAATACTCCGCACACACTAATATACCGAGCTTTCCCAGTGAGCCTGTAAGATAGGAGCTACTGTCATTCCCATTGTATAGATGCAGGAACTGAGGCACAAGTGTTTAAGTACAGCTAGGGAATGATCCAGCTGGGAAAGAGAGCTGCTCTGACCAGAACTCACATTCTGGGCAGTATTGCAGGCTACTCTGTGAGCCTCAGTTTATGCATAAAATGTGAGTAATAACAGTACTTCCTTGGGCTGACCTGACAACCCAACCCAAAGACCGATGTCGTGATTTAGTACCTTGTGTATAGTAGGTGTGGGGCATATGTTGGCTGATACTACCTTGTTTCCAGTCTCCCCCCCCCCGCCAGACTCCTCCCCTTGATTCCCACATTTGGCTAAACATTGTCTTCCTGGCCGTTTATAGTTCCATTCCCTCCTCTAGCTATTTTTATTTCTGTTTCCTTGGAACTCTAGATTCAATACGTGAGGCTCAGTGGTTCTTTGCAGCTTGCATGGAAAGACCAGGGGCTTTGGAGAGATGAGACAGCTTCCCAGATGGGAGTAACTGGGAATGCTGTATTTATTCTGCTGGAAAACACTGACCCAGCTGCCTTTTCTGGGAGAGTGACCCTGGGGACAGAGTCGAGTTTTGCCAGAGTTATAGAGATGCTTTCTGCTGGGAGAGGCCATGTGGACGGGGTGTGGTGTTTCTGCTGAAGGCTTCCTGGGAAGAAGCACCAGGACGAGCCACATGCAGATATGGGCAGTTAGGCAAAGGAGCCGTGAACTCTCCTGCCATTTTTTTTTTTTTTTTAAAGATTTTATCTATTTATTTGACAGAGAAGGAGATCGCAAGTAGGCAGAGAGGCAGGCACGGGGTGGGGGGGGGGAAGCAGGCTCCCTGCTGAGCAAAGAGCCCTATTCGGGGCTCGATTCCAGGTCATTCTGAGATCATGACCTTAGCCGAAGGCAAAGGCTTAAAGCACTGAACCACCCAGGCGCTCCTCTCCTGCCATTTTATCTTCACAGAGTCTCAGGCCTGGAGAAGTCCAGGCATGATGGCCCTCTCTTGGTCCTAAGAGAAGGAAACTTTTTCACAAAAATGGAGGTAGACGGTATCAGCCAATTTCCTAAGACCTATTCTCTTTGTTCTGAGAAAACATCGATTGGTTTTTTAAATCAATGGTCTAAGCCAGTCATGACCACTTTGTTATCAAATTTCCCAGTGTCTCGTGCTGATCATATGACCCAGATCTGGCCAATTAGTCCTAAAGTGGAAAGTCTGCTGGGGGCATTTCTGGGAAAGCTTTTGCTCTCCTGATGAAAAGAGACAGGAGTAGCTTGTGTGGCCCTTGACCTTTCCCTCACCTTGGGCTTGTCTTGTACCCAAGTGTGAGGACTAGAGCAATGGCAGTCATCTTGTGACTCAGAGGCCAAAACCTCAGGATGGAAATGAATTATATTAGGGAAGGTGGAGTCACGGTCCCTGATGCTAACCACTACCTGCCTCTAGTTATGTGAAGAAAAGAACCCTCTATCCATCTGTTTAAGTCTCTCTTGTTTGTTTTTTTTGTGTTTTTTTTTGCAGGTGAATGTGTTCCTTCCCTTTCCAAAGTCAGATCAAATCCCACCTGAAGGCCCATGTGCTAAGCTTGGCAAAAACAACAAAAGAGCATAATTGGGCCAGAAGAAATTGCTGTGTCACCAGGGATCTTAAGGCTAGGTCAGCCCTAAAATTATTGAAGGGGACCTTTGTCTTCCACCTTTCACATTTCTGCGGATCCAGTCTGATTTTAGCTTAAAAAGATGAGTGGCTATAATAAGTAAACCCCAAAGTCTCCGGGGATGGCACAGTGAAATTTATTGATCGTTCATCTTGGTTGGATGTGGGCTGGTGGGAGCCTGCAAGCACACTGAGTCTGCTTCCTACAGTCATTCAAGGACCTAGACCCCTTCCATCTTGTGGCTCCGCCTTCCTCTAGGTCTTCCTCCAGGTCTGCCTCGCACTCTCATTCAGCAGGGAGACGGGGAAAGAAAGATGAGGAAGGCACATGGGAAGGTCTTTGCATCAGGCCTGGGAGCAATGACATCACTTCCTTTCACATTCCATTGGCTGGAACTTGGTCATGTGGTCATACCTAAAAGCAAGGGAGGCTGGGAAATGGAGTCTCCTTGTGTGTCCAGAGATTCTGTGGCTACTTGCGGATCTTCAGGGGTGGTGGGCAGCAGGGTCCTTTCCTCATCTCTTCAAGGCCTTTTTTACAGCTGTTTCTCCCCGTCTTTTGTTCTGCTGTGTCCCAGTGCCTTCCACGTAGTAGGTGCTCAGGCAATTGCTCGAACGAAGCAATCGAGCAATACATGAAGGAGCTGATTCGGGAAGGGGGCCCTATACCAGCCTGAGAGGACTGGATTCTGGTCTGTGCAGGAAGGAGCCATTGCAGGGTTTTGAGCAGGGTAGTCACCTGCCTTTGGGGTGGAGGCTGCTCTGGAAAGGGTGGAGGCAGGGAGGTCAGCCGTGGTGACAGTCCAGGTGGGAGCTGATGAGGCCTGAGCAGAGCTCTTTCAGAGGAACAATTATGGTTGTTCCTGATTCATTATGACTGATTCATTGTGGCAGGGAAGGCGAGCGGAGGGAGGAGTCTGGGTGGTGCAAGGAGGGTGGGCCTCGGGTCATGGACTAGGAGTGGAGGGGCCTGGGGGCGGGGTGTCAGGAAGGCCACCCCCCACCCTACCCCATGCAGTGGGGAGGAGTTCAGAAGGTGGAAGGAGTCTGGAGCCTGAAAGGGACGTTTAACTGAGAAATAGAAAATTAGGAATCATTCATGTGTAGTGCCTGGAAGAAAAATCACATAATTCTGTTTTTCAGAAGCTGGCTGTAGCTATTTATGCATACATACAAGGCGGCAGCCGCACTGGTGTTTAGAGAAAGAGCAGCTTTTATCTGGAGAAACACTCTAAAGGGCTCTTGATTGGGTGAAAGGTCCTGGGCTTGCCTCAAAGGAAGCTCCCAGGGGAAGGAGTGCTCCATTTCCCCCAGAGATGGGGAATGGGGTATGTGTGAAAATGCTGAAAGGCTGGAGCAAGACCTTAGGACAGGGACGGGGTTTCCTCAGGGGACAAGCCTGACACCCTTGAGAAGCAGAGATGGCCAACATTCCATTTCATTTATTTGTTTATTTTTTATCAAATTTAAAAAATTTTATTTATTTATCTGACAGAGAGAGATCACAAGTAGGCAGAGAGACAGGCAGAGAGAGGGAAGCAGGTTTCTTGCTGAGCAGAGAGCCCAATGCGGGACTCGATCCCAGGACCCTGAGATCATGACCTGAGTGGAAGGCAGAGGCTTTAACCCACTGAGCCACCCAGGCGCCCCCAACATTCCATTTTAAATGAGAGTGTAATGACCCTTTCTCTTAGAACTCAACAGTAGAAAGGCAAATGACCCAAATAAAAATGGGCGAAGGATCCAAACAGACCTTTCTCCAAAGGAGATAGATAGATGGCCAACACCACAGGAAGAGATGCTCAACATCATTCATGATCAGGGAAATGCAAATCAAAACCACAACGAGACACCGCTTCCCAACCTCTGAGTATGGCTAGTATCAAAAAGACAAGAAAGGAGGAATGTTTTTGAGGCCGTGGAGAAGCTGGAGCACTCATGAGCTGCTGGTAGGAGTGTAAAATGGCAGCCACTGTGCAAAACAGTCTGGAAGTTTCTCAAAAGGCTAAGTATAGAGTCACCCTATGACTCAACACTTTCACCGCTAGGAACACCCAAGAGAAATGAAAAGTGAATCCATTAAAAGACAACAACAACAACAACAACAACAACAACAACTTGGTGGGTGCCTGGTTGGCTCAGTCAGTAGAACATGCAACTCTTGAGCTCAAGGTAGCAAGTTCAAGCCCCACATTGGGTGTGGAGCCTGCTTAAAAAAAAAAGTTAAAAAAAAACCCCAAACAGTACATGAAATATATGCACAGCATTATTCATGACAGCTAAAATATGGAAACAACCCATGTATCCGTCAGCAGATGGATGGATGGACAAAATGGCCTATAACCTTAGGATGGAATATTGCAAAAAGGCATGAGGTACTGATACACACTACAAAGACCTCGAAAACATGCTAAGCCAAAGAAGCTGGACACAAAAGTTCACACTAACTGCAGGAGTCTTCTAGAAGATGCAAATCCATAGACACAGAAAGTAGGTTACTTGTTGCCAGGGCCTGGGGGGCAGGGTACAGAGTGATAGCTGATGGGTACAGGGGTTTCTCTGTGGGGTGATGGAGATGTCCTGGAATTAGATCACGATGATGGTCACCCAACATCGTGAATGTGACTACAAACCACTGAACCGTACACTTTAAAATGGTTAAAATAGTTCTTTGGGGGAAGAAGCGGTGGGGAGCTGTAGGGAAGGTGAGGTCACCCTTCCTACCATCCTGCTGTTCCCTCTCCTGGGGGAACCGTCAGTCAAGAAGCCACACCACCACCATCGCTTCTTTAGATCCCTGGAAGATATCCGTGGGCCCCGAGGGGGCGGTTCACCGAATTAGAGTGACTCTAAGCAGCTGCAATGGAAAATCTTTGGAGAAGGTAGGTGCTGACTTGACCAGAGGCTCTAAGGCAAAGAATACCAGTGTGAAGGGACCAGTTCGGATGCCTACCAAGACCTTGAGAATCACTGCCAGAAAAACTCCCAGCACTGAAGGCTCTGAGACTTGGGATCTTTGGCAGATGAGGACCCACAAACGACTCATGGATTAGCACTGTCCTTCTGCGATGCTCAGCAGATGACTCCCCTCCATGGGGAGCCAGTGGTCAAGGCTGAAGTCACCATCACAGATGCTTCAAGTGACCTTTCTCATACATCGATTGCCTTTTGTTAAAAACTAAAAGAAGATAAGGTGGTTAAAATAATGACATTTATATCAATACATTTTTTTTCCCCAAATAGGCTCCATGCCCGGCCTGGGGCTCAAGCTCATGACCCTGAGATCAAGAGTTGCAAACTCTACCAATTGACCCAGCCCGGCAACCCTCCCCTCACCCACCCAGTTTTTTTAAGTATGTGGGAACTCTCTGTACTCTGTGCTCACTTTACCTAGAAAGCTAAAGTACTCTAAAGTGTATTGATTAACAAAACAAAACACGAAAAACATGGAGTGGCCAGCAGGAGACGAAATCTGTGACCCTGGGTTCCATGGTGCCACCTTCAAGCTGCTAGGCGTTTGGGACCCCTCCCCGTGCCTTCACTGTCATTGCCACCAGCCTGTGCCTCCCCAGCCCCTCCACTGTTCATCTCTTCCTCTTTCTGAATGACTGAGCTTCCTGTAGGTCTGCAGAGGCCGCCCACAGAAGGCCGGTCAGAGGGCTTGTTGCCTTTAACCCCGTGACAAGCCCGTGAGGAACTGGGGGCTCGAGGAGGTCGGACATTTGCCCAGGGTGAATTCGTGGGTAAGTGGCAGAGCCGCAACAGGACCTCAGGTGTGTCTGGCCCCAGGGTGCACAGGAACTTTACAACAAGCTTACCAATCATCAGTACCATATGGTACCATTATACTGATGAGGAAGCAAAGGCCTGCAGATGTTTCTAGGACCTGCCCACGATGGTCCTCGAACCCAGATGGCATCAGTCAGCTCTCGCTACAATAATGCTGCATAACAAATCGCCCCAGACTCAGGGGCGCACAGCAGGTGTTTATGCTTACAACTGGGTCTGCAGGGGTGAGGGTAGGTTGGTCCGTTGAGTTGGAACCTGGCCGGGGGGCTCTGCTTCAGTCTGGGGTCAGCTGGGCCAAACCCAGTTCAGGTCTCCCCCTTGTGTGTTGGTTCTGGAGCCCAGGCTAAAGAGGCAGCAGTCACCGAGGATATGTGCTTCTCGAGGTAGGTCACCAGAACACGAGAGGTAGAAGCAGACCACACGAGCTCATTTGAGGCCTCTGCTTAGGTTATGCCAACTCTCGTTACATCGACCAAAGCAGGCTACATAGGCCCAAAGTCAATGGCACAGGGCAGTCTGCTCTACTCATGATGGGAGGCCCAAGGAGGAGTGGAGGCTAGACTAGGAGGTGGCCCTGGGGTCCTCTGTCAACACAGCTGGGATGCCAGGATACAAGGACTCGAGGACAGGTAGCAGGGTCCGCTGGCCATAGGCTGGGATGACTGTCCCTCCCGGGCACCGCGGAAGCCGGCTGTGCCTGAGCTGCCCCTCTGGGCTATAAAAACTGGGCTATAAAAACCCCAGGTTTAGGAAAGCAGGAACAACGCACCAGTGGGCAATGACAGACCCGTAATTCAGAAGATAGGACACAGCAGAACCCTCACACCTCTTGGAGGAGGGATCCGACGCTTGTGGCGATCAAAGCTCACGCCGGAGGTCACTGCAACACTTTGGTGATGTTCTGGCCCCTGAAGGCACAGCCTGCAGGGAATCATGGGTGACAACACCTACCCCAGGGGGCTGTCTGCACAGTCCCCTGGGCTGTCCCCCAATGTCAGTGCTGTGAAAGACAGAGTCAGAGTAAGGGACGTTCCGCATCGAAGTCGGCGGCAGGCTAGGAGTGATGGACCCCAGAGCCTGGATCTTACGCAAAGCGCAGCGTGAAGGGCCGTCTCAGGACAACTGGTGAGGCTCTCATGTGTCCTGTATGTTAGATATGTTCCCGTAGCAAAAGGAAACTTCCTGATTTAGGTCATCGTTTTGGAGGAAAACGTTAGTTCTTAGGAAATATCCCCTGAAGTATTTAGGAGCGAAGAGTCTGCAACGTACTTTCAAATGGTAGATTAAAAAAAAAAAATTATAGGACACCTGGGTGGGTGGCTCAGTCTGTTAAGTGCCTGCCTTAAGCTCAGGTTATGATCCCGGGGTCCTGGGTTTGAGCCCCGCATTGGGCTCCCTGCTCCTCTCCCTGCTCCTGCTCTCTCGCCCTCTTGCTCTCTCTTGAATAAATAAGTAAAGTCTTAAAAAAAAATAATTCCATGTAAACAGATAAAGCAAACACTGGGAGACGGTCATCGGTAAACCTAAACGGATGATATATGGGTTTATAGTACAGTTCTTGCAAGTTTTGGGTGGGTTGGAAAATTTTGCTGGTAAAAAAGTTTTTTAATCCCCTAAAATTGACAACAGCCTGATTCATTTCATTAAGTAATTTCGAGAGATGGCTGAGTCAGGCTCATGAGTCTTTTTGAAAGGAGGCACAGGAAGTGCTTTGGTAAATAGGGCAAAGAAAACACCATTCCAATCAAAAAAGGAAAGCACACAGGAAAACGTCCAGCATCACAAATAATGGGGGGTCGGGAGGAAGCCAAATTAGATAAAGTGTAATTACTCAACTATTAATGTTAACTCCGTTTGGAATAATCATTCTCTAGGCTGGCGAGTCAGGGAAATGGAAATTCTACCCTTCTGCGGAGGCACGAACCTTGACTGATTTGTTTTTTATTGACATATAGCTGACACACAGTGTTACGTTAATTTCGGGGGTAAAACACAGCGAGCAGACAAGTATGTCGGAGACGCTGTGCTCACCCCAAGTGCAGTTATGATCAGTCACCACAATGATAGTGACATTGACCATATGCCTTGTGCTGTGCCTTTCATCCCCGTGACTTCCTCACCCCGGAGCTGGAAGCTGGTCCTCCCTCTCCCCCTCACCACCCCCCCATCTCCCCCTCCTCTCTGGCAACCATCAATTTGTTCTCTGTCTTTATGGATCTGTTTCTGTTTCCGCTTTTTGTTGGTTTGTTCATTTGTTTTGCCTTTTAGATTCCACATAGGAGTGAAATCCT
>CM053619.1:7339730-7400993 GCA_028646535.1 Procyon lotor | reverse complement strand
GAGGCAGGCAGAGAGAGAAGGGGGGAAGTAGGCTCCCTGCTGAGCAGAGAGCCCGATGCGGGGCTCGATCCCAGGACCCTGAGATCATGACCTGAGCCGAAGGCAGAGGCTTTAACTCATTGAGCCACCCAGGCGCTCCCGTTTTAGTCATCTTCTTGTTTGTTAGCTTAATCCCAGTGTTTAGGAGGATAAACTACGTGATCTCAATCCTTTGAAATGTTTTGAGATTTGCTTTATGCTCCAGCATATGGCCGATTCTGGCAAATGTTGACTATGACCTTGAGAAGAACGTATGTTCTTAACTTGCTCGGAGGACAGTTTCAAGGAGATCGTGGTGGAGAGTTGGTTCATCATGTTGTTCCAATCTGTGGCCCTACAGGGTTTTTCCTACCTTTTCCCTCAGTTAGCAAGATAAATATTTAACTTCCATGAGATATTTTTATACTTATGAACATCTGATACTCATTGGGAGTCCCCTTTCCAGTGCTCTTGATTCCTTCCTGTGCTCCTGGGCTTCTGACTGGGCTCATTTTCCTCTTAACCTGCTGGTGATGAATTCTCTCAGCCTTTGTTGGTCTAAAAATATTGTTACTTTGTTTTCATTTTTGAGGGATAACTTCCCTGGGCTAAAATTCAGTCTTGGCCTTCCTTTACTCAAATTCAGTCTTGGCCTTCCTTCACTCATCGATTCCTCTGGAAAATTCGATGAGTGCCTGATACAGGTGCTGGGTGTGGGCCAGCCACCGAGTTGCAATGGTGCCCAAAGCAGGAAATGCCCTTGCTCTCCAAGAAGAGAAGGGAAGAGTGTGTCTGACAGGGAACGGGAGGTGCAAAGGCCCTGTGGCTCGAAGCAACCGAGAAGAGGTCAGCGAGGCTGGGGTACAAAAAGCAAGAGCCGGAATGGCGAACTGCACCTGGGCCATACAGGACTCTGGGAGGCCATGGTGAGAAAAATGCTTTGCCTTTGTCCTTAGAGGAGTAGTCAGACTTCTTAGAGAGGATGAAGCTTATCTGGACCTCGAAGGACGGATGTGATGAAAAGAAGCAGAGAATGGAGCAGAAGCATGATGCGTTTTGAACACTGAATATTCAAAAAAGTGCTGAGTCCGCACGGGGCCGCATGCTGGGTTTTTGATGTTATTTCCTCCATCCCAGGGAAGCAGGATTGCATAGTGGTAAAAGGCCACGCGCGGCTTTGGGCTGGCCGGCTTGAAGTGCATCACTTACTCAGTGGTCTGACTATGGGCCCGTCCCTTCCACAGAAGTCAGTACCCTCACCCGGAAAGCCAGAATAACACTCCTGACCTAAAAAAGGCAGTTTGGGGTCTTATAAAGGGAAAATGGGAGCTGAGCCGACAGCTTTGCAAGAGCTTAAATAGCTTAGAAGTTTGTTTCTGTGGGTAGAATTTTCTATTCTACCTAGCGAGAGAGGGTAAGTCACTTGCCGCAGACCCATAGCCAAGGAGTGGTGGGGTGGGACTTCATGGCTCACGGGTTGCTTTGATTTTCTACTCACTGATCCTGTCACCCTTCCCTTCCCATAGGCAGGGTCACTGAGGCCCAGAGAAGTGGTTTGCCTACGGATACCTCAAAATTTAAGAGTGGTAGAACAATTCATTCATTCATTCATTCATTACTTATTGAGAGCCTGCTTCATGCCAGGCATGATCCAGGTGCCACGGAAAGAGTTGTGTATCAAGGGATGAAAAAGCTCCATCCTCCAACTCACGTTCTACCCCGGGGAGACTGACCCCACAGTGCACGAAGAAGTAAGCTAAATCAATTTGTTAGATGACTCTTGGGGCTGGGGAGGGGAATAAAGTCGGGGAGGGGCTGCAGAGTGGAGGGGGAGGTTGACATCTTCTGCAGAGCAGAAAGGTGATACTGGACCAGAAGGTCGTGAGAGAGGGAGCTGTGAGGTCTTTAGAGGGAAGAGCATTCCAGCGTAGAATGCTCAGGTATGTACAAAGTCCCGGGGGTGAGGGTGTGCCTGGGGTGTTCCCGGGACAGCAAAGAGGCCAGTGGGAAGGCAGGGGGTTGGCTGCTCTGTGCCCCGCGGAGGGGTCGGGGAGGCTCGGCCAGTCCCCACTCCTTGTTGGAATTGCCGGAGCCTTAAATGGCTGGATTCAGGTGAGTCTACCGCTGAGCCCTCTTTGCAGCCATAGGACAGGGGTGGGGGGGTGAGGGGGATGGGGGGTGGGGAAGGAAGCTCCTTCCCGAGTCTGGGGAGGAAGGGAGGGTTTACTCATTATCCACAGCCCGTGCCCTGCCCCAGCTCCCTCCCTGGCTCCTGCTCAATCTGCTTCTCTCGGTTCCTGGACCCTCCTTGGGCCAAATGTGGGCAGTGGGGCCTGAACATAGGAGGGATGTGCAGGGCATTGTGGCTGCAACCTGTCACCCCATCTCTTCTCCGGAAACTCAGTGGGCCCTGAGCTGGGCTGGCCTTAGACGCCAGTGTGCCCATGAGTGTTGTGAGTGTGATCGCAGCTGCTGCGTCTCAGTTGTATACAAGAGAGGGAGACACATGTTTATTGAGAACCCACGGTGTGCTGGGCACGTTTGTGCATATTGCTCACTCTAATCCTTATTTCAGCCTTGCTCGAGAGATCTTATTATACCTATTTTATGAACAGTAAATGGATTCAGAGTAGGGAAAGGTTTAAGTTTTACCCAAAGCCACCCAAGAAGCAGATGCTAATTTCCGTAATAAAAGCCCATTTTAGTAAGTGCTGGGGCCGGGCATGCCAGGCATGCCTGGGGAATGCCTTCCCCAATGCCAGGGGAAGCCAGGGGAGAGGACGGGGAAGGCAATGAAGAAATGGCTTTTAGTTTTGATCCCCTCAGAGCAAGTGTCAAACTCCTGGCCGGAGAAGGCAGCAGGAAATGTTTGCCCTGGAGCTACCCGGGAGATAGTCTGTGATAATGGCTTCCCATTATCTGAAGAATAATCAAGGGGAAAAGGAGAGACAACGGGGAGGGTAGGGTAGAGAGGAGCTCTGTTAAAACTTCAGGAAGGGTGGCTTTGGGTCTGTTTCATAAATGAAACACCCTGTCCAAGACTGGAACAGGTTCCCTAATAAGTGGTGAGCCTCCCGTCACTTGAGGTATGTAAACAGAAGTGACTTTTCTACTTGCTGGGGATGCTGAGAATGAAATGTTCCAGCGCGAGAGGTTGGCCTCTGTGATTCCTCAAGCTCTCAGACCTGGGAGTTTTCAAAAGGCCCGGCAGAGACTTCTGCCCCAGATTATCTTGGGCAGGAGGGTTTTTATCTGAACCACTCCCATCACATTTGAAGCTGCAGCCTGCCCTCTCCAAGTCTGGGAGTTTTCACAGAAAGGGGCAGGGGGGGTGGATTCGGGGTGGAGGAGTGGATTCCTCTAGTTGAAACAGCTCTGGTGTGACCTCTGACGTTTACCTTTCTTTGTTTCCAGATACACCAAACACACACACAGACAAACTCATTTTTCTGGCTTAAAAAACAATGCGAGCGGCCGGGTAGGTGAGGAGAAAACTGGGGCTTGGAGAAAGTAGACATGGGGTGGGGGTAGGGAGGAACGCCCTTCGGAGAACTCTGCCTTGGCAGGTTCCCCAGAATTGGCTCGAGGGTCCGGCAGGCCCTGCCTGGCCGCGGAGAGAGGCGGAGCACTCCTGACTCTTGGGACCGTGGTCTGTAGGCAAACCGGCTTTTCAGTACCTACTCTGTCAGCCCTGTTGTGGCCAGTGGTCATTACACCACGTGGGTCAGATGGTGTACTGAGTTTTACTGATGTGTATTTCCCTCTTACTTTTTTTGTTTGGTTTTAAAGATTTTATTTATTTATTTGACAGAGAGAGAGATTACAAGCAGGGAGAGCAGCAGGCAGAGGGAGAGGGAGCAGCAGACTCCCCGCTGAGCAGGGAGATCCATGGGGGCTCCATCCCAGGACCCTGGGATCAGGACCCGAGCTGAAGGCAGATGCTTAACCGACTGAGCCACCCAGGCACCCCTTCCCTTTTTTGAGGAGACTGAAATTTGCACCTAGTCACAGAACTAGGGCATACTCCAAAGCCGGCATCCTTCCTGTCCTCCCTGTCTCATTGGTGGGCCTGCCCTACCCTAAGGATGTCGTAAAGGTTGAGGCTATGTGTAAAGCGGTCAGCGCAGGGACAAGCACACAGTGGCTGCTCAGCAAATGCTGGAGAACGTAGGTAGGTGCTCAGGGCTAAGCTTGAGAGAAGCGAGAAGCAGCCACCTGAATCAGGAAACCGCCGGCCTTGCAAAAGTCCTGCCTGGGCTTGCAGCTGGCTGGGAGACTACACAAATCTGGGACCCTGAGTCTGTTTCCCGGTTTGGATTAACACCTAGCAGCAAGAGGGTCTCTCTTGGACCTGACCATCTAAACTCCCACCTGCTTTCCTAAACTCCTTCCCTCCCACTCTGCCTCCTTTGCCACTACTCCACAGATCATCAGCCCTGTCTGGATTTCGGAAGTATCCCAAATTCTGCCCTGTCTCCTGGCTTCTGCACACTGGTCTCTTCTGAATCTGCCCTGCCCCTGCACTACACAGGTCTTGCACCTTCTCTTGCATCCCAGCCTTCCCCAAAGGATCCTAAGGTGCTTTGCCTTATTATCACCTGACCTGGCCCCCAGTTTCCTTCCATCACAGTACTTCTCTGGGTTATAATCCTTTATTCATGTTTTGTCTCTTCTGTTAGGAGACAGTGAGGGCAGCGTCCTGTATTGTTCCCTACTGTACCCGCAGCACACAGACGAGTTCGGCAAGTACTCGGTGAGTGAACCAGAGAATGAATGAACAAAGGAGTGGAGGAGGTGTCTCTGACCGAGCCAAAGAATAGGAAGGCCGTGGGGGCGGGGGCCCAGGGTCCCGAGGAGTAGCCTCTGCAGGAGGCTACGGAGTGTGATCGGCCTGCACCGCCTCTGGGAAAAGCAAATCTCGGAGGAGGGAGGGGGACCCCGAGCCTGGGCCAAAGTCCAAGTCTGCAGGGGTCTGCGCAGGAAGCTACTTGTACCTAGGACCCGCAGCCGCCGGCTCCGAGCCCCGCCGCCAGCCAAGGACAGGGAGGCCAGGTCAGTTGGCGGGCAGGGTGCGGGAGCGGGGGGCCGAAGGGTCTAGGGGACAGCCGCCTCGGAACTGTCGGTCACCGCCGCGTACGACCCTGGGGCTAGTAGCTCTCGGCTCCTCGAGATGCCGTCGCGAGCTCCAGGACAGGGGCGCCTCGCGGGGACCGGGAACTACGTTTCCCAGAAGGCCGAGAGAACCTGGGGTCACAGGGAAAGCGCCCCGGGCGGCACAGCTTCCCGGTACGACAGGGCAGCTTTGTCGGGGGTGGGGGGTGAGTCGGCGGCGGCGAGGCCCCGGCGGAGGCCCCCTGGAGGTGGCCGGGCTGAGGGGACGTGGCGGCCGGGAGCGGAGCCGATGAGCAGCCCGGTGGCGGGGCCCGGCTGCTGCGGAGGCTTCGGCAATGTTGACTTTAGAAAGGTACAGACCGGGCCGCGCGGCCGGGGAGGCAGGCAGAGGGCTCGCGCAGCCCCGCTGCTCTTCCGGCCGGCAGCTGCCGCGGCCGCCAACGCCCAGTGCGCGCGGGGGCCCCCGTTGCCCGGCAACGGGGGCGTGGCGTGGCAAGGGGCGGGGCTGCGTGTTGGAGGGCGTGGCGCGCGCGTGTGTGAGAGAGGGATCGCGTGTGTCAGAGAAAGAGTTCCTGAGTGTGCGTGCGTGTGTGCGCGCGCCTCTGAGGTTGTGTGGTCAGAGTTGCCCCGCGAGCGTGTGTTCTGTCCCGGTGGGAGGGCGTGGGGGCGCGGGAAGGAGGCCGAGCAGGTGTGTTGGGGGTGTGCGTGGTGGCAGCCCCTTGGCAAACTCATGGGCCCGAGGGTTTGTCTTCTCCTGGTGACTCTCCCCAGGCTCCCCTTTGCAGTGGCTGTTCCTCTCTTGCGTTTTTCCTTCTGTCAGAGCTTCCTTTTTTGCACCTTTCCCCCCTCGTCATCAGTCAGCCACTCGTCCTGGAGCCTGGGAGCTCCGTCTCTGCCTGGAGCAGCAGCCTTTCTTTAATCTAGAGCATTTCTCCTCTTTATTCATTCACTGAGAACAGCCAGTCTTCGAGAGGAGCCTGGGAGCATGGAACGTTCTCTGAAGGGAATAAGACCGGCCAATGTTTTAGAGTAGCTGGTGTAGCTGGTGGAAAGGTGGGATTGAAATCCCCTGTATCTGTGAGGTGGTGACCCGCGGTCGGAGACCAGGTGATAAGCTCTGGTCGGCAGGGACAGCAGGGCAAAGGCCTTAAAGGCGGGAGTATTTGTCCAAGGAACAAAGAGAAGGCGAGCGTCTGACCCTGAGAGGGTGCAGGGTGAGTTGACATTGATAAGTGGGAAGCAGAAGAGAGGAGGAACGGCCTCCCTCATGAGGATGATGGTATCTCATGGAATCCTTAGAATCTTAAACCGCAATTGGAGAACGTCTGGGCCCACGTGGTCAGTGGGGAAAACACTCTGTGTTTTCTACCAGAGCAAATCTCAGATGAAAAGAGCCCTTGGAATGCCAGTGGGACCCTCGGCATTGTCCGGCTTAGGGGGTGGATGCTTCCTGGGTGAATGACTCCGTGGGGAAGGGTAGGTCTCCATTAACTTGAGGTGGGACGTCCTTGAGCCAGAAGCCACAGTGCGGGGGGCCAGTGGGCCCAGCACAGGCCCAGTGGAGTGTTAGGGTGCTGAGAGGTCATCTGGGCAAGGCCCATGTTCTAGACCGAGCAGCAGGAGTGAGAGTCAGCCATGGGGAGGGGAAGGTGAGCTGGGTTTGTGTGGGACGGGCTTTTCTGCTCTCCCCCTTACTCCAGAGTGTGTTGGGGCTGTGGGGTTGGAGAGAACTAGCAGTGCTTCTGGGAATAGGTCAGGGTGACCCTAGTAGACCAAGATTCAGTTTTTTCCACTGCTGCGTTAATTGGCGCAGTTAAGCTTCCTGTTAACAAAGGATATTTTTCTTAACACCCCCCCCCCCACATTATTATGTATTTGTCATGTGGCCGTTCTCCTCCTTCTTCAGTCACAATCTCTGCTTTTAAAAGCTGCCACTCAGTCGCTGGCCCAAGTGAGCACCAAGGTCTCTTTTCCTCCACGGGCATCTGAGCGGCAATATCTCAACCTGCTCGTCTGGCAGCATCGGGTGGGAATGCAGTGTGTCCCATTTATCATTTAAACTTCTCTCGTAGCCACATTTAAAAAAAAAAAAAAAGGTGACGTTCCTTTTTTTTTTTTTTTAAAGATCTATTTATTTATTGCAGAGAGAGCGTGAGAGAGCGTAGGAGTGAGGGGTGGGGATAGAGGGAGAGAGAATCTCCAGCAGGTTCCCCGCTGAGTGCGGAGCCCCACGTGGGGCTTGATCCCATGACCCTGAGATCACCACCTGAGCTGAAGTCAAGAGTCGGAAAGCTCAACCAGCTTCCACCTGGGCGCCCAGGCATTCTTTTAAGAGTATATTCCGAACAGTGCACCCCTTGGGTACAATGCCCTTAACCAGCTATTTTCTGCGTCTGTTCCTGCTGGTACGGAATTTTGGTTTTGTTTTTAATAAATAAAAAAAAAAAAATCACCCTTTGGGATGAGGCGTGTACCTACTGTGGCCTCGCTGGCAATGGCCCTTCGTAGCCCTTTGCCCTCCCTGTCCTGGGATTCCAGAGCCTTGCTCCTCGGCCTGCCGGCGGCGTGAAGCAAGCTGGCTGGTGGGTGGATGGGAGCAGGGACTTCCAGTTTGCTGTCCACGGGCAGGGACCCCTTCAGGACTCAGAAGATGGCTCCAGTGGGGCCCAGGGGTGCTGGCTTCTTGGGAGAACCCAGTCTGGCTGGGCCTAGTCACGTGGGCCCCTGTCATGCCCGTTTCCATATGGACTCACCCATTCTCATGAGCAGATGGCTGGTTTCACTTAGTGTATGTGTTAAGAGGCGCCCTTCAGTTTCCTGACCTGTAAATCGAGGATAGTAAATGGGGCTTATAAGGAAGCCCAAAATGAGCTAAGGGTGTAGAGGAGCCTTACGAATTGTCAAGGGTAGCCCACCCAAGGGTGGTCTTCAGAAGGCCAAGCCCCTGTGTTCAGGAAACTTCGAGGCCATGATGGGGGCCAGGCCTGTTGACTTTTGCAGTTCCTATTTGTGCGGCGGGAGCCCGACTAAATAAACCCTTGGAGGCCAAATCCCAGTGGCAGATGTGGGAGGTCTCCACTGCCTTTGGGGGGAAGATCTTTGCCTGCTATACAACTTGTTTAGAAAAATCTCTGGATGCTGTTACTTTAATCGAATTCGAATAACTATCAGTCCGTTTGATTGGATGACTGATTTTGCAAAGTTCTCGAGGACCTAATTTTTATCGTCTGTGTTTTGGGTCCGAGTCAAGACAGCAGGGTAGGGGCTTTCCTGGGCCCCTCGTTGTAACCTTGGGCAAGTCACTGAACCTCCAAGATCCTCAGTTTCTTCTTCTGTTGTTGGCTGTTAATGGGCAACGCAGGGGCCCGAGCCGTTATCCTTTGTCTGTATTGCTAGATTTGCTTGGCTTTTGTTATTGTTGAGGATTTGAGTGGCTCTGCTCCTGAGGAATAGGGTTTGTAGTTTTCTTGTGTCTTTGTCTGGTGCTGGTGTCAAGGTAATGCTGGCCTTATGAAGTCATCTCTCCTAGTCTGTATTCTGGGAGAGATCGTGTGGAATTGGTGTCGTTTCTTCCTTAAATGTTGGTAGAAATCATCCAGTGAAATCTTCAGGGCCCGGGGCTTTCTGTTTTGGAAGAGTTTTAACTGTGAATTCATTTTTTAAAAATAGATATAGGACTACATTTTGAACGAATTTTGTTAGCTGATGTCTTTCCATGATCGGATCATTTCATCTGAGTTGCTGGCTTGTGGTCATAAGCTCCTTTATTACCCCTGTAATGTTTGTGAGGTCAGTGGCGAGGCACCCCTTTCATTCTCGGTATTGGCAATTTGTGTCTTCTTTTTCCCTTGGTCAGTATGGGTAGAGGTTTATCTATTTTATGTTTTTCCCAAAGAACGTGTTTTGGATTTGGTTTTTCTCCCCTCTCTGTTTTTCTGTTTTCAGTTGATTGATTTTTGCTTTTATTTTTTTCCTTCTGCTTGCTTTGGGTTTAATTTACTTCTCTTTCCCTAATTTCTTTTCTTTTCTTTTCTTTTTTTTTAAAGATTTTATTTATTTGACAGAGAGAAACACAGCGAGAGCAGGAACACAAGCAGAGGGAATGGTAGTGGGAGAAGCAGGCTTCCTGCCGAGCAGGGAGCCTGATGCGGGGCTCAATCCCAGGATCCTGGGATCATGACCTGAGCCGAAGGCAGAGGCTCAACGACTGAGCCACCCAGGCGCCCCATCTTTCCCTAATTTCTTTCTTTCCTTTTTTTTTTTGAAAGATTTTATTTATTCATTTGACACAGAGAGAGAGAGATCACAAGTAGGCAGAGAGGCAGGCAGAGAGGGGGGGGGAAGCAGGCTCCCTGCTGAGCAGAGAGCCCGATGCGGGGCTTGATCCCAAGAACCTGAGATCATGACCTGAGCCGAAGGCAGAGGCCCCAACCCACTGGGCCACCCAGGCACCCCCCATCTTTCCCTAATTTCTTAAGGGCAAAGCTTATATTACTGTTTTGAGCCTTTTCTTCTTCATTAATATAACTCTTACCTCTTAGCCCTGCGTCCTACAATTTCTGATATGTTGTATTTTCATTTTCGTTCTGTTCAAGATATGTTAAAATTTCCCTTCTGACTTCCTCTTTGACCCCTGGATCATTTGGAAGTATGTTCTTTAACAAGTATCCTTCTTTTTTTTTTTATGATTTTATTTATTTATTTGACAGAGAGAGATCACAAGTAGGCAGAGAGGCAGGCAGAGAGAGGAGGAAGCAGGCTCCCACTGAGCAGAGAGCCCGATGCAGGGCTCAATCCCAGGACCCCGAGATCATGACCTGAGCCAAAGGCAGAGGCTTTAACCCACTGAGCCACCCAGGCGCCCCTTGTCTATTTCATCTTTTAGTTCTGTTGGGTTTTTCTTTGTGGGATGGCCTCAGTTTTTTAATCTGGAAGATGGGCATTCCCCACGGTGTTGTTGTGTGGCCTGAATAACACAGTAATCATAACTAACATTTATCCAACGTTGCTAGGTGCCCCACACCGTGCTAAGCACTTTCCCTGCAAGATCTCGTGTGCTGCTATCATTCAAAGCCTTCAGAGGGCATGTGACTTGCCCAAGCTTCCATAGGGCGTGTCAAGCCTGGCCAGGCTGGGGTGTGCTGCGGCTCAGGGCGGTGCTCTGCCCTGCCTCATTAAAGCCGGGGCCTGGTGTCCAGTAACTTCCCAGGGGAGGTCAGCTGGCTTGTTGTTATTGCTTTTAATATATAACAGGTATTTGAATAAATGTTCTCAGTAGCATCACCGTAGTGGGGTGTGTCCTGGGCCCTCCAGCGTGAGTGTAAAGAAAAGGGGACTTCGGCTCAGGATCACACAGAGGAAGGGAGAGAGGGGGGACCCAAGGCGGAGATGAGGGCCTTGAGAAGCACAGGACCCGCCCGTGGGTGCCACGCCCAGGAAAGGGGCTCACGTTGGCCCCCACTGGCCAGGCTGCACACGAGCTGCCAGAGCCTTTTTGTACCTGGTCCAGCTGATGGACGGGCGAATGAACGTCTTCCCCTTTCCAGAAAGGAGTTATGGATTTGGGGAATTAGAGCAGCTGCTGGCCATTTCTCCTTACTGTGGGATGTTGGAATGCTTCAAAGCAACGTTTTTCCGGAAATTGTCTGTGGCTCCCCACCATTGGGTTGTGACATTCCAACAAACCTCCTGTCTTGAGACGGTTTCCAAGGCTTGCACGCCCTCCCATCCCAATGTGGAGCCTACAATCCTTGGATCATTGTCCTCTCTCCACCTTCTCCATAGGATGCAAGTATTCCTGGGGGGCTTCCAGAAAGAGGTGAGAGTCGGTCTGCGCTGGTTAGCTTTAAACACACAGAGGGCAGGGGCAGAACAGCCTCAGCCCTGGGAGCACCCTCGGCCCCTTGTACTTTCACGCCTGTTCTCCCTTCCGTCCAGAATGTCACCTTGGGGGCGGGAGGAGGGGTGCAGTCTCTTCACCCCCGTCATCAGAGGGAAACTCTGGGCTGAGACTGGGCGCAGAAGGCCTGCCTGTGGTCCTTCCCGGAAGGTGGGAGTGATCCGACCCCAGCTCACATCGTGAGCTGCCCAGAGACCTTCTCCTGAACCACATGCCCTCCCCGCACCATGCAGACTAGAACGAACGAGATTGGAGGCCTGCCTTAGTATAAAACTCTGTGGGAAAAGACACTGGCACGTTCATTGTTACGTCTGTGCCCTGTGTCAGACACAGAACTCTAACCAAAAGTTACGAAATCAGTAGAGAATGCCCGGCGCCCTTGGGGGTCCCCTGGGAAAGGCAGAAGAGGCTGTGGTCTCAAAGACATACTTTGCAGTGATGGAGGGTGGTGCTGATGGATGACCCCAGCCCCTCTGGCTCCCGCCCTCACCCTGTTCCTCCTGCCCTTTGCCATTTGTGCTGTGTGGATCCCACTTGCGATCGATGTGACTTTGCCTCTCTGGGCCCCTACTGTTTGTTTGGATGTCACAATGTTACCCCGGGTGCTGTTGACCCGCGGCAGATCGTCCCCCTGAAGTGTCCTCCAAGCTGCAGTAAAGTGAAATTGCTATGAGCCGCTTCCTTACCCACCCGTAGGGTTTCAGTAGCCGAGCCCATTCATCGGTGACCTGAGGGGCATCATTCCCTGTTTCGGTAGGTAGGTAGCGCCTGTCCTCTTTTCCAACACAGAACTCTGCCGTCTGTGACCTTGCAGCGGGATTCCGTTCTTAGAATGATCCGGGAGAGAGAGCCGGGCCTTCTGCTGCTTTAATCAGGTGGGGAGAGGGGAGGGGGAGGACCCTCCCCTTGAGTCGAGGCAGCCCACCCGTTGACCCAGGGACCTGGGATCCAGGCTTTTTGGTTCTTTTCGGCTGAGCCGCTTTCAGGAGGGAGGTCTGCCCTTCGAGGTGAGTTCTGGGAGGTGACAACGATCAGGAAAGGACGTTCAGGTCTCTGGAGGAATATCCCAGTGACCATTAGTCATCGTTTCCTGCCAAGCAAGCCTTCTCCAGGCAACGCAGATCCAGATCCGCACTCAAGGTGACCCAGGTAACTGGATCCTTTCCTCCCACCAAGACAGTTTGACCCGAGGGCACCGGGACCTGGTGGGGGCTGAGGTTCCAGTTTTAACCAGTTCAGGCCTAACTGGGAGACTACGCCGGATGTCCCTTGGCTGCCGGCTTTGGCTGCTCTTGCTAGCTTGTTAATCCGTAAGTGCCTCAGTTTCCCTGCCCCCTCAGCTCGCACTGAAGGCGAAAGCAGCGTGCTTGTCCTGTTCATCTGCCCCATCTCTTTGGGAGTATTCGAGGCTTTTCCTTGCCCCCATTGGCGGTCGTGGCCGCAGCATTTCTAAGTCCTGACAGGGAGCCCTGGTTTCTGTCACAGGGTGTTGAAAATCTAGAGGGCTGGTCTGGCCGTGGCCTGGCTCTGCCCGCTCTTGCCCGTGATCAGGGGCTTCTCTGAGCCTTTGGCTTTCTTATCTGCAAAGCAGGCATAGCCACACTGCTTGCCAAGAGGAGGTATGTGAACCTTAAATAAAGCCTCTTTTTGATCTTGTGATCTGCGCTGGGAAGTTTCTTGCAGGGGGGCTCGTCATCCTCAGACGCCCCCCTAGAGTATCACCTCCCTAGTGGGTCGCTCAGAATGACATTGTGTTGAATCCTTAAAAACACCTTTGGCATTTCCAGAGGCTATTGTTTCCCCCAACTGGCCAGTGGGGAAATCGGGGACACAGGTCACGGTTCCCAGCTCTGGGGCCCTCGCAAACTTTCCTCTCTGGGGAGGTGTCATTTACACACAGTGAAATGCGTAGACCTTTGTGTCCGGTTGGAAGGTCTAACATGCAAGATCCTGGCTAGCCAGGCTCCAGCGGAGATGGCGAATACTTCGTAACCCCCCAAAGTGTCCCGTGCTCCTCCTGGCCAGTGCCCTATCCTTGTTTCCCAGGAAGCCGCCGTCCAGGTGCCTGCACCTTCGTGGGCCTGCCCTGAACTATTGGTCCGGTGTCCCCGGCCTGGGTTTCTAGCCGCGACCCTCTGGCTGGCCATCACCTGCACCCTCTCTCCAGCTAGATGGGTCCCTGCTCTGGACTTCACACTTCACCCTCTTTCTTCTGCCTTGGCCGCTGGGGATCCCAAGACAGGGCAGGCTGTGTGGGCAAGGAGGGGGTCTGGAGAATCAGGCCTGCAGGTAACTGGTTGCCTTTCAGTAAAATCAGGATGCTGATGACCGTGGGAGGATAGGGCTGGCGGGAGGCTCTTGGAGGGAAGGTGGGGGGATATTTCACGTTCCAGGTGTGCTGGCCGCATGCTCCGCTATGTGATGACTCAGAGGGCAAGCCTGGGTCTTAGAGGGCCTTTTGTGCACAGCTTTGAGGGCACAGGTGGTGACGGTGTCCGGCTTACGGAGTTGCTGAAGGCTGCAAGTAGGATCTGGAGGGGATAATGGGTAGTAGAATTCGGGGCGGGGAGGCAGGGCTTCGGGACTGTTGGTAACCCCCCTGGTGCTCCACCTCCGCTCTTTCCACCTAGCTGTACACCCTAGGGACTGACCTGCCTGGAAGAGATCCCAGCCCCGGGGTTTCTAAGAACCTTAGAGAGCCCGCTCCCATCCCTGGTCTGGCCATCCCACCTCCCGCCAGCACTTGTGAACACCGCTTGATTTCTCAGCCCAAGAGGTGCCATAAAAATATTGATGAAGCACAGCGTTGGTGAATCTGTCGCCTCAGAAGCGGAGGGATCTGCTGGCCGCTGCCGGCCGCCCACCTGCAGGATCTCCACGGTGGCCGCTTGGGCAATTTCCTGCCTCCAATTTGAAACCAGAAGGGAGGGGATCAGAGTCCCAGGAGCACAGGCAGCTGAGCTGGAAGGCCCTTCAGAGAGGTACCTTTAGCCTCTGCTTTTCACCGATGATGCAACGAGGCCACTGTTCACTCAGCAAACATTTACTCTTTGTGCCAGGCGGAAGACACAAAGTCGGAGGGAAAAAATGGCCCCTAGCCCGGACAGATGAGTATAAGATAGGGATAGATAACCACATAATCTTAATAGGGTGTGCACTAAAGACACAGAAGAGAGTAGAGGAGATGCTCCCACTGGGTCTTGAGGGGTGAATAGGAGTTCGCCTGGAGGTGTCAGAAGGATAGAGAGTATTTCAGACATGTGCAGACCCACTGTAAAAGGGTCTAGAGCATGTTTGGTGGGAGCGATAGGGTGGGGCCGGAAGGATGGGAGGTGAGGTGGGTGCAGGTGAATTCATCGCCTGTCAGTGAGTGCTGGGATGGGTGAGCCAGCCCAGTGCCGGTGAGGAGGCTCCGGGTCCAGAGTGTGGCAGGAAGTGAGGCATGGGAGGCTGACTGGGGCTAGAGTGCCCCATCCGGAGGGCAGTGGGAACAACGGGGTCAACACACAGATTGGACTCCTGGATGAAAGTGGGGAAGGGTCGATGGCAGGCAAGCTGGGTGCTGAGCGTTGAGATGGGGACCAGGGAGCAGGAGCAGTGAGGCAGGCACCGCTCTGGAAGTGGCCAGGCAGGACCAGAGCAGCAGCCTGGTGGCTCCCCAGACCAGCTCTCCTTCCAAGCCTCCCAGGGGCTCCTGTTCCACCTGTCAGCCCCATCTCAGCCTCTCAATGGGCCTTGCAATCGGGTGCTTAATAAAAGTTTCTTTTCAAACAGAAGATAGAATGTCCTTTGGTTCAGTCCCAGGCTCTAGAGGCTTTGGGGCTGAGGTGTGCCCTTCTCAACTGCAAGGGTGGACAGCCCGTTGTGAGGCCTGTTCCAGTTGTTTGGTCCTTCATGAGCTGGCTTTGCCTCTCCTGGCGTGTTCTCCAGGGCAACTTGGAATTTCTCATCACGGCCCCGGGCTTTGTGAGGTGCCCACCCTGAGAGCCGCCGAGCCTCCACTGCTCTGTCTGACGCATGGGGGGCCTCCTAGGGGCATCTAACCTGGGAGGCTGGAGGGCAGGGGGTGGGGTTTCCTGCTCAGCGGGTGTCGGCAGCGCCCAAAAGGTGCCCAGAGGCTGCAGTCAGTGTGGGGCAAGGCTGTGCTTCCCATGTCACTCGTCCCTCTTTGCTGAGTGCTTCCCCCTTAGTCATTTGTTTATTAATAATGTGCTTGGGACTCATGTGGCTACTCTGTCCCTCAGCCGTTTCATCCGCATATTCACATAGCAGTGCCTTTGTTGGCTCATTCATTCTTAGCTCTGCCCTTGGCCCCTCAGAGGTGAAGGTTGCCCTGGACTGGGACGGGAGACCCACACGTGCCAAGGACACGCCTGGCCACATCTTCCATGCTCAGGTGACTTTCCAGAGTCTTTCCACCGTCGCTACAGGCAGGGTGTCTCAATGCTGCCCCTGGGGGACACTGAGGCCATGTATGGAGACATTTTTGGTGCCACTGGCCCCGAGTGGGTGGCGGTGGGGGGTGCGAGGGATGGTCCCACTGCAGGGAGCACTCCAGCCCTAAGTGTGGATGGTGGAGGGCAGGAAACCGCTATAGATTTGGCTCGTAGCATGAATCTGGTATGTCACTCTCAAGTCTCTTTTTTAAAGACATACACAGAAAGAACATTTAGTACAACGCGGTTATGTGTTATTTTCTAAAAATGTATATATGTGTATATGCTGTGGGAAGTCTGCAACTTGCTCTGCTCATCGGACATTTTTAAAAGAATATCACAAGTTGACACATATGGCTCGTTTGTTTAAATTCAGTCGCTTTGTGGCTTTAGGAATGGGCCTCATTCTCTGTAGCCGTTCTTCCATAGGTGGGGGGCTACATCGCTCGTCTTTTTCACCGCAAGCACACACGCTTTGCACACTCAGCGTGAGTTTCTCTGGGACAGGCACTTGGGAGTGAAATTGCTGACAAGTAGGAGCACGCCTCCCCCCCCCCCAGCCTTCAAGCCTGGCCCTCTTTCGGGTTGCCCTGGAGGAGGAACAAGACTGTAGTCTTAGTTCGCATTTACCTGATTACTAGGAAGGTTGAGCGTGTCTTCCCACGAATGCCGGCCCCCTGGGGTTTGCACTGGGGCCTCCGAAGCCCTGTGCGTGTGTGGTCCCAGTCACGGCGGTGGTGACCCAGACCTTGGTCCTGGTGGGGTCCCTTCCCCATCAGGGTGCCGGCTGCTCGAGATTTCCACGCTGAGCGTCCCTGCACATTGCTCCTCGGCCACTAGCCCGGCCGGCCATCCTCCGACAGGGCACGATGCGGCTGATTGGGTTTTGGCCTTTTATCTTCAGTTTTATGATTACACTGTAGTAACCTTTGCTGGACTTGCTTGTGCCCGAGCCTCCCGGCGTGTTCCCAGAGGGTAACTTTGTTTCTGAGTTCTGGGGGCTCCGCACGCCGTGTCCGGCGTGCGGGGGCCGTCGGGGGACTGGGCGGGTCTCCCGCTGACACTGGCTCTATCCCTGCAGGCAGACCTCTGCGTTATGACCCGGCTGCTGGGCTACGTGGACCCCTCGGATCCCTGCTTCGTGGCTGCCATCTTCACCATCACTTTCAATCCGCTCTTCTGGAATGTGGTAAGTGCCCTAGCCGGGGCCCTGTCTGGGCTGGCTGCGAGCACGGGGACATGGACGGCGCTTCCCTCCCTGCGTCACTCTCTGGCCAGTGCGGAATCATCCTTTCTGTTTCCCCAGCGAGGTCAGAGCCCAGTTAGGGGATGCTGGCCAGGGAAGCCCCTCATTCTGGGGATCCCACGTCGTGCCAGCAGTGACAGTCCCGGGCTGCTGCTGGGCTGGGCCGGACCATCGGGGCTGTCCCTCCATGAGGCTGTGCACATGCGCCCACCCTGCGATCTCGGTCTTCTAGAGGCTGCCGTAGATGGCCTCGGCTTAGGGGCTCCCTCCTCGGCTGCCACGCTGAGCAATCAGGCGGCTTTCTCGTGAACCCCCCCACCCCCTCCGACGTGCTCCAGAAACATGATTTGTTTTTCCCAAACGAGGCTCCCGGCGCAATGGGTTTGCACAGCTCCGGACTGAGCATGCAGGGAGCAAGAATGAGCCAGCGAGACGTGAACACAGAAAGTGCCACGGCAGCACCCAGCTCTTCTGTGGGTACCGGGGACGCCCAGGACCTAGAACAGGGGGCAGGGGTGCAGGCTGTGTGGGAAGGGGGCCCTGAGCCCTCTGGGGCAGGTGTGGGACTGGCGGACAGGCCCTCCTGCTACTGCGTTTTCTCTGTGGTGCCTCCTCCCTGCCGGGATGTGGAGGAAGCTCTTGGGGTTTCTGCAGGGATGGAAGGGGGTGGCAGTGGTGCCCCAGGGCTGCTTCCCGAGGCTCCTGCCCTGTGCCCGTGCCTGGGTTTGCTGATGCAGAGCCACGGACGTCCTGTGATGGCCCTTGAGGGTAGCCTGAAGAATAAGGCCGACCTCAGCATTAGCAACACACTGTTCCAGACTGTTTTCATTTCGGGTGACCACCTGGTCCCAGAGGCGGAACACGACATGTTTTTCATCTGGTTTCTGACTTAGAGTCTTTTCTCTATCTGGGGAGATAGGCGGTGGGTGGGAGTGGGGGTGGGGGCGGGGCTGCTCACCTCAAAGAGGCCACATTGGGAATGTGCTGTCCCTGCTGTCCTGAGCGCCTTGGACCCACCCTGCGATGGCTGGGGCAGGCCTCGGACTGGAGGGGGCCCTGAGGGGAGGGAGGAGCTCTGAGGGTCAGGGGTTAGGGCTCTCTTCTTTGTCTAAAACCATTTTTGAGGCCGCCTGGGACCCCCGCCGCAGCCCACACAGGAACCCCAGCAACCAGCCCACACCCCCATGTCTGAGCTGGCCCTGGCCTGACAGCGGCCTCCCGCTGTCCAAGAGCTGGTCCCCTGCAGGGCCGGGGTCTTCCTGTGCCTTTCTGCTCTCCATCCCTCCTCCCCCAGCCCCGCTCCCCACCCCCACCCTCCCTCCTTCAGCACAAGATCACGGTGGGTAAAACAGCTGGAAAAATGACCCTTGTCAAAGATGTATGTCCACATCCTTATCCTTGGAACCTGTGACAGTTACCTTATATGTCCAAAAAGGGGAGCTTTGGAGGTGTCAAGGATCTCAGGATGGGGAGACTGTCCTGGATCATTGGGGTGGGCCCTCTGGGCAGTCACATGTGTCCTTATCAGAGGGAGGCAGAGGGAGATGAGCGGACACTGGCTTTGAAGACCAAGATGATGCGGCCACCAGCCAAGGAAGGCTGAGGCCACCAGAAGCTGGAAGAGGCAATGAGGGATGGGTTCTCCCCTTGAGCATGGGGGTGGGGGAGGAGGCGGGAACGCGGCCCTCCCCGCACCTTGATTTGGCCTAGAGACATTGATTTTGGATTTTCGGCCTTCAGAGCTGGGAGAACATAAATTTCGTTGTTCTAAACCACTTAGTCTGTGGAAATGGGCTACAGCAGCCACAGGAAGTGGGTGCAGGGTCTCAGAGAGGCTGTTAATCTGTGCTAGAAGGGCTGGCCATCTGCTGGGAGTGTGCAGTGCGCCCCCTGGTCCACTGTCCATGCCCTGTGGGCCTGCCTGGTCTCCCAGCGCTGGGGACTCAGCTTGCTGAGTGTGCTGTGGGTCCTGGGGACACTTGCTCACGTACAAGCCCCTTCTGTTATTTCCCATAGGCCCTTCCAATGGTGTGTTCAAGTTCATTTTTTTTTTTTTTAAGGTTTATTTATTTGAGAGAGAGAGAGCGCGCGCATGTGCATACGGGGGGCAGGCTCCCCTGCATGTGCACACGGGGGGCAGAAGCAGACGAGGGGCTCCATCCAGGACCCTGGGATCATGACGTGAGCCGAACAGCAGAAGCTTAACTGACTTGAGCTCCCTGGGTGCCGCAGCTCAGAATCTGTGCATTTGTCATGAGGTTTTTTTCTTTGTTCATAGTGTTCGATCAGCCTTGCTTTCGAGAAAGTTATTCACTGGAACAGTCCGTGGTCATCAGTGGGAGAGAGGTTCAGAATGGAGGCCATTAGGGCAACACACTGTGGTCCAGTGGGCTGCTGCCTGTCAGGCCAGATGGTGGCAGAACAGGCCAAACCCGTCTGGGTGGCCTGCCCCGCACCGCCCCCGCCCCCCCCAAGCTCTGTGCTTGGGGACGAGATCCCAGCCTGGGAGCAGTCAGCGAGGGGGCACCTGTGGAAGAGCTTAGAGCACTGATTCAGTTTTCACTTGGCGAAAGCTGTTATTAACCCCTATGGGAACCTGCCTGGAAGAGGTTCGCTCATTTCTTCAGCTACTTGTTGATGGCCCACCATGTCCCTGCCAGGCACCCGGGGCAAAGTGCTCGGGTTCCAAAGGGGCTGACTTCCCTGACCCAGGGTGGGGGAGCTCCCTCCCACGAGGGGGGGAGCAGGTTTCTGTTCAGAGGGTCAAGCGGTGCCGTCTGAACAGAAACCTGCCCCCCCCCCACGTGGGAGGGAGCTCCCCCATCCCCCATCTGCGGAAGAGGAAGCGACACATGCAGAAGTCCTGGGTGATTTCAAGGAAGGGCCGCTGGCTGGAATCCGACCCAGCGAGAGTGGAGGGCGGCAGGTCAGAAAGAGGGCTGGCCCAACAGTACGGGCCTTGTAGGCCGTGGGGAGCACGTGTTGGGGGGAATTCTGGGCGGGGAGCCGTGGAATGAGTGGCTTGATCTGACTCAGGTTTTCCAGGCCGCTGTGGGCTGATGAGAGCAGATGCAGGGCGAGGGCGGGGCTGGAGGCGGTGGCGGGGCCGAGGCCCAATGGTGGCTTGGACCAGAGTGGCACCAGCGGAAGTTGGAGAAGTGGTCAGATTCTGGGCACAGCGCAAAAGCCCGAAGAGTCAGCAAGATTGATCACGGTTTGGCGGGGAAGTGCCAGAGAGAGGAGGCACCGCCGGCTGCAGCAGGGACCTGAGTGATTTCTAAGAAATAAGGATTTGGCCGTCAGTCTGGCACACAGCTCCACAAAGCCTCGAGATTTCCTAGGTGTAGAGGGCGTGCAAGGTGTCTTTTTGTTATGTTAACGAGGCGACGTTAGGCCCCTCCCCAACCTAAGGGAGGGGGCGGGGCGTGTTGCCAGAGGAACCAACCAACCACGTGATGGAGGAGGGGGCGGAGCTGGAGGTGGAGTTCTGTGGCCAAGAGCCAATGATTTAATCAGTGACCTGAAATGCAGCCTCTGTGAGACCCCGCAAGCATGGGGCTGGGAGACGGGCCGCCTGGGTGCTCAGTAGGTTGGGCGCTTGTCTTCCGCTTCGGTCATGATCCCGGGCCCCTGGGATGGAGCCCCGCGTTGAGTACTCTACTTGGCAGGGAGTCTGCTTCTCCCTCTCCCTCTGCCCCTTTCCCTGTTTGTGCCTGTGCCTGTGCTCGCTCTCTCTCAAATAAATAAATATAATCTTTAAAGATAAAAAAGGATGGGGTTCGGAGAGCTTCTGGGTTGGTGGATGCATGGAGATGTGGAGAGGGTGGCATGCCCAAAGAGCGTCGGTGCTCTGCAGACCCCCCCCATTCATCTTTTCAACTGAGTGATGATTCCTGGCCTTTAATATCCTTTGTAATAAGCTGGTAATCAAGCAGATAAGCTAGTTCCCTGAGTTCCGTGAGTTGGGCAGATGGTGTCAGGAGTTGAACTGTGGGACACCCGGCTGGTGTCAGAGACTTGGCTGCGTTTGTGGGGATGAAACCCACACATCAAAACTGGGTGCAGAATTGTAGAGGGCATGGCCCCCCGGGACAGTGTAGGGGCTGAGGGAAGAGCTCCCTTGCGGGCGGAGACCTTGTGAGTCTGGAATTGAGGGGCGTGGGATGGCGGGGGTTGGTGGTCATGTGTGAGGAAGCCAGGGAGGGTGGCCCAGGCTGAGTCCGTCATTGAACCAGTGCCTTCTGGTTGCTCCAGGGCCTGCTGTCGGCCTCCCCAGGGTGGCTGGAGGGGCCTGCCCACCTGTCAGAGCCAGCAGGTGGATGTGGGGTGCCCCCTCCCCACCAGCACCCAGCCCCATCTCTCTCTTCTTCCCTGTCCCTCTGTCCCCGAAGCCGGTTTTGATCTCCATTCCATTAGAATCCTGCTCGTAGAACTTCAGAGAGCTTTGTTGCCTTCTGCTGTCCTCTTGATGGATCTTTCGGGAAACCAACATGGGTGACCCTCACAGTTTCTTGTAGCTCTGCTCTCCCGGGGCCTCATGCTGCTCTTCGGGCTCCGTCTGCTGCTCCTTGTGAACAACTTCTCCTCACTCATTCATTCATTCACCCAATGTTCATCGAGGGTGCCTGGGTGGTGCCGTTGGTTAAGCGTCTCTCTCTCTCTCTTTTTAAAGATGTTATTTATTTGAGAGACAGAGTAAGTGAGAGAGCACACGAGCAGGGCCAGAGGGAGAGGGAGAAGCAGGCTCCCCTGCTTAGCAGGGAGCCTGATAACGGGCCTTGATCCCAGGACCCAAGCCAAAGGCAGTTGCTTAACTGACTCAGCCACCCAGGCGCCCCTAAGCGTCCAACTCCCAGCCACCCAGGTGCCCCTAAGCGTCTGACTCTTGATTTCAGCTCAGGTCATGGGGCCCTGAGATCATGCCCCATGTTGGGCTCCATGCTAAGCGTGGAGAAACAAAATAATGAATGTTCATTCCTCGAGAACCCTCTGTGTGCCAGGCACAGGAGCCAGGGAATAAAGCTGCCTGGTCTCCATTGTTAGAGATCACAAATAGGTTTGTAGTTAAAAGGGTGAAAAAGGTCAGGCGCTACAGAGGGAACGATTGGGGCTTTTCTCAGTCTCTGGCCCAGAAGCTTCTCAGGGTACCAGCCCCTCAGGTCCAGGTTCGTGGCCCCACCTGGACGTGCCCAGGCCCCACAGGGAGCTTGCTGTTTGAACCCTGGCCAAGACGGGGGTGTGGGCTGTGTGCTCCCCTTCCAGGGGCTGTGGGCAGCGATCCAGGGGCCAACTCTCACTCGTCCCCCAGACCTGTCCTCATCAGTCCACCTGCTTAGCGGGGGGGCCACCTGCTCACCCGGCCAACACTGCAGCCTTCTAGCCAGGGTACCCCGCGCCCCCTGCGTCTCTCCAGCCATCCACACTTCGTACTCACTCCTTCACACGCGAACACAGGCCAAGGCCAAACTGCCCAGTGCCCCAGCACACTCTCGGTTGCTTAAAGGCACCCCACACCTTCCAGTAGAAGGTGTGAGCCCTTTCCCTGGCCCCTGAGGCCCCTCTGCCGGGCCTCTCGTTGCTTGTAAGCTCTGTCGTCTTGGTCCCAGCCTTTCCCCGTGACCCCTCCCCTTGCCGAGGGCGTCTTATGGACCTATGCCACCTCTTTCAGGCAGTCCTCCTGCTTCTCACAAACCCCCTTCCCAGTCCACCCTCCAGGCCCAGGTCGCTAACGTTGGCATTGTTGACATTTTGGGCCATCCTGTCCACTGCCGGATGGTTTTGTTTTGTTTTTTCAATTTAAAGATTTTATTTATTTATTTGACAGAGGGAGAGAGAGCACAGCAGGGGGAGCAGCAGGCAGAGGGAGAGGGAGAAAGCAGCCTTGCCCTGAGCAGGGAGCCCGACACGGGGCTCGATCCCAGGACCCTGCGATCATGACCTGAGCCGAAGGCAGATGTTTAATGACTGAGCCACCCAAGCGCCCCGACGGCAGGGTGTTTAATGATGTCCCCTGCCTCTACCCCCCAGGTGTCCTGATAGGCTCAAAGGTCTCCAGATGCTGCCAGGATCCCTGAGGGGCACAGTGTTGCCCTGGTTGGTCTGAGCGAGGCAGCCCTTTGTGCCCACTGCGTGTTCCCTTTGGCGTCTCTGCCTGCCACTTGGCCTTCCCCTTAGGCGGAGAATTCCAAGAGAGCTGGAGCAGCCCCTGCCTTGCGCCCAGAACCCCCCGACCCTGGCCCGTGTGCTGTTAGGAAGGGCAGAGCCCCTGCCTCGCCCATCCTCACTTGCGCCCTGCGCGGCCGACACAGACAGACCTGCAGCGAGGGTCTACTGGGTTCTCAACAGTCGGCCTTTCCGGGTTGATATCCCGGGAGGGGGCCCACCTCCGTGGGTGCCATTGCATACTCTGACTGAAGAGGAAGGGGGAACTGCCGGGAGGAGAAGCCGGGCCGGCCGCGCTCCTCTGGCATCCCGGTAAAGATAAGATAGCCGCAGCCCTGCGAGGGTGCAGCCCCGGGCACGCCCTCCAGTGTCAGAGCACAGCGCGCCCTCGCCAGGCTGTGATGCTGTGGCCTTGAGCCCGCCCGTTGTTTACAGAAGAGAATTGGCAAGGTTGGGCGCCTTAGCTATCATCGGAAGCAGATTGCTTGTTAGGACGTCAAAGCTGATCGAGACTATCGGCACGTTTGGACGCCCCGCGAAACGAGATGCGTTTATGGACAGCAAGCATATCGTTAATCTTCACGTGGGGCCCCTTGGGAGAGTGAAGGGGCGCTTCTCATGATCCGGCCGGGATGGCAGGGGTCTGTGGGACTGTCCCGGCCAGCGGGTTTCTTCAGCGTGGAGCATGCCTCTGAGTGGGGCGTTCTTGCCTGCCTGGCCCAGCTCTCTGCTCCCCCGAACCCCCGGGGGTGCCTGCTGTCTCACACCCTTGCCTGCTTGCCCGCTGTCTTTCTGCCTGAGGCCAATCCTTTCTGGGTGTGTGCGTGCAGCCCCTGGGCTTTGGTGGGAGCCAGGAAGGCCGGACAGTAGATGGCGCTGTGGGTAAGGTCAAGGACAGCCCAGGGCGGGTGGCCTGACACCTTTAGTGTGCATTTGCTTCAAGGCCCCATTTTCTGGTTTCAGATCCCCAGCCAGCGAGCCGTTGGCTAATTTCAGGTGCCCCAGAGGCTCTCCTCCCACCCCCAGGTGCCAGGAAGCTGACCCTGCAGGTGTCACTGGGCTGAAACCAGGAAACCAGCCTGGTATGTAGGAGGGAGGTCCAGGTCCCATTCCCTGTGTTCACACCCCCTCTGGGCCTTGGTTTCTCCATCTATGAGGGGAGGACATGCAACTGAGTTCCTATAGAGCTCTGAAACGCAGGGCCCCACTCACTTTGCCAAGCACTGCCCTGGGTTGCCCTTTTGCTGTGCCCAGGGGAAGAGGACATCCCTTGCCCTGCTGGCATGGGCGCTTGGGCCACCAAGGTAAGGGTGGCTTTCGTGAGTGCCATCTGAAAGTCAGGGCCTGGCCGCTGATGAAGGTTGCAAGTAGAGGACACATCCGGAAGACAGGAGACAAGAGAGCGGTGGTGAGTGTCCTAGGCTTGCGGGCTGCACAGGACCTGCTGAGGCATGGCCAGGCTTTCTAGAAGAGCAGCAGGGGGGAAGATGGGGGGCAAGAGTCAAGGAGACCAAAGAAAAGGGGAGGCGTGGGGAGAGAAGGTGGACCGGGGCCCCCGAGGAAGGACCCCGGACATTGGCTTGCAGTGCCCATTGTGAGCTACAGGCTGGTGGTGTGTGTGTGCATGAGTGTGTGCATGTGTGTGTGTGTGTGTGTGTGTGTGTGTGTATGTGTGTGTTCTTTTCTGAGCCCAGGAGGAGTCATGTGTTTTTAGCCCGAGGCAGATCTGGTCACCCTGAAACCCCATCCCTATCCGGACGGAGAGCTGAACGGGCCGGCACGTCACTCCATGGGGCTGCGGCCCTGGGCTGGCGGGGGCAGCATCGTGCCATCGGCCAGGGCTCACTTTAGACTCTCCGTGTCTGGGCACCATGGAGATCGAGTGTCCATGGCGCCTGGAACTGGGTCAGCTCACAGTCTTTGCCAGAATCCCTCAGAGCGACACAGTTAAGAATAAAAGGGAGGAAAGCAGAAGGAGGCTGCCTCCCACCCGAAGGCCAGGCCAGACCCTGACCTCCTCCTTCTCCTCAGCTTCCTGACTTTCTGGAGGTGCGATCTGAGTTCCTCCACAGGCCTTTCTTTTGCTTGTCCTTTAGCCAGCCTGCCCTGAGCCCTAAGCCCAAGCAGACGCGGCCGGGCGTCCCCTGCGTGCCTCCCCGGCCCTGCGGCAGGGCTGACCCACAGCTCCGTGGACTGTGTTCATTGTGTGTTCACCTGGTCGCCTCCTCCCTCAGACTGAGCGCTCCCGGAAGCCAAGGACAGTGTCTTGGGGCCAGGGACGGGGCCTCGCCCGGTGTTAGAAGGGGTGGATGGAAAGATGTCCTTCCCCCATCGGGGGCGAGCCCCGAGTGGCTGGGGAGCGGTGGGCCAGGCAAGGCCGTGTGTGAGAAGGTGCCAGGTCCTCCTGCGGACCCCTCTGGTGCCGCCGTGAGAGCTCGGTCAGTGACTGATGAGACGCAGCCGGGAGTGTTTAGCCACCTGGGAGGCAGCTTGGTTGCGCTGTTGGCTTTGCCTCATTCCTGGGTCTGCTTCTGAGGCCAGCCGAGATTCCGTGGATGATTTCCAGGGCTTGAGGTTTTGTCTCGCTTGACCTCTCACTTGCTCTGTGACCTGAGCCCGTCCCTTCCCTTCCCTAGATCTCACTTGCCTCATCTGCTGGGGCAGCCTTTGCCCGATTTCCTCACCGTGTGGCAGCGAGGCTGTTGGGGAGGGAATGGGTGCAAAAGGATTTGGAAGCGTGAAGTGCCCGGTGTCATATTTGGCTCGAGGGAGGACCCGCTGCGGGATGCGTCTGGCTGCAGGCGCGTCCAGAAGAGCTCTTGCATCAGTGGAAACGCCTAGAGCCTTTATCCTCCCTGCCAGCCCCCCCCCCCCAGGCTGTAGGCCAAGTGCTTTCATTTATTCCAGAGTCTCCCGTCCCTAAAATTTATCCATGGCTTCCTGATACATCTTGGAGAGTAATTGCTGTAGCTGGCGACCCCTCATTTTCCCCAGGAGTCAGGCATGAGCCAGGGAGAGACTTGGACTCAGAAGGTGATGGGCATGCACAGGGTCGGCCGATGCCGCACGTGGGAGGCCACGCATCACCGCGTGGTATTGTCAGGCTCTCCGGCGTCACCCGGCACCACGCCAGGCCGTGGACTTCTGGTCCACCGGTGGCCCAAGAGGCAGCCCCCTTCTTGGCCGCCTTCGTCTCCGATTCCTGCCCTCCCCATTCCCTGCCTCGGCAAAGTCAGACTCGGGAGGGCTAAGGGGGGTGATGGTCAAACGCCAGCCTGCCGATGTAGGGCTTAGGTCCGAGGACCCCGGGCGATGCCCCATTGCATTTCATGGAAGGCACTCATGCTTCTTGTTCGCTGGACATGGGGTAACAATGCCGGAGGCGGGGGGGGGGTGGTTCTTGGGGGACAGCTGGGCCTGGGGTGCCGGGCTCCTGAGGTTTTGGTGGCCGGAGAGTCTGGACTGGCTGGGGGTCGCCGGGATGTGTGTTGGGCAGCGGCCAGAGATCATGAAGCGAGGCTGGAACCGAAGATGAGCAGCTGGCCTGGAGGTCCTGGGTGGGGAGGAGTGGGGAATCCAGGCCACCTGATAGAAAATGGGGAGTTGGCGCTAGGTCTGGGGGGTGGGTGGGTGAGGAGCCGAGGGTGGGAGGTGGAGTCTATACAGCTTCCCAAGGGCAGCTTCCAAAGTCAAGTGCTTGCTGTCCGAGGCCCCAGTGCAGCCTCAGAGGCCAGGCCCTGTACTTGGGTATGAGGTTCCGCTAACCTGCCTTTGCCTGCTTTGTCCCGATGCCCCCGCCGAAAATGCTCCTAGCTGGGCCGGCCCGTGCAGGCTGGTGCACAGGGCAGTGAGGGAGGGTGTGCGCAGAGACCTCTGCTCCCAAGGAGCCCAGCCGGTCCTCCCCGCGGCGGCATGACATCTGCATTGACCCCAATCGGTCAGGAGATGGCATACATAGCAGGGGCGACGTTCCCCAGCCTTCCAGGGCTGTGCGCACGGAGAGGGGCCTGCGGTGAGGACAGCGCGGATGCCAGCTCTTTGGCCCCGTGACTGGATGGGTTTATCCATCTTGAAGGTTCTCCTGCGGCTTAGATGGGGGCTAGGGCGTGGAGGGCGGGCCAGGACATTACAAGAGTAGCAGGCGTGAAGTGGATTTGTAAGCGGTAAGGCCAAGCACGAGCGGAAGGAGCTCTGTGATTTATAATAAACACGTATTTTGTCTTTAATCTGTTCCTGGCACAGGCTTCCTAAAACGATGAACTTCCTAAGTGATGGGAGCGGGAAGACTCTTTTGTTATATTAATGAGGTGACTTGGGAGGGGGGCGGGGGGGCGGGGCTCTAGGTCATCTAAGTACCAGTGGAACCAATCATGTGTAGACAGTTGGAATCCCTGACCCCCCCCATCCCCTGACCACCGGCCCCCCCACGGGGGGTGGGGGGAGAGGGGCTGCAGTCTGAATTTGGTGCCCGGGTACCGCAGCCTCTAGAAAGCCCCCCTCCCGCCCCCCCCAGCCCGGGCGGCTCCGAAGGCGGGTGACTTGGGACCAGCCGATTCCCAGGGGTCCCTTCAGAGTTCAATGCGTCTGTCACAGGCTAGGGGAGTGGCTGGGTGTCTTGGGAGGTGCAGGTCCAGGGGCCGATTTGTGCTGAGGGTCCTGGGAACCCTCCTGGGGAGTGCTGCTCCCTGGAAAGGCAGCTCCGGCTGTGCGGTATGGGGTGCTCACTGCCGAGGAAGGACACATGTCTGAGCCCGAGTTATGTCCCCCGGGTGGGGACCCTCTATGCTGCCTCGGGGAGCAGAGCGTGGAGCCCTCCCCACCACCGCTTGTGCCCAGTGGGGGATGGCGGTGACCTTGACAAGCCCCTGGGAGCCTTCAGTGTGCGCCCCATCTCCTGGTGGGGTGGGAGGCTGAGTCCTCCTGGGTCCTGCCCTCGGCTTTCCCCCCCATTACTGCGAGAAACACCACCCAGCTGTCCTTTCACAAGGCGTCAGAGGTCTTGTTCAGTGAAGAACACTGGGGAAAGGGGTTCTCGGGGAAGGGGTGATGGTGACGCTGTCCAGCCCAGACTCTCTTGTGGCGTAGCTCGGAATCTGGGGACGGGGTCACAGATGAAGTGGCTGGGAGGGGGCGGCCTGCCCCGGTGACCAGCTGGCTCGATGCGGTGGCACAGCTCTGTATCTCCCCACCAGTCTTTGTCGGTGAGGACCAAGGGACGGTGGCCCACAGTGAGGGAGCAGAACATCCCCAGGTAGGAGCAGTGCGGTCCGTGGAAGTCACCACCTGATATTCTTTGGAGGCAGCCGCTGAGGACCAGAGAGGTTGCTTGACCTGCCCTGGGTCACACAGCTGCGGGAGCTGAACTGGGCCTGGCAGCCATGGCTTCTGCTCCTGGGCATTGCCCCGCTGCCCCATCCCAATCCCTGGAGGGCCTGCGCGGTGCAGACACAGCCCTAAGCGCCGGCGTGGCCCGGATGAGGCAGAATGCTAGGGGCCCGCTAGTGAGAAGAGGCTCTTGGGATGCCCTCTGGGGCTCTCATCTGGGGTGCACAAGGGTGTCCCGCCTTGACTGCTGAGCAGCTGGCCTCCTGGCGGGTGTGCGTCCTGCCTGTGTCAATATTATGAGTGCACGTGGGCTTCCTGGGGGCCGGGCTGCAGGTAGGCAGCCTCGAAGGCCAGTGACCTGGAAAGGATACCTCTGCCAGGTAGGGCAGGCACAGATGTCCTCATGGCCCGTCCTCGGTCTGCTCAGCCTCGGGGGCCCGGTGCAGTCACGTCCCCTGTGTTCCCAAGTCCTCCTGGGCCATCTTGCTGGGCTGGAGGGGGTGGTGAGGGGCAGCCTGGGCTTCTCAGCACGTGAACCTGTCTCGAGGATGATCCCTCCCAGCGCAGGAATTTTGGCTTCTCTGAGCCTCAGTTTGGTCATCTGTAAAAGGGGCACCGTAGTCAGGGCCTCAAGGGTTGGATGGGAAGGTAGGTGGGACCGTCCCTGGAGCCCCCTGAACAGCTCACTCGTTCTTGCGGTCCCCTTTGTCCCTGGCCGGACCTCGTGGCCTGGCTGCCCCGGGGCGTCTGCCGTGGAACTATCCTGCGGCCTCAGTCCTTCGTGTGGCCTGCTGCTGACCCCGTGACCTCGGCCGAGGTCCTCCGCCGAAGCTCTGTGCCTCAGTGTCTTCATTTGGGAGACAAGGTCGCTGTAGGTTGCACCCTGGGGCTGTGGGGAGATTAGTGAAGTAAGCCATGGGGGGCACGCAGGTGTAGCCAACCGGGTCCTGGGCGACCGGTGCCCGGGAAGAATTTGGTGACTCGGCTGCCTGCCGGTCCTGCAGTCGTGTGATGGGACCGCGGGGTCTGGAGGCAGGGGTAGGGAAGGTTGTGGAGAGAGGGAGGAGATGGGGGAGGTTGCACCCAGGGGCACACGGCCTCCCACTGGGCATGGCCGCAGGGTCGTGCCCAGCAGGTGCCCAGGTGACAGGGCCCAGGGAGATGGCTGGGGACAGGGCAGTCCTGGAGTCGGGGGGTTGGGAGGGAGCACAAGGGCGGTTTCAGTGGCGGAGAGGTAGGAGGAGGGTGGGCCGTACCTCATCAGAAGTGCAGGGAAGGTTGGGGGTGGTCGTGGGAGTTGAGGCTGGGCGGGTGGGCTCGGGGGGCTTCTGGGGAGTTTGTACCCGCTGCTGGGGTGCCAGGGAGCCAGCGGAGGCAGGGAGGAGTGGCTGGAGCTGGACCCGCGGGACCATCAGACGGCCCGGCCCAGCCCCTGCGTCGTTCCCTGGCTGTGTGTGGCTTTATGCCAGGGCCCACGTGGATGCTGTCCCAGCCCCGGACACCCGGGAGCCTCTGGCCCGGTCCAGCCATGTCTTTGCTGTGGTTGGCCGAGAGGCCGGGTCTTGGTAGCCCCGGTGGCCGGTAGGGCTCCGAGGCTCTGGTCATGCAGGAGGGCCCCCCTTGGGCCCCAGGGGATTGTGGGTGATGGAGCCTTGCCGTGTGGCTCCAGCCCAGCCACCCACTCAACAATTGGCAGCCAGGGCCAGCCGTGTCATCCGCTCTGTGCCTCAGTTTCCCCATGCAGAAACTGGGGGAGTTGGAGTATACGATGGTCTTTTCTGTTTCCATGTATCTGAGGCTGTTCTGAGCCCCCACCCTGTGCGCTGGCTTTCCTGAGAATCCCAGCCGTGACTTGCCGACAGCCCCGAATGTTCACCCCAATCCAGAGCTCCAAATACGCTGCTCTACCTCCTCCCCGCCCACCAGGATGGCCCGCCCCGCCTTCGCACCTGCGAGACTGTGGGACCGTTGTGTGAAGGCTCAGAGGCCCGTGGCAAGGAGTCCAGCCCTGACCTGCTCCCTAGCTAAGTGGTCTCTGTCTCTCGCTCATGCCAGGCTCCTGGCCGGCTGGCCCCCTGCCCCCGCCACTTCCGGCCATGGAGTGCCACCGAGGGGCAGGCACGGCCGTAGATAGGCTGCTTGGGTTCTGGTCCTGCCCTGAGCAGACCACTGAGCCTCTCTGAGCCTCGGGATCCTCTTCTGGGAAGTAGGCCCTCTTCGGCCTGCAGACTTTCCGAGAGGCAGGGCCGGCTCTTGCTGCCCTGCTTGATACCCCGTGGGCCCCGGGATGCTGGCGCCTTTGCTGAGCCTTCCCCATGTCCCTGGCCCGAGGGAAACCTGCCAGTCCCGGACCTCCGCCTGGGCCTAGATCGGGGAGCATGGCCTGGCGTGGTGTCCAGCTCCTGCAACACCACTCTCTACGCCACTCCGCCCACCGGCCCCTCCCACCACTGCCCTGCTGAGCTTTACCTTGGACCTCTCCTCATTCTGCAGACACTCCGGGGGCACTTGCCCCGCACGGCTCTGGGAGGGATTAGAGATGAACAGGACGCGAACTCTAGGGCCTGGTAAGGAACCCGGTCTGCTGTTCTGGCTAGAGTGTCTCTGCACGGGACCAGAATGGGGCGTGACCCCCCGAGACTCCTGGAAATGCCTTTCCTGTGGCCATGGCCTTCAGGGCTCCAGGCTAACCCCTGGCTCTCTGTGCACCTGCAGCCTGGTCCGGGCGCCTCCCGTCTGTCTGCTACCTGCATTTTTGTAAGCACCCCATGGCTTTTTCATGATGAAGCACAGGGTAGAGACAAAGGCCATTGGAGCCCAGGGCAGGGCAGCTGGGCTTGGTGCTTGAGGTGTGGGCTCCCGGGAGGGGACGTCACGGGAGGAGTAAGCCCCCAGCATGGGTGTGTCTCCTTTTGTGGGGGGGGCTGGGCAGGCGGACAGGCTGCACCGAGGCTGGGGATCAGAGGGAGTTGGTGAGTGCCAAAGGCTCTGGGGGAAAGCAGGGGTCCAGCGAGGCGGGGGAGGGGACACAGGGCAGCCACCTGACAAGTACCGAGCCCTCTGCGGGGCCCAGTGGCAGCTCACCGAGGCAAGAGAGAATTGAAGCGTAGAGGCAAGTTATAACTCCTGGGGGGCCCTGGGGACCTGCCGGAGGGCTTCTCAGCATCTTTATAGCACCCTGTTTCCTGCTGCAGACACAGAGCCTTGTTTTCCTTTGCCCTGTGAGAGGTGGCAGCCCATGGCCCCCCCGGGGACCACGGCTTTCTGCAGAGGCCCTGGGTGTGCCCACTAAGAATGTCTTCCCGGCAAACGAAGGGCATGTGGGCTCTCTTCATTCTCGTGCTTTGAGTGCTCATGAGGTTTCTGGAAGGAAGGAGACGGCTTCGGCCAGCCCACAGGAATCCCCTGGAACTGACCCTGCTGTGGCTGGCACCCCGGCCAGGCCCCGCTCTTGGAACTTTCCCATCAGGCCGATGGGGCTCTGGTGGTTGGACGGCCCTCCTGAGGGCCAGATGACTGAGTTGTTGACTTGTCAGGATCACAGTCTCAGGGAGCCTCCTTACCCGCCTCTCACTCCCCTCGTCATCTCCCTGCTCCCCTGCCCGGGCAGGCTGTGTGACGGGACGCCCCGTGCCCTGTCTTCTCTCCGAGAAGGTTCCCCTGCTGAGGTGACCGGCCCTTAGAGGCCTCGTCTCTGAGAGGAGGAAAGCACCTGGCTATTAGCTTTGTCGCCACACGGGATTCCAGTCCTCTGGATTCCAGTCCTCTCTGCGGTCGCTTACAGACCCTCCACCCAGAGCATGTTTTCAGGGAGCCCTAGGCAGCAGAATGCCCTTGCTTCAGCCACGGAGAACAAACATTCTGGAGGGCAGCTCAAAGACCGGGGGTCGTGATGACCGGCACGGGCGCCCCTCAGGGGCCATGCGACCAAATCAGCCCTCCGAATGGAACCCAGTACGGGTGTGGCAGGGACCAGAAAAAGTGGAGATAAATAAATAAATGTCACCTCCTCCTAAACCGGGAGATGGAGCCCCCGCCCTCTTTTGTGATGCATGCCTAGAAGATTGTGGTTCTGGAAAGTTCTTCCTCATTTGTCAGAGGAAGAAACTGCCCTGGGTGGAGGGTACTCGTCCAAGGATGTGCCACTGGCCATTGACAAAGGGGTGCTGGGGCCTTGCTCGGGGCCGGGGGGACCTGGAGCTGGAGGAGGTGGGCCCTTGCCGAGCCGCTGAATGGGCTTCTTCTGGGGGCAGGAGCAAGCAAGCGTGTAACTCCTCTGACCCCCAGCACACGCCTGGCCTTTCTGCTTTGGCAGTTTTCTGTTCTTTCTCTTTCTAGACGTCACATTTCATCTTGGGGGGTTGGTGGGGTGCGCTCGGTATGGATCCTAGCTCTACTGCTTCCCAGCTGGTCTCAGTTTCCTCCTCTGTGAAATGGGCATAACGCCTATAGGGTCCCCAGGCAGGGTTTGGAACGGTGTCCCTTAGTACTCATGCAAACGTGTGCTGTGGCCGCTCATAAGTCCCATCCCCAGAGGGCACAGAGGCCGTGCACAGTCTATAAATGTTGGCTGAATAAATGCATAGATATATGCCCGCTTTTCACTGCGGGTTCTTTTAAAACATCTGCTGACGCCGCACCGGTCGACAGTGGTACAGTCGTGTAGTGCGAGGGCTCCATTTGCTGGGGCCCGGCTGGAGGCTAGCTCCCCCCACCCCTGCCGGCAGAGCACCCCACCTGCCAGCGTCAGCCATCCTCGGGGTGCCGTATTTATGCCTCTGAAGCCCATAACAGCTCAAAAGCAGGATGCGGGAGGAATGTAAATACTTGGGGTGTTGATGTCTGCGGGGCCCTCATCGACCAGCATGACCAGCACGTGCTTCCCCTGTTTTTTGGAGGACGGAGGCCTGATCTTGCCCCCCACCCCCAGCTGGTGGCAGAGGTGGGCGGTCCAGGTCCCCTAATGCTCTCTCCGTGTACGGAAAGCCGAACCCAAGTCACGCCTTCGAGAGACACAGGAGAGAAGGGGGAGATGCTGAAGGCCCCTGGGCTTGCTGTGCCTGGCAGGATCCTGCTACGAGGCCCCTTGGCTTGGCCTCTCAGCTCAATGCCCCCTCCCCCAGGAGCCTGTGACCGTCCAGCCTGGAGTCGCCCCTACCCCCTGGCGGGGTGCGCGCAGCATGGAAGGGACAGAGGGAGGAAAAACCAATTCTCCCAAATGGCAGCCCGTCCCCAGCTGCGGCTAGCATATGACGTCTTTCAAGACAGGCAAAAGGAGTAAAGGGGAACCGATAGTTATGCACAGAAGAAGTATCTAGATTTTGCTAGACTTTCCAAATAGATGTACAGAGTGGGAGGGATTCACGGGGCCTCAATTTGCTGAGGGGCCGACGGTGACGGATGCTGCGGAAGGCCCAGGAGGAGGCCACACAAGATGAGCTGAGTGGGGGTAGGGCCCTTCCCCGTGTCTGGAAGCATCCATGGGCTTACAGAAAGATGCATTATTGGGGGGGGCTCCGGAGGGGGCATGATTTCATCTGAGGCGGCCCTCTGGCACGAAGCCCACATTGCAGCCGGGAATGGTGGTCTCCTGTGCACATCAGCCTTCTCTCCCTCTGATCCTCAGGGCCTCCAGGGATAATTACAGTGATAATTATGAGCGAGAAAATGGAAAGTGCAGGCGCCTTCTGCATTCTGGAAGCCGGAGCCCTGGGGGGCCCCTCCCATCCTGGCTGCCAGGTGGCCGACAGAAAGAAATGGCAGGGTCTCCCTCTGTGGGGGCTACCGGGGCCCTGGGCCTTGCTCTCCGGCTGTGGATCTGAGCCGTGGCCTGTGTGGGGGCCGGCTACTGGGTCCCCGAGAGCCTGGTCTGGGGCCCTGGTGAGGGGACCTCCCAGACTTTCTAATTCTCAGCCTGCCATGCACCCTTACACGTCAGTGGAACCCTGCACGCTGGCTGCTTTGAAAAAAATGGGTTGAGATGGGGGTTTCTGGAAGTGGTGAGTGGAGGAGCGGGACCCTGAAGCCTCCCAGGTGAGAGACACTGGGCGTGGACCCTCAGAGTTGCCTCAGGCATGCGGCGGGACCGGTAGTCGTCCAGGCTGGACCCATCCGGAGCAGTGTGTTCAGAAGACACTGTTCCCTGAGCTTGGATTTGACACCTTCCACGGTCAGCACTGAGATAGAGCCCCCCTCCCGCCCCCCTTCCCGCCCTGGGGAGCTTGGAAAGTCAGGTGTGAGATCCAGTGGCCTAATTTTAGACCTTGGGTCTCCGTGTCAAAACAGCAGCAAGATAATTAAAAAAAAAAAAAAAAGAAAGAAAGAAAGAAAAGAACAATGACTGGCCGGCTTTGACCTTTTGTTAATTATGAAGCAAGCACATTTCCACTAGGGCAGGAGCCCTCGGCCAGCAGCCGTGTGACCCCCACCCCCGGGCGCCCCCCCATTCCTTGGTTTGGACGGGTGACGGCCCTGGGAGCAGATACCTGTGTAACCTTCATCACCTTGGTTGGCCTTGAAGATCGGCCATCTGGGGTCCCTACCTGGGGTGTTAACGATGTTTATAGTTTTGAGTGTAGGCGAGACAGGCACAGAGAACAATTCCAACAGTGCCAGAATGGGTAGGGTGAAAATGTCTCTCTTGGGCCCCTTTCCTCTGCATCCCCTCCTGAGGTGTTCTCTGTGTGGAGGGGGGGTCTCTCCTACGTGGATAGCCACCCCTGGATGTCCTACTCCTTTTCCTTCCTGAAAGCTCAGCATGCTGATCTTACACCAGCAATGGGAACTAATGTTCATGAGTGTCTGCTCAGACTAGACTGGGTTCTAACTAACCCTCCAGGTAGCTCTTAGTGGGCTTTGGAGATGTTCCCTTTCGCTGCCCATAGAGCTCCTTTATTCTTTTCAGTTGCTACATAGTATCCCATTGTATCGCTGTCCTGTCATTTATTCATCTCACCCAAGGGCGGACATTGAGTTTGTTGCAGACTTTTACCACCCTAAAGGGTGTTCCCGGAAACGTCCTTATCCTGCTCATTTGCACACATGCGCAAATATGTGTCGGATCTGCTTCTGGATCACAGAACCGGGTCAGAGAACCGGGGCGGCTGTGACTGCGCTGGAGATCGGCCCAAGACCCCATGTCCGAAAGCAGACGCCCCTCCTCCCTGGGTGGCTGGCGCGCCTGGGCCTTGCCCCCTGAGGGCCACAGGACACTCTCTGCCCTGTCTCAGCCGCGCATCGGCAGACCCTCAGGGACTCCTGTTGGAGCTCAGTGCGATCAGCGGCAGCAGGAAGCCGTAGCAGATCATCCCCAGAGAGACCGCGCGGCGCTCAGAGATCGTGCTGTTCTGTCTCACCCTCCTTTCGGGTGACAGAGAGCCACATATGTCCCCATCCTCAGAGGTCACGGGAAATGTTCCAGCGGGCTAGGTGATTAGCACAGAACACAGTATTTTGAACCCAGGCTGTACCCTGCGAGAAGAGCGAGTCCTCACGCTCAGTGCTCTGTCCCCTCGGCTGTCAAGAGACTGTTTCGGGGACAGTCACACCACTCTGTGAAGGGGATTGAGTTTCCTCAGGAGGCTGCTTTTTTTCTGTTCCTCCCTGCTGTCGAGTGGGGTGAGCTCCCCCCTTCTGAGCTCACAATGACCCCCACACCACCCCGTTCACAGCCCCTGGGGGGCGGGGAGTAGGCACAGGTTGGGTGCATGAGGCCTCCGGTGTCGCCGGCTTGCAGGGGGCAAGGACCTCCCTCCCTCCCAGGGGCAGCTACCACCAGTGCTCGCACCGGCAGACTAGAACTGCTCTTGCCCAAAAAAATGGATGAGTCACCTTAGCTGCGTTTGTGACAGACCACGGGCCCGGGAGGTGGCCACCCCGAGGGGCTGGCCGGAGGCACTCAGGAGCCCCCTGTGCTGGCTTTGTGACTTCCTTAGGAATCTAAAAGGGTTGAAAAAGAAAATGCTATTTAAAAATGCCATGGCTGGTTGTCACTGCAGAAGGTCAGTCCTATTGCCGGTCAGTAAGCCTTGGGGACAAATGTCACTGAGTCCGGGCCTCTGTGTGGCCTGTGCCACCTCTGCATTCCGCTGCCTGACGTGGACTCTGGGACGCATCGGGACATAGACCTCGGAGCCTCTGGGTCCCCGGAGGGCAGGGGTGAGATGATCCGCAGTCCTCAAAGTGCCTCTCGGACCCCCCCACCTCCTGCCCCACTGCCCCCAGCCCACGGGGCTCCGCTGTCCCAGGCGCCGGTGGGACCCGCAGAAGGCCTGGCGTGTGTGCAGCTCGGCCGACTCCCGAGTCTTCTGACTGTGGACTGTGGGTTCTGATCTACGTCAAAGGGTTCTCGTGACAATGGGGGAGGTCGGTGGCACCCTCTGTGCCCGTCTCCCTTGGGGGGCATTGGTGGGGCTCACGTGCTGCTGCTTCTGATCCCACAACACTCAGGAGCACCAGATACCCATTTTTCTCTTGGTGCCTTAGTTCTGTCTTCTCAAACTTCCCCCCTCCCCTGGTCCCCATCACCGTGTTTGCAATTCTTCCCCCCCGGGCTTGGTCACCGACTAGCGCGGTGTCGATTTGCCCTGTCCTCCCTAGTACCTCTGGCTTCGATGGTGAGGACCATCGTGAGGACCATGGTGAGGCCGTGTTTCCCTGCCCGGAGGAACCTTCTCTCTGTGTTCCGTCCGGGTCTCGGGTTTGTGTTTCAGGCCCTGGCATCACATCTCTGGCATGCCCCCACCCCCACCCGGGGGGCCTCCCCAGGGCCATTGGCCTCAGTGCCTGGGAGATGCCCTGGGGCCGCCCCAAGAACACGCACCCGCAGGTGTGAAGGCCAAGGCTGCCCTTTGCTTGCAGGTGAGCCTGGGCGGCTCTGTAAACACTGCCCTTGGCATCGGCAGGTGTGAGATAGCATAGCCGTGCTCCCTGCCTGCAGAATTGTTTTCTGCTGAGTTCATTATCCTGAGTGTCTGCAGACACCGCTTGTATTAAGCGCGGAGCTAATAGGGAACATTAGGTGCTGCCCGAGGAGGGGCCGTGCTTGGCTGTGAAACCCGCCCGGGCCCTGGGGAGAGGCATGGGCTTCCCGAGCCTCTGCACCCGATCACCCCACCTCACCCCGCAGTCCTCGGAGGCTCGTGCGGGCCCAGCCCCCTCGCCCCCTCATTTCTGCCGTTTAAAAGGAGAGGGAAGAAAAACTGAGCCCGGTGGGCAGAGGCCCGGGTCAGCATGCAGCCAATGAAGTAATCTTAACTTAGCTTTGATGCCGGCTGTGAGGATAATGGGATGGCCTTCGTCGGCATAGAAGCGGGGCAATTATCAGGAGCTAATTGGGATTTCTTGGCCGGCCTCCAGATTGTGTGCGCTATCGGGCCACCAAGGGCCACCCTGCCTCTTTGATCAGAGGCCCATTGAGCCCTCCCCCTGTGAACGGAAGCCACTCCTCCCTCCTATGCCCAGACCCCCCACCACAAGTGGTACAACGTAGCTGCTAAGCCCTCCCCCTCCCCCCCAGGAGGAACCGTGATGTCCCCCCAGGGACAGGACGCAGGTGGGCTTTGGAGCCCCTTTGTGCTGCGTGCATGAGCGAGGGGCCAGGGGTGCTGGGCGTAATAGGATTTCAATAATCCAGAGCACTTGTAATGTTTGCTAAATCTGCTGGAGGTGCAGACAGAAAAAGACAAGGAAATGGCATCTACAGGGCTGAAAACAGCAGCGCGGAGCAGCCCTGTCACACTCGCACAGAGACACGCACACGCACCCCATCCAGCCCCATAACTGGGCCACGGCCAAAGCAGGAATGACATTAGGCCTGGGCACTTAGCATGGAGGGGATTCAGCCAGTGTCCCCGCACAGGGCCCCTGGGAGGTTTGGAAAGGAGCAAGGCATGGCCCCCTTTGCCCATGTTTAGAGGATGCTTGAGGAGGTAAGGCGGGTGGAGAGTTCAGGGCCCTGAAGACGCTATGCTGTGAGCAAGGCACAGGCCTTCAAGAACGGACAGAGCAGAGTAGGCCAAAGGCATAGACCCCCTGAAGGAGAGGAGGCTTTAGCAAGAAGAGACAGGCAGGAGAGGGAAGGGTTCTCAGACAGAGGGGGCCTTGCGTGCAACAGCAGAGAGAACAAACCTCCCAACACTGTCACCTAGATTCTAGAACATCTTGCCGTCTTTGCTGGAGTCCTGGATGCGGTGACGTGTGCCCCTTCAACCCTCCGGTGTAGCATCTCGGAAACTAAGGACGTTTCCTACCTTAGCACAACTTCATTATCACGAGAGAGAACATTTTGCGCAAAAGTTGGGAAGGAGCAGGTTGCTCTGGAATGGGGTGAATGGATGAGTCACTCGATGTGCCCAGCGCCTAGCTGAGACCAAGACCCAGGATGCGGGACAAATGGGGCTGCTCCCTCGGCCGGTGGGAATGGCTCCTGGGGGGGGAACTGGACCCACCAGGGATGAGGTCACAATGAGGGTCGTCAGCTTGGCCGACAGTACAGCTGTGATGTTGGCAGGCCAAGGGCAGGGGCAGCACTTCTGGGTGGCCGCATGTTAGGAGAAAGTCCTAGAATCCAGGTGGAAGGCACATGCTGGGGACACGTGCAGGTGCGTGGCCTCTTGGGATGAGTAGGAAAACCAGGACCGTGCAGGGCTTTCCAGGTGGCCTGGTCGAATCTGGCCTTTTAAGGGTCACCCGCATGGGTGGGGGAGGTCTCTCAAGACGTGGATCAAGCCATAGCCTCATGGCCGGCATGCATGGCTGAGGTCCCGTCCGACCCGCCCAGCATGCCCGGGAGAGGTCAGGCTTTCCGGGGGGTATGGGACGGGCGCACGTGCAGGCCAGGTAGCCCCACTGTGTAAGCTGAGGACACCGAGTGGCCCTTTGGAGTGGGAAGCACCCTGAGGGGTTCGTGAGGGTCTGGGGCCAAGGTGGGCTGGCTCGGGAAGGAGCGGTGCGGGAGGGGTCACCTAGCTCCCTGGTGGCTGCAGCGTGCTGGCCTGAGCTGCCTGTTGGTGCCCCAGTTTCATGGGGGTGGGGGGTAGGGAGTTGCCAGTCTGGTGCCCGTGCCCCCTCTGGCCAGAGTGGAGGAAGCAGCCCCATGCCGCCAGCATTCGTGGACCTGACCCCCTGCACTTTACATGTGACCAAACTGAGGTTGTGATGTGTCCCAACAAATCAGGGGGAGCCAGCCAGAAGGAGAGCAGGCCTGGGAGCTTAGTGGTGAGAAACACAGGTTCTGGGTCCAAGGCTGAGCCTCCCTACTTCTCCGCTGTGTGGCTTTGGGTGAGTCGCTAAACCACTCTGTTCCCTTACGGGTCAGATGAAGTGCTTTTCTCATGAATGCTGGTGAGGGTGCTCTGAGACGATCTGTGGGCGGGGTGCAGCACACAGTAGGTGTTCCTGCTTCTCCTGAACCCCGTCCAGTCCGCTCCCCAGCTTCGCCAGCCTCCGGGAGGTTCCCAGAAGACGGGTGAAGACTCTTTCTCCTGGCAAGGCTGAGTTGCTGAGGCCCTTCAAGTGTGGAGCTGCATCTCTGGGGTCTCACCACCACTCTTGTTACAAGGACCCGACAGTCCCTGGGCTCACCTGTAGTGAAACGCGTGCGTGGTCAGGCTCAGAGGTCAAAAGAAGGCGTGACCGTGACTTTGCCCTCTGCCCGGCGAGCTGTCCTTGAGGCTCAGAGCTGCCACAGCTGTGCTCCGAGCGCCAGGGCCTGGGCTCGGGGTGGCGGGCACCGTCCTCAGTGACAGTTTCAGAGGACAGCCACTTGTGGAGGGAGGGCGCCGACGTGCCGGGGGCCGGGCGGATGGTCAGCGAGGGGAATTTAGGAGCGGGAAATAACGCTCACCCAGTGACGTGGGATTCCAAGGAAATCCAAGGAGGGATTATGGCTTGTCGAGTTAATGACACTTGTAGAAAAAACAGGAGCTGCCCGGGGTGGTTATGGGAGAGCTTTCTGGCAGCGAAAGCGGTTTCCGGATTGAGTCAGCAACCGAATGGCTGTGCAAGGACCCTTAGGATGTCGTGGAATAGCATAGCCCTTCTCAGCAGTGCCTGGGCCAGGGCCTGAGAATCTGCACTTCTTTCTTTCTTTTTAAAGATTTTATTTATTTGTTCAAGAGAAAGAGAGCACAAATGGGGTGAGGGGCAGGGGGAGAAGCAGACTCCCTGCTCGATGTGGGGCTCGATCCCAGGACCCTGGGATCATGACCTGAGCTGAAGGCAGACGCTTACCCGCCTGAGCCCCCCAGGCGCCCCGAGAGCCTGCATCTCTAACATGCTCCCAAGTGTTGCGCTCACCGCTGGCCTGGATTTGAGGGATTGGGTCGGAGGTGGTGAGGCCGGCCTCCGAGGGCAGGCAGCTGGAGAGGAGTGGAAGCGTGTGTCCAAATCGCCTCTGGCCGCAGGACGCTCCAGATAGGGGGACATCTCTGAGGAGGGGAGGCAGCACCCCCGCAGCCCCCTACAGTGTGGTGCTGGCGGCCTCGGGCCCTGCCCCCCTGCCCCGGATGGCTGCCCATGGGCTCAGCCTTGGTTCCCGCTCACGGTCCCTGCCGCCTCGAGGGCCTGCTGAGGGTCAGACAGACAGCCGCGGACGAGCCTCGGAAGCCCGAGAGATGCCCACCAATGCCAGGATTGGCGTGTGTCATGGGGAAGGGTCCGGATGGTGCCCTTGCCTTCCTTCCATGAGAGACAAATCCCACGAGAACACAGAGCCCCTGTCCCCTCGACCTGTTTGTGTCCTTGGTGCAGTTCAGCCCGTTCTCCGGGAGACTGACGATGGCCCCAGGAGAGGCCCTTTCCAGCTCTGGGCCCCTGAGAGGTGGGCGGCGTTAGCCAGGAAGGTCGCCGGAGGTGTGCAGGGGTGAGGCCCGGAGAGGTGACCCGGGACCGGGGGGAGGCCAGCGCACTCCGCTGGGGTCACCTGAGCAGCCCAGGCTCTGTGGGCTGTGTCACGCCAGTCCACGGGGGCCGGGCCCCTGTTCCCGGATCAACTTCAGGGGGGCCCAGTGAGGCAAACCAATTCGCTCGGCTCATCGCCGGCCTTAAAGAGTAAGATTAGCTGCCCGTCTCTTGCCCAGACAGTCTTCCTCTAATATTCACTAGCGGGGCTCCACTGGCCCTGAAACGCCTTCCCGAAGGCAGTGCAGGGCAGGGGCTTCCTGAGTGCTGGGCCCACGGGGCCGGCGCCCGTCTGGGTGGCCTCACAGCCGGGGCTGGCGGCCCATTGCTCTCTGGGCGGGGGGCTCCGAAGACGTCCTTCTGTGGCTGCAGACCAAGCCGGTGGCCTCGGGCACCCTCCTTGCCCTGTCACGGTGTGCTTTTGGGCAGGTCACTGCCCCTCTAGGAACCGGAGCTCTCACCTGCAGAATGGACGCGTACGTGCTTACGCCTGGAGGCCTTGACCATCGTGTGCTGGGTGCTGCTTTTTAAATTGGGGTCGACTTTTCCAGACCAGTGAGTGGCCTCCTGCCAGAGCCCACCTGTGTCCTGCTCACTGGAGCTGGGGACCAGGGCTCTGGGGACACAGGCCTGCCCACGCCCTGTCTCTGCCGTGGCCTTGCCGGGTCGCTTTTGAGCCTCAGCTCAGATTCATTTCCACGAGTGGGGGGGTCTCTGTCCCCTCAGCCCCCAAGTCTTGACTCCTCGCTCTCTTGAGCCCCTGCTCTGCATCCTGGCTACTGCCCCCCACGTTTACGGGCTTGTCCCCATATCTGCTCCTGGGCCTTGGGCTGTGGAGTATGGGACATGCTCTGCTGAGTGTGTGTGTGTAGTGTGTGTGTGTGTATGTGTGTGTGTGTTCCTGTCCTGTGCCTGGTCCATTTCTCCTGCCTGCCCTCCCGGGGGCTCGTGCTGTGGTAGCGACAGGCCGGGCGCCCCGAGGGTCTCAGCTCCCACAGGCTCTGACCACTGAACGTACTTACCTTCCAGGCAAGCAGACCCCAGGAGCAATGACCACAAAGTCACGTGCCCGCCAAGCCCTGGAAACACCTGTCTGCGGCCGCTTTATTTACAGTAGTCGAATCCCGTGACTTCCAAGTGTCCCTCAGCTGGGGGGAGGATAAACCAGCCGTGGTCCGTCCCCCCCGTACCACGGACTCACTCCGTGGCAGCCCTGGAGAGGAGCCCCCCACTGATGCACACGGCTCCGCCCCCGGGAACTGGTTGAAAGGTTCTTGCTGAGGGGGGTGGGCACCCCAGAAAGCAGGATGCCTCGTGTAGTATGGGGCTGCAGAAAATAGATCAGGGGTTGCTGGGGCGGGGGGCGGGGAGGAGCCTGGCAGCGAAGGCCACTGGGAACTTTCCAGGGTGACCAAAGTGTCCCCTGTCTTCATTTGGCTGTGGCTGCCTGACCAGGTATGTTGGTCCGAACTCAGAACTCTGCCTTCAAAGGGGTACATTTCTATCAGATGTGAATTTTATGTTTTCCTCTGTAAGTCAGACCTCAGAAACCTCTTTCTTCTAAAATAAACTGGTAGTATTTCAGGAAAAAAGAGGAAGCAAAGCTGGCTGACCGTAGCTGCTAATATTACAGCGATGGGGATGGGGACAGTGACATTGTATCTCGAACTGCCCTCCCTCCAACCCCCCGAGAGGCCCGGGAAAGGCCCCAGCTGCTTATTGAAACCCTGTGTATCCAGACAACCACTCTGGCCATGAACCAAATACTTTCGAATTTCCTTTCTGAGTCAGGCTGAAGTCCATGTAAATATTGACCGAAGAAGGCAGGCCAGATTTTGCACTATGTTTGGTTAATAGCTGAAGAGCCACTCACTCCCGGGCACTTTTTCTAGTGGCTTCGTACAGGTAGGCCGTGTTTTATTTAAAGTAAAGTTTTAAAAAGGTCCTGTAAAGCTCCGTGTAAATCAGTGTGGTCGGAAAGCCCGAATATTTACATGAATCTCATGGTGAATCTTGTGATCAGGCAATTTTACCTCTACTTGCCCTTTTTTTTTTTTAAGATTTTATTTATTGGACAGAGAGAAACACAGCGAGAGAGGGAACACAAGCAGAGGGAATGGTAGCGGGAGAAGCAGGCTCCCTGCCGAGCAAGGAGCCCGATGCGGGGATCGATCCCAGGACTCTGGGACCATGACCTGAGCCGAAGGTAGACGCTTAACGACTGAGCCACCCAGGCGTCCCTCTACTTGCCCTTTTAAGTGTATGTATTAAGTATAGTTCAAAAATAGATATTTGGGGGGCGCCTGGGTGGCTTAGTGGGTTAAGCCTCTGCCTTGGCCCAGGTCATGATCTCAGGGTCCTGGGATCAAGCCCCGCATCGGGCTCTCTGCTCAGCAGGGAGCCTACTTCCCCCCTTCTCTCTCTGCCTGCCTCTCTGCCTACTTGTGGTCTCTCTCTCTGTCAAATAAATAAGTAAAATCTTTTTTTAAAAAATAGATATTTGGTCTGCTTAAGCGAAGACTGTGTTATTGAGAAACACAGTACCGCCTTTGCTCTGGCCTGGGGGCTCTCCAGGCCACGTGGCGACCCTCTTCTTCCGAGAAGCCACATGGGGTGTCCACCAAGTGACACGAGTTCCAGGGGCTGTCTCGTGGGGAACCCGGTGTCCTCCCTGCTTCCTGTCACGGTGAGGGCAGGTGGGATCCCTTTAGCACCCTCCATCAGGGACAGGGAGAGCGGATCAGACAGGATGGGCTTACCCCTTGGGTAACCTACAGCCAAGCTGTCCCCTGCAGACATTCTTTGTCACCAGTGTGCTCCCTGGCTCTCTGCCTGGACCCCCTCTAGCTGAAGGTTGGACACCAGGACGAGGTCCCACTCCCGCAGGGGCAGAGCCTCTGGGTCCTGGAGCCAACAGTGGTCCAGGCTTGCCTTCCCTCCCTCCTGCTTCCCCCATTCCCCCGAGATGAATATCAGGGACAGGAGAGGTGCCCACGAGGCAGAGGGTGGTGAGCTGTACAAACCGTGCTCATGTTGGGGGCCGGTGCAGAGAGAGGGCTCTGGCACCCGGGGTGGCCTGTGGCTCCCTCGTGGGGTTGGAGGTGCGCGAGGGCAGATGTGTCGGGTGGGCTGTGTCCCTCTCTGGCCAGGTGACTTCTGCCTCTGGCCATGGTCACCCCATGGGCATGGGGTCTGGGGACCTGGGGGGATGGGGTCTGCCCTCTTGGGGTGCAGCAGCAGGGCAAGGGGGAAGCAGAGGATCCAGGGCCCAGGAACAGGATGGGCACCTTGTCATGGGAACCGGGCAGGCAGCCGTGGGGCTCCTTGCAGAGCTGGGCCCCAGGGCCTCCCTCTGTCCTTCCCTTTTCTTACAAATATTTTTTCTACATATCTTTTTTCCTCCTCTTTTGGGGGGGGGAGGGCAGAGGGAGAAGGAGAGAGAATCGCAAGCAGGCTTCATGCCCAGAGCAGAGCCCGACCTAGGGCTCAATCCCAGGACCCTGAGATCATGACCTGAGCCAAAATCAAGAGTCGGACGCTTAACCGACTGAGCCACCCAGGCACCCTTTTCTCTCTCTCCCGTTTCTAGCATTAAGATGCACAAAACCTAAAGTTTACCGTTTTAGCCACTTTTAAGTATACGTTCACGGGATTAAAAACATTCACGTTGTTTGTGCAGCGAGTGTCACTGTCCATCCCCAGAGCTCTTCATCCTAGAACGCCGAAACTCTGTCCCCATTCAGCACTACCCCCCCATTCCCCAGCCCCCTGCCCTTGGCAGCCACCCTTCGGCTCTCCATCCCTGCATCTGACGACTCTAGGAATCTGAGACAAGTGGGATCACGTGGTATTTGCTCTTAGGTGCCTGGCTTATTCACGGAGTGGAACGTCTTCAAGCATGTTCAGCTACGTGGTGGCGTGGGTCAGAATTTCCTTCCTTGAGGATGAATCCTAGCCCATTGAATGGATATACCACACTTTGCTCACCTGCTCATTGGTCTCTGGACGTTGGGTTGCCTCCCTATGTTAGCTATGGTGACTAAGTTTGCTATGAACACGGGTGACCAGATGGCTCTTCGAGACCATGCTTTAGAATTCCGTTGGGTGTATCCCTAGAAATTGAATTGCTGGCTCGTAGGGGAATCCTGTTTTTAATTTGCAAAGGAAACACTCGAGTGTTTTCTGTGGCAACTGTGCCAATTTACATTCCAGCCAAAGGTACACAAGGGTTCTGGTCCACATCCTCGCCGATACTGGTTGTTATCGGATTTTTGATGGTAGCCGTCCTGAAGGGTGAGGTGGGATCTCTTTGGGGTTTGGATTTCCTAATGATGAGGGACGTTGAGCATCTTCCCATGTGCTTTGGGGGCCATTCTTTGGAGAAACGTCTCTTCAAGTCCTCTGCCCATTACCGAATCAAGTTGTTTGTTGTGGCTTTTTCCTTCCTCAGGGGCAGCCTTGGCCATCGTTGTAAACAGGCACTTTGAGGCCTTGGTTTGGAACTTGGACAGATCCAGGAAAGGTAGCCAAGTAGACTGTCACTATCCATCCCCGAGCCGCCCCAAGGTCTCTCTGTGGGCATCCCTGGCTGCGGAGGGCCTTAGACACGGGTTTCCCTGCAGAGCCAGAGGACCCTGCTCCCTGGCCTGCAAGGGCTCGGTTTTAGCACTGCGAAGGGTGGATTGCCCACGGGTTTAGGGGTGCAGGCCTTGTGCTTCCCCCTCAGGCGCAGAGAGACTGCCAACACAGCAAATGAGAGCAGCTCCGAGGAGGAGCTGATCCTGCCCGGTGCAGCCGGTAGAGGGGGCTGAGCTGCCAAGCTTCACCCAGGCAGAGGGCCCCCAGGTGTTCCAGGCCCTTGTGAAGGGACGTTGGATTTGAGCCATTCCCCCCACCCCGCTGCCCCCCGCCCCTAGCCCAGGAACAGGAATCCATCTGTACACCCCTCACAGGACTGCCATGTGAAGTCAGTGGCAGGAGGCAGGAAGCAAGTGGCAGCATCTTCATGAGTGCTCGCCCCACGGAGGGGAGGGAGACTGTGTCCTAGAGGCCACGGTCACGTGGGGAGAGAGGCTTCCAGGAACCGCAGCCACTCACCAGGCCAGACCGGTACCAAGGTCCCACAGAACTCTGGGGAAGGGCGGGGTGGCCCTCGCCCCAGGAGCCTCACCCTCCGGGTTCCGTGTAGCAACGTTTTTTTCATTTATGAATCATGCTTTTCATGTTGTATCTAAGAAATGATTACATAACTCAAGGTCATAGAGATTTTCTAGCATGTTTTCCCTCTAAATGTGTTACAGCTTTGGGTGTTATGCTTAGATTTACAATCCATTTTGAGGTCATTTTTGTATATGGTCTGAGTTATGGGTTGAAGTTCACTCTCAGGTGGGACTTGTGTTTCCCCCCTGACCTACCTTTGCACTTGGTCACAAGTCAGTTGGTCTTCTGTGTGTGGCTTAATTTCTGGACTCTCCATTCTGTTCCAGGGATCTATTCGTCTGTCCTTGCCGTTAGCACCGGGCTGGCTGTCTTGATTCCTGTTACTGATCGTGTTAGTCCAACTTTATCCTTTTTTACAGTTGTCTTGGCTATTTCAGGCCCTTGCAATTCTGTACAATTTAGAATCAGGTTGTCAGCTTGCAACAAGAGGGCTGTTGGGATTCTGGGGCGGGGATAGGGGGCTAGCATTGACTCTGTAGACCAATCGAGAGATTTGACTTCTTAATAATACCGAGCCTCTGGACCTGTCAATCTCTCTTCGTTTATTTAGTGCCCTAAATTCTCACAGTAGCGCCTTACCACGTTCAGTCTGCCGGCCTTGCAATGATTTGTAGATCCCATCAGATTTCCCGCACGGGTGATCATGGGGCCGCCGGGAAGGATGTTTTCCTCCTTCCTTTCTGATTTTGAAGTGTCCTTTCCTGATCTGATTGGTCAGCGCAGCATTAAGGCAGACCGCCGTCTCGCTCCTGATCGGAGGGGAAGGCTTTCAGCATGGTGTTAGCTGTGGGATTTTCACAGATGCTCTTCGTCGGGACGGGGAAGTTCTTGTGCCCCTGGTGTGCTGAGTGTTTGTCAGGAATGTCTGTTGGCTTTTGTCAAATGCTTTTTTGGTGTCTGTTAAGGTGGCCGTCGTGTTTTTCTTATGTGTTTTGTTTATGTGGTGAATTCCACTGATTGGTTTTCTTTCTATTTTTTTTTTTATGATTTTATTTATTTGAAAGAGAGAGAGAGAGAGCACAAGCAGAGGGGAGGGTTAGAGGGAGAGGGAGAAGCAGGCTCCCCACTGAGCAAGGAGCCTGATGTGGGGCTTGATCCTAGGACTCCGGGATCATGACCTTAACTAAAGGCAGCTGCTTAACCAACTGAGACGCCCAGGCGACCCCCATTGATTGGTTTTCAACTGTTAAATCAACTTTTCATTCCTGGGATAAACCCTTCTTGGTCCCGGTGTATCATTCTTTCAATCTATCAAGAGGTTCCATTTGCTAATTTACTAACATTTTATCTAGAATGTTTGCGCCTCTGTTCAGAAGGGATACTTAATCCCTAGTTTTTTCATGATGTCTTTGATTTTGGTATCAGGTAAGGCTGGCCTCATTGAATGAATTGAGACATGTTCTCTCCTTTTCAATTTTGGGGAAGAGTCTGGTTACATACTTTTTCCCCTGGAGTCTGAGCATTGGTAATTTGTGTCTTTCAAGGATATATTCATTTTCTTTGAAGCTGTCAAACTTGCTGGTGTAAAGCTGTTTACATGTTCTCTTATTTCCCTTTTACCATCTTCTGCATCCTCTGTAGTGATATCATTTCTGTCGTTTTTTTGTTTTGTTTTTGTTTTTGTTTTGTTTTGGTTTTTTTGCCTGTCATGGTTGATATTGAGAATCTGTGCCTTTATTTTTCTTGATGAGTCTGGAGTGATGTTTTATTCCCCTTCCCAGGGAACCAGTGCTTGGTTTCATTGACCTGTCTCTAGTGTTTTTCTAATTTCGGTTTCATTGATTTCCATTGCAAACTTCTACTGACATGGGCTCCATTTTCTCTCCTGTATCTAGTTTCTTAAGGTGGTTGAGACCAATGATTTCAGACCCTTCTTTCTATTTTTTTTTTAAAAGATATATTTATTTGTTTTCAAGAGAGAAAGGAGAGGGAGAGGGGCAGAGGGAGAGAATCTCAAGCAGACTCCCTTCTGAGCAGGGAGCCCGACATGGGGCTCCATCTCACAACACTGAAATCATGACCTGAGCCAAAATCAAGAGTCGGGGCTCTTAATTGACTGAGCCACCCAGGCAGCCCTCTTCTCTTTTCTAATAGAGGTGTTCAGTGCTATAAATTTGCCCCATGTGTAGCTTTAGTGCTATCCCACAGGTTTTGGTATGTTGGGTTTTTATTTTCATTCAATTAAAAATCTTTCTAATTTCCCTTTTGATCTCTTATTTTCCCGTGTTTTTTTTTTTTTTTTTAACATGTGTTACTTAGTTTCAAAATGGGGATTTTTTTTTTCAAATTAATTCCATTGTGGTCATAGAATATACTTTGTGTAATTTTAATTCTCTTGAACTTATTGGGACTTGTTTTATTTTCCAGAATGTGGTTTATTTTATGTGCACATTTTTTGTTCCCTGCTGTGGTTGGGTGAAGTATTTTATAAAATAGGCTGAGTTGGTTGATAATATTCAAATCTCTATCTTTACTTGTTCTATTAGTGTTGAGAGAGAGAGAGATTGAAACACCTGAGTGTAATTGCAGGTTTATCTATTTCTCCTTGCACTTTTATCAGTTTTTACTTCACACGAGCTCTGATACTGGGTGCATGGATGTTTAGGATTTTTTTTTTAAGATTTTATTTATTTATTTGACAGAGAGAGAGATCACAAGTAGGCAGAGAGGCATTCAGGGGGGAAGCAGGCTCCCTGCTAAGCAGAGAGCCCGATGCGGGGCTCTATCCCAGGACCCTGAGCTGAAGGCAGAGGTTCTAACCCCCTGAGTCACCCAGGCGGCCCTACGATTGTTATGTCCTCTTGGTTCATTCTGAAGAAATCTTCTTTACCCTGGTAAACAATGTTTTCCCTGAAACATACTTTGTCTGATATTAATAGAGTATGCCAGGTTCCCTTTTTTTTTTTTTTTTAAGGTTTTTATTTGACACAGAGAGAGTACAAGTAGGCAGAGCAGCAGGCAGAGGGGGAGGGAGAAGCAGGCTCCCCACTGATTAGGGAGCCCGATGTGGGGCTCGATCCCAGGACCCTGGGATCATGACCTGAGCCAAAGGCAGCTGCTTAACCAGCTGAGCCACCTAGGCGCCCCGCGAGATTCCTTTTTTAAAAAATTTACTTATTTTTAAAATTCCAGTATAATCAACCCATTGTGATGGGCACTGAGTAATGTACAGAATTGTCGAACCTCTGTATTGTACAATTGAAACACTCCAGCTTTCTTTTGACCCCTGTTAGCCTTAGTCTCTTGTACCACCCTTTTACTTTTAACCTCTCTGTATCCTTATAAGTGTATTTCTTGTAGCCAGCATATAGTTAGATCTTGCTTTTTTTTTTAAACCCAATCCTTGTGTCTTTTTTTTTCTTAAAAGATTTTATTTATTTGACAGAGATAGAGATATCACAAGTAGACAGAGAGGCAGACAGAGAGAGAGAAGGGGAAGCAGACTCCCTGCCGAGCAGGGAGCCCAATGCGGGGCTCGATCCCAGGACCCTGAGATCATGACCTGAGCCAAAGGCAGAGGCTTTAACCCACTGAGCCACCCCCAGTGCCCCAACAATCTGTCCTTTAATTATGATGTTTAGGCCATTAACATTTAGTGTGATTATTGATGTGGTTAAGTTTAAATCAGTGTCCTTCATTCCTTTATGTCCAGTGTCTGGAAAACCATTGTATATTTTTCTGTTTCAGGTGAGAGACTAAACTCTATCCATCTTGGCTGGAAGTAGAAAGGACAGCCCATGTTTAACACTCAGTTCATGTTCAGTTGTCCCTGATGGTCTCAAAAGTATCATTTTACAATTGGTGTCTTTGAATCGTCATCCAAGTAAGAGAGACATTGCATTTGGTTGCATTCTTAAGTCCCTTTTGTTCAGAGTAGTGTCCCAACCCTTCTTTCCATGTCTTTTATTTATTCAAGAAACTGAGTCATTTGCCCAGTGGAATTTTCTGGGTTTGGGTGATTATGTCTTTGTGACACTTTCCAACAAATTCCTCTGTTCTGCTCTATTTCCTGTAAACTGATAGATACAGAGAATATTCATAGAATGTGCTGCATGTTCAGTTATAATACACGAAATTGCCAATATATGAGTATTTGCCCTGAGTGGCAGTTCTCTGCTGTTGAACTTCATGCTTCCTGTCACATCATGTCAGGAATCCCCACTTTGAGTGACAGAAATTGGCTAGTGGATTCCAGAGGTCAGCCTGGCCCTCCACTGTCAAGTTCCCCACCTGTTCCCTGATGATTTTGGTTACTGATGCATGTGGCCTAGATCTTTATCTCATTTGGGAGTTGCAGAATGGTGATGTTTTCATTCTATCCCTCTTCTTGCATTTATTAGCTGTGAGTCTTCTGTAAATAGGAACTTTTGGTTATTCTGGGATATAGTTCATTTAGCAATGGCAGGATGAATGCTTAATTTTTCCCCATTTAAAAAACAAATTTTAGAATACTGTGTCAGTATCCTAGCAGTCTCCAAAGAGATTGATGATTTGTGCGTGTATATGTATGTATTTGTGTGTATGTGCATATATTTGACGTATTTCAGTTTGCTGTCATTGTTTTTGTTGCTCAACACCCTTTTTTAGCCAGCTGGGGACACTTGAAGTTTTTGTCAGTGCTCTGAGATTTCCCTATGCATTTTTGACAGCTTCTGTTCCCACATGCAACGTCTTGCATGTTTCCTGCTCTAGGCCTGGAGTTGGCCTTTGAACTAAGGAGCTCTGGAGACTTTTAGTTGAATATGACACTTAGAGACCACAATCTGGATGCTAGAGGTGCTCATTACAACTGAAGAGGCCTCTTTTGTGGATCAGGCTAGGAAAAATGAATTTTTTAGAAAGAAATAAGTCATAATCATATCATACTGATATTTGCATTCTGAAAGTTTTTGCTTCACTTTATTATATTTATTTATTACTTTTTTTTTTTTTTAAGAGGGGAGGGTGGGTGGGGCAGGGGGAGAGGGAGAGAGAATCTTAAGAAGACTCCATACCCAGTGTAGAGCCCAGCTTGGGGCTTGATCTCACAACCCTGAGATCATGACCTGAGCCGAAATCAAGAGTTGGATGCTTAACCCACTGAGCCACCCAGGCACTCCAGTTTTTGCTTAACTTGATTTTATTTTTGTATCTTTTCTCTTATGTGGGAAGTGTATAGTCAAAATAACAATACCTATATTATTACTAATGATATGTTTACTGGATGCAGTTTAGAATTTCTTTCTAGGTTTTTGTTTGTTTGTTTGTTTGTTTGTTTTCCTTAGGCTATATTATTGCATGAAAGAGGATTGGTCAAAATACTATGTTTAAAATTACTTGAAAACAATTTCATACATAGCTAAGTTCTTTCATTTGTTTTTTTTTTATTTTTAGTGATTTTTAATGTTTTCATAAGACATTAAATGGTTTCATGGTCAACATTATCAAACAAAAGACATTCGTAAATGTCTGACATCTCTTCTCTCCTCCTGCTCCACTCCTCACCTATAGGTACTAGTTTTTATTAGTTTTTGGTCTCTCCTTCTGTTATTTCTTTTGTTTTTGAAAACATAAGAAAGTATTTGTACCCCCTTTTTTACACCGCAGGCAGAGTGCACGTTCTCCTGCACCTGCCTTATTTTCACCTAATGGCACATTCTGGAGCTTATGCCATAGCAGCAGGTAGAAAGCTTCCTTCCTTTCCCTCTGGGCCGTTCTCCAGGGTGAGGCTCTACCACGGTGTTCTTTCCTTGTGCTCTGCTGGTGGGGGCTGCGCTGAGGGCTCGGGGTTAGAGGTTATCCTAGATGGTGCTGAAGCCACAATGTGAACCCAGAGCCTCTGTTCCCGACATCTACTGGTACTCATTCCCTGTGGCTTTCTCCTGCCCCACATCTGGAAACAGTGAGAGCGTGGCCTGCCACCCATCTCCTCTTCCCACACTATGGCCACTGCAAATGGGAGTGAGGGTTGTTGGGCTCCAGGCAGCCAAAGAAGCAGGAATGCCAAGTGCAGGCAGGAGACTCTCTGTGCACCATGGCACCCTCGGGTGTGACGTGAGCTTATGCTGTTGGGCTGGAATCTTGTGGGTTGCCTGGAGGTGGGCGGCTGATGTCAGCTTAACAAAAGGCTTTGTGCCCCCGCTTCCAAAGTATGACTTGGGGACCCCCTCCCAGTCCAAGGGTTAATTCACTGCAAGGCATATGTCTTGGATGTACTGTGAAATTGACTTATTCACTGGACATGCTGGTAGGAAGTGTCCGGTGAGCAGGTAATGACAGAATGAGGTTGTGGGCCACACTGAAGGGGCATGAAGCTGTGGAAGCCACTAGATGCAGCCCTGGGTGGCTGATTCTGTGTCATTGAAGGGTGGCTGGCCCAGGCCCAGGGTGCCGAGGACTGAGAGAGCCCTCTGGGCAGATCATGGAAAGCTCCCAAAGGAGCCAGCGCCGTGTGCAGTGTGCACCTAAAGGGCAAGTCGGGGTTGAGTGTTCGGGAAGGGCAGGTGTGAGCCAGCCTGCACTCACTCGGTGGCAGGGCTCCCTGGGGAGGGCAGCCTGGCTAGCTGACTGAGACATACACCTTGCCTTCCTCCGGGGCCTTTGGACCCTTCCCCTCTTGATGGACCTCCCCAAACCCAAGTTGGTGGCTCCCTGCTCCTTTTGGCCCCTCCAAGCCCTTGGGATGGAACCGCCTGGGGCCCCCCAGTGAGTATCCCTGTAGGGCGGGCAGGAGCAGAAGAGAGAAAGTCAGAGAAGCTCCAGACGGTTGTGTTGGGTTGGAGGCCTCTGTGCTTTAATGTGTTCATTGGAGCATTCATTCATTCACGAGGCCCAGTGTGTTCTGAGATCCTCTTTCTATGCCAGGCACAACGCTCAGTACAGGTAGGGGTGGGATGCCATGTGAAGGGTGAAGCCAGGTCCAGAATCCATCAGTGATCTAGGACATGGGGGGGTGGGTAGTGGGGAGAACTGGGGGAGGGTGCTGGTGGGGCCCAATCACAGGCAAGAGGAGCTTGAGGTATGAGCAAGAAGGTAGAAAGGTGGCAGGGGCATCTGTGTGTGTCTGGGCAGGGACATGGACCACGTGATCTAGATGGAAGGAGGGGGACTGTATTGGTGGTTCTCACATTGGGGCCCCTGCAAACCCCTTGGAAAAGCTCATGGAAACTCTGGCCCCTCAGGAGAAGTTATAAAGGCATTTGCTGCACCATCTGCTTCAGCCATGGGATGTTCCCCAAGCCCTGCAGTGTGCCCCAGGTCCCCCAGTGGACAGGCCTAGACTAGATGCTGGTGGCCTGACTCAGGGATGCCCGTGGCTGCAGTCGGGCTCCAATGGGTTTCACCAGCAAAGCCGGCCGAGAGCTAGAGGAGGAGCCTTGGTGAGCACTGACGGCTTAATGGAGCGGAGAGGGACTGCACGGTGAGTGGGCCTGGTCCCCGGTGTGACACAGGGCCTGTGTGTCCTCTCCCAGGGACGCTGGTCCACAACAGACTTTCTCCATCAACCTTGAACCCAGAACCTGATGCTTTTCACCAGCCTACCATCCTGCTGGCCACGAGGGTAGATGGCCCACAGTCATTTAGTGAATATGAAAAAGCCTCTGTCTCATTTTGGACGGGGTATTTCAAAAATCCACCCTTCGTGACCCTCTTTCTGAGGACATGTAGGAAATTTGAGAGGTGAAGAGGAGTATGTGTCCAGAAAGGTCTTCATCAAGTTCAAGAGATGGCTCTTGAGGCCCCTGCATGGACTCTGATAGTCTCCCCCATGGCCCTTGCTTTTGTCTTGTGGACGCCCCAAGGGAGGGGCTGGGGCTGGTGCCTTTAGTGACTGAGGCATCCGTGGCCTTAATTATTGTTATTAAGTTACAGATTTTACATAAAAACAAATACCATTGTTATGAATGATTTTGTATGGTTTTCTCCCCATTTTGTTTGCAAGACATTCTACTGTCTAATGCAATATCTGGCCTATAGTAGATCCCCCAGGAAATATTGGATGAATAGGTAGATGGTTGGGTGAATGAATGGATAGACGATAGATGTGTGGGGAGGTGGGTGGATGGTGGATGAGTGGGTGGGTGGATGGATGGGTGGATGAGTGGGTGGGTGGATGGGTGGGTGGATGGATGGATGGGTGGGTGGGTGGATGGATGGATGGATGGATGGATGGATGGATGGATGGATGGGTTGGTGGGTGGATGGTTGGATGGATGGATGGATGGGTTGGTGGGTGGATGGATGGGTGGATGGGTGGGTTGGTGGGTGGATGGATGGGTGGATGGGTTGGTGGGTGGATGGATGGATGGATGGATGGGTGGGTTGGTGGGTGGATGTGTGGATGGATGGATGGGTGCATAAGTGGATGGATGTGTGGATAAGTGGGTAGATTGAATGGAAGGATATTTCTCATAGGCTTTTAGAGCTGAAGACTTTCCCTAGTCTATTTGAAAAGACATCCCAGATTCTCATCTCTCTATCGCTTGTGGCCACAGCCACATCCCTCCCATCTTCTTAGTTGCTGTCACCCATGCTCACTGTGTTCCCGGTTCTGGGAGATGAGAGCTCCTGGCTCTCCCTCATTCTAAGAGGTGCCCCCAGCTTGCCAGTATCCCTGAGTCAGGGTCTCCCAAGGACACCCTTGTTCTTCTCTGGCCCTGGGCTAAGCACATCACGTAGGTCTCATATAATCTCACAACTCTCTCTGCTAGGTGTTACTCGTATTTCAATCAGAGGAAGTGGCTCAAGGGCACATAGTCTGTAAAGACAGGGGGCCAGGATTCATCTTAGGCCTGCTGAGCCTGGCAACGACCTTGGTGGTTTCCACACAGGCGTTCCAGGTGGAGAGTCACCGAAGTTCCTAGTTACATACTCGTGCCTCTGGTCCCTGGGCCTTAAACACAGCAGGCTGTGGGTCTGAGTGGCGGGGACATGCTGCTGTGGGACACTGTGGCTCCTGGTTAGAACACATGACACTGCTTTGGGGACTTGCTAAAGGGGCTCACACTCTGGAGGCCTGCAGTGTCTGGTCACTGTGGTGTGCCTGCCGGAGGCAGTGTGGGCAGTCCTGGCATGCCCCTAGTTGAACCCTGCTCACACACGTCCCCACTGGCGGTCAGGAGCCCGAGGTGCACTCAGCCTGCTGTGACGGGGACCCCTGACGCTGCCCCGTCTGTCAGGAGGTGGGCTTTGTATCCGTGGGTTGCCATGCAAGGCGGCAGGCCCTCCGTGGCCTCGTTGTCCAGACGTTCCCCCTCAAACTGGATGCCAGGGTTTTAATGCAAAGACTCTTAATGTTGAATTGTTGGCTCAAATACTTTTCAAGGGCCGTGAGTTTGATCAAAGTGCTGCTTGTGGCTCCCAGTGATGACCTCTGTCTGAGCGGAAGGATGCAGTCCCAAGGGATACCGAGAACAGAGCTCTGGAAAGTGCCAGAAAGAGACGTATGCCCTGTCAGGAGCTGTGGGTGCTTACCTCTGGGGACAGACTTTGGAGCCGCCTCCATTAGGGTCAGACCCAGTACCAGCAGCATGACCGAGTGGGACCCAGAAGGAAGGAAGAGCAGAGCCTGCTCTGGGTGCCAGGGACCCAAGGGAGAGACATTGGCCTCCCTCCAGACAAGGCCATAGGGCCGGCATGTTTCGTCCATACTGGCTCCACTAGCCTACAGCCTGTCTCTTCCGTCCCCACACAGAGCCTGCGGGAGAGATTTGCAGAGAAAAAGAAAGGAAGGAAGGGAGGGAGGGAGGGAGGGAGGGAGGGAGGAAGGAAGGAAGGAAGGAAGGAAGGAAGGAAGGAAGGAAGGAAGGAAGGAGAGAGAGAGAGAGAGAGAGAGAGAGAGAGAGAGAAAAGAAAAGAAAAGAAAAGAAAAGAAAAGAAAATGAATTAATGTTATGAAGAAGAGTGTCCCCATTACAGAGCTGAGCCAGGTGACCCTTGGTCAGGGGTACCGGAGAGGCGGGGTTGTCAAACGTGGCAAGCACAAATAGGGAGCCTCAGTTCAATGTGGGTTTTAGGTAAACAACAAGTGCAACATTTGGGACAACTTCTACCAAAATGGATTTGTTGTGGATGTGAAATTCAGATTTACCTGGGGGGCCCTGGATTTGTGGGGCAACCTCAGGGAGAAGGAAGTAGGGCATGAGGAGGGGCGGGGAGGGCTGGGAATGCCCATCGGCACCTTGGGGATTCTGGGAATCTAGAAGACAAGGGAAGCCGGGAGCCGTGACAGTGGAGCATTCGGTCATTCCGCGCCTACGCCCATGTGGCCCGTGGGATAGTGACCTGCGTCATCCCATAGCCCGGCCCCGAGCGTCCAGCCCTCTGCGGGCGAGCTGCGCCGCCTGCTTCCGGCCCTTTAATTGGATGAAGTGTGCAGCTGGGCGCCTGAGGAAGGGAAAGTGGGGCTGCTGGGCAGGGAGGAAAATTAACCTTGGACTCGGCAAGGCCACTGGCTGCTGATTTATTGATTGCCTTGAAATAACAGCCCAATCTAATACAGGCTGACCGAAAGTCAGATAGATAGTAGTTATTCATAGGATTCCTTGTTTCCTCTTTCCCACATGGCCGGCCTCTGCCACCTTCTGTTATTAGATTACTCAGAAAGTACATTTATCACGGCCCCTCCACTCCATTGCCCAGGTGAAGGGACAGGGATGTGGGGGGCCAGCTGGGAGGTTGCGGGTGCCAGAGGGGCCCCCAAAGGGCTGGAGTGTGGGCCCCCTTCCTGGCCACCCAGGAGTGTGCTGTGGCTATGGAAGTGGTGGAATGCGGGCTCTGGGCTGGGGTCTGGTGTGTCACATCAGACATGTGAGTCAGCCCCACGGAAGCAGGGCAAAGGCCCCTCCTTTGGAGGATGGACTCAGGACTCTGGGGTGTCGTGTGCAGAAGAGTTTGCCAGGGTATGTGACATTGGCACCCATTCTCCTCTGTCCCTAGAGCTCAGGTGCAACGAGGACTAGATTTAAAAATCCGCTTCATCGAGGTATAGTATACATACGCTATAAGGCACACATTTCAAGTGTACAGTTTTGAGTCCTGACCGAGGTGTCTGCCCGTGTGACGTCCGCTCTAATCAAGGAATAGAACATTTCCTTCCCCACAACGTCCTGCCATGCTCCCCTCCCCACCCCCAGACCCCGCCCCAGCAGCCCCTGCTCCAATGTCTGCACTCTCGTGGGTTCTGCCCCGGCTAGAACTTCATGTAAATGGAAGGAGGCAGAAGGCACTCTTTTGCATCTGGCTCCTTTTGCTCAGCATATCGTGGATGACAATTGTCCCTTCGCACAACGAGACACAGTTTGTCTCTGCATCCCGGACAGTGGGGGGAGGGTTTCTGAGAGCCGGCACTACCTCGTCCGCCTCGCTTGACAGCTGGACAGCTAGCCCCAGAGAGCGAGAGAAACTGGCCTCCTCAAGTGTGGAGGGTACACTGGGCAGGTCCGGAGCCAGTGTCTAGTGGTCCGTGATTCCCCCTCTATGCTTTCCAGATGGAGCCTGCTGGGACGGTTCCAAGCCCCTTGGGGGGAAGTCGGTGATGCTTTATGACATTTCTGATTTCAGTGTCCTTTTGAAAGCATTATTCCATCAGCTAGGAGGGGAAAAAAAAAATCCATAGTCTTTAAAGCTGTATCTTAAAATCACTCCCAAGGAACAAGATGTGCAGAAGAGAGCTTATTTGAAAAACAAGTGGGTCTTTGGAAGGGTGGAGAGAGGGGCCTTCCCTGGAGAGAGGGAGCATTGGCTCAGGAGCCCAAAGGGTCATTCTGCTGTTCTTGTTTCATCCCTTTGTCTGTACCCCTTGGTCGACTGCTTTAGAGGGTGACTGTATCTTCTTGGGGACCTTCGGAAGGAACCCTGTGCAGGCCACACAGTCCGTCTTCTTGAAGTCTGACCACCCCACACACCCTCTGGATTTAGGACTAGGCACACAGATGGAAAAATCTACTCCATGTCTTATCTGGGTAGACTGAGCTCCCTGAGGGCGGGCCTGCTGATTTACCAACTCCTTGAGCCTCCCACTCACGTCGGTTGGTTGAGTTGGGTTGAATCCTCCGAGCAAACAATGCGATTCAGCTACATAAAAAGCTTTTGTGCATGAAAGGACATTAGAAAGAAGGTGAAGACTGTCCACGGAATGGGCGAAAAAATTTGCGAATCAGGTATCTGATAAAGATCTGGTATCCAGAATATATAAAGAACGCGTACAGCCCATTACCAAAAAGCTAACCGACCCAATAGAAAGAATGGCAAAGGATTTGACGAGGCTCTTCTCCAAAGAAGACACACAAATGGCCAGGAGGAGCAGGAAAAGATGTTTTGTGTCATCTGTTAGTTTGTGGGGATTCCAAACGAGGTGACCGGCCACTTGTCACCCTCGAGAATGGCTACAGATTTTTTTGTTTTGTTTTGTTTTTTTAATGGAAAATACCAAGTGTTGGCGAGCATGGGGAGAAATCGGAACCCTTGCACACTGCTGGCTGGTGTGGAAGAACGGTGCAGCCACTGTGGAGAACAGTTTGGAAGTTCCTCAATAAGTTCAAAATAGATTTACCCTATGACCCAGTAATTCCACTGCCGGATATACACCCAGGAGAAGTGAAAACCCATCTCCACACTGACTTCGACGCGGGCCACTGGGTGCAGCATTCGGAGTCCCCGGAATGCTCAACCCTCCCTTTCCGAGTGCAGCCTGAGCTTCCCATGGGGTCAGCAGAGGACACCTGCCTGGAGCCGGACAAAGGGCTTGTTTACCTTCCGGGAGAATGGGGGGTGGTGCGCGGTATCAACAGCTTACCCGCGATTGCGGGGAAGGCCCGGGAGCCACGGGAGCCACGGCACTCACATACTTCCCGTCAGCTCCAGCCCATACCCTCTCCCCCGCCCCCCACCGCCCAGGATCTGAGGACAGGGCCTGGAGCCGCCGCCTCCAGGGAGAGAGTCACAGAGTCGGTGGCCCTGGGCCAGATCACAGGTGGGCCCGGAACTGCCAGTCACTCTCACGGATCCAGTGCCGGGAAAGGCAGGTGCGAGGGGGGAAGTGGGGCTGGGCAGCAGGAAGAATAACAGCCGAGGCCGAAATGGAGATACTGGTCCCTAGAACCGAACTCCCCCACCCAGGTCCCCCCCCTCCCGGGACCTCATCCTCTTGCAGTCATTCTGCCACTGTAGTGGGCCGGCAGGGGGGCCTTCCAGACCCTCCATGTATGGCACACATACATATATATTCAAGTTCAAGGCCAGGTGGGTGACCTGCTCCCATAACCAGAGAGAGGCCACCTTGACTCCCAGCTGCCTCCCCTCTAGCATCCTTGGCTGTGGATTTGCCTTTGTGCCCCCCGCCCCCGACCTCCACTCGCAGGTGCAGGGGGAGCCCAGCATGGCAGCTGGTGCACGTGAGGAAGCTGGGCTGGTGGAGACAAGCGGAGCCGGCTGATCGCCGTGCTCCGTGTGAGCTGTTGAAGGTTGAGAGTCTAGATATGATTAGCGTGAAAAACTGAAATAAGGATTCCGTGGCTAAAATTAAAAACTTGGAAGTCTGTGCCTGGCGGGGCGCTGGGGAAGCAGGGGTGAGGGTGTGCGTCGCCCCTTCCTGGCCTCCCCCTCCCCCGGGGGGTGAGAGCGTCCAGCAGGCGGGATGTTGGCCCCAGGTCTGTGCTCTCCCCTTGGCAGCTCCCGTCTGTTTCCAGCAGCTTCTCCTCGTCTGTATCCTCACCGCCTGGCGTGGCCATTGGGAATAGTGTCTGGTGGGACAAGGGCTTTGCTGCAAGGCCCAGGGGCTGGTCCGAGCCCTGCTCTGGCCCGGCTGCGTCTTCTGGGTTCGGCTTTCTTTCTGCTGCTCCGTGTGTGTGTGTTGCGTGTTTCCAGAAGGACCTCGAGGTCCACCCGGGCAGGACGAGAGGTGGGGAAATCCCTGCGGGGCTGGCCCAAGTTCCACATGCACCTGCTCCGTGTAACTCTCCCTGCTTGGCACGGGGACCTGCCCCCCACGTCCACGTCGGCCCCGGATTCTCCCCAGCGAACATCTTATGTTGCCTTGTTCTCTCTTCTGCGCTGTTTAGGTGGCGAGATGGGAACAGAAAACCCGCCAGCTGAGCAGGGCCTTCCGGTCCCCCTACCTGGCCTGCTACTCCCTGGGCGCGGCCATTTTGCTCCTGAACGTCCTGCGCTCACACTGGTAAGCTCCCCCGGGCTGCCCGGTCAAAGTCGTGCTCCTCGTCGGCATCCACGGCGTGTGAAGACGTGGCCGCTGCTGGCGGTATGAGCCAGTCCACTGAGATGCGGGGAGCACTGGGTCTGCACCCGGGGAATTCTCCCCAAGCCTTCCTGCCATGGCAAGTCACCCTTCCCTCGCCAGGCCATCGGCCTCCTGTGGGCAGAGGAGTCCTCGTGGCCCCGGGAAGCGGACAGTGCCACGTGCCCGGGGTCCGGACATGGAGGAGCGGGGTGGACAAGGCCAGGTGGTCCCCAGGCTCACGTCCCCAGTCTCAAGTGTGCAGAGAGAGCTGCTGCAGGAGTCCCTTCTGGGAAGCAGAAAGCAGGTGACACTTGGGGACGGGGCCTCACCCAGGCTTGGGCTGTTCCAGCGAGCAGCTCATCTCATCTCTGGACTTGAGGTGTTACTTTTCTGCCACCCAAGAAAGAGGATGGAGCAGGCGAGCTCCTTCTAGATGTTGAAGCGCTGTCCTCAGGCCGGTGGCAAGCCCTGGTGCTCAGATGGGGGGTGCGGCGCCTTGGGGGGTGCGGGCTGTGGGCTGTGGGAGGGCGGTGAGAGCTCCGCCAGAGGTGGCCCGGCCCTGCCCAGCTGTCCCTGACCCTTGGGTCCTCCCCACTCGGTTCCGTGAGAAGCTTGGTGGGCGGCACGCTAGCTCGTGGACTGAACCGTGGCCCACGCAGTGCTTTGAGAAATGGAGACGAGGCATAGGAGAACCCCCATCCCTGACTTGTCATGACAGATGAGGGGCTCT